>VZTI01000835.1:1660077-1835525 GCA_013397865.1 Struthidea cinerea
TTTTGCATATAGTCTGAATAAATAAAAAATCATGCAACAGCAAGGACAACAGAAGCAGCTGAGGAAGCATCAAGTTAGCTTTTGGCTCAAAAAGCTTTTCTGACAACGCTTTCTCCCAGGGCTGCTGTTCAGTGGGAACTTTGATTTACAAGATTATTTTACTGTTTTGTTCAGTGTTCCAGAAATACACAGTATTTTACTTCAAAGATGCATCATGAGAAGATATAAGAGTAGTTTATCCCTGGTGCATTTTGGGAATTCTGTTGTAATAACTTACGAGTAAGCATTGCATCCCACTATTAGAGTGTTTGAAATAATTGTTTGCTTTGTAGCATAGAGTGGCTTCTTTCGTTCAAGCCGTGTGTGCCAGTGTGTATAAACAGTTAACATGCAGCTAGTATTAACATCTGCACATGTCATGAATAGGATATTTGATTGCTAGCGTGGTTCAAATTGCAAGGAAGTTTAAGGCTTAAAATTTTATCATATAATCAGCTTTGACATCACAGGGTAATCAAAATATGTGCTACCATTCCTATCAGCCAGCAGCTCTAGGGAGAGGAAGTTTTGGGTTCTTCCTGGAATCAATTTAAGGTAGATGTTTTTCTGCTTGGATATCTACGGATATAAAACTGGGGAGCAAAAAGGGATATCTATCTGCCTTTTAATTTGTTGCCTTAGTAGGTGCTTGAAGAAGACTGCCACTGTCTAGGTATGGGAACAGAGAGTTGGGGGTGGGATGGTGCCTGCTCCTTCTTCTGTATCAGCTGGCTGCCTGCTCAGACACCACCTCAAAGCGTGTGTGGATCCTTCCATGCAACGTGTCCTACTGTCACGTCAAAACCAGCTTGTGGGTGTTTTAAGGAGTGGTTTCATGATGTTACCCATTTCAGCTCTTTGGAGGGATGACCTCCCTTCACCTGAGCTGCTCTTTGCTTGGCACCTCGCTGGAGCGGGGGGAGCTGGGGGAAATCCTTCCTCTGCCTTTGTGTCTCAGCATCCTGTTTACTGCCTGGGCTTCTGGCCTGTTCTTCTTGATGCACTTGCTCTTCCTCCACAGGGGCAGATGGAGGAGGAGGAGGAAACTTGTTCACAAGGCAAATGCCTTTTTCTTGCAATAAGGGGAATTCCTGATCTCCACCTCTGTTTTCCTGTGCCAGTTCCATGCCAGCACCAAGATGGGAATCTGCTTTGGCAGCTGGTTGCACAAAGCCCCTGTCTGGCATTTAAATAGAACTGGTTGAAATTTCCAAAATTAAAGGAGAAAAAATGAGGAAGATGGAAATAACACTCCTCTGTCACGAATTCCCAGCCTGCTAGATATGGATTTGGTTAAGGAATTACAAGCATGGGGTTTTTGAAACAGATTATGTCGTGTTCCATCATTGGGTCAAATCCATTGCATCCTTTATTTGTTTTTTTGCGGTACTGAAAACTTGGGAAGGACCTGTTTTAGACCATCTCAATAGACAGCATTTTGTTTACTGAACATGATGCTGTTATAAATTGAACTTTAAAAAGTTCTACTTGTGTGAAAGTGAAGAATAAATCAATAATGCACCTGATATACTAATCATATAGGGGTTTGTTTTATTTTTTTCCGAAGGATGAAGAAGAAGAAATCAAACTGGAGATTAATATGCTAAAGAAATATTCTCATCATAGAAATATTGCAACTTATTATGGTGCTTTCATTAAGAAAAGTCCTCCAGGACATGATGACCAACTGTGGGTAAGCAGATATTTTTCATAAGCAGATATGTTCATAAGTCTTTCCCTATTGGATATAGATTGACAATGAAAGAAATACCACTTTATGGAAAGACAAACTGAAGGAGTTTGGTGCTTGCCTGAACAGCTAGATAAGTGAATTACAGAGGCTAGTTACACATCCTTAAGGGAGTGGCTGAACCATGATTTGCTATAAGCAGTGGATTTGTTCTTTAAGTAACTTTTTTGCCCTGATGGATAGTACCATGTTTCATAGGAACAAGACATCTGAGCAGAGCAGTAAGAATATGTGGCTGTAAAAATAAAGCTGCACTTGAGAATTGTACCCATTGCATTTTTCATCCCACCTCGTCTACACCCTCTAGAAGACTGAAGTTTGGGGTTGAAATGGCAGGGTGCACATTCTTCCATGAATAAATGGAAGTTAAAGGATAAGATGTATTGCAGTGATGTGATCAGTTTGATTCCTTCAGCACTGGATGTGCTCTTACCGCTAATGCATTTTGCATAGCTGAGCAAATCCAGATTCCCAGCATTAAATTACAGTGATTAAATCAGTCCTTGAAAATGTGGTAACTAATGTGAGACATATTCCATATATGTCTGACACACATTGAAGACATTTGGTTGAATCCATTTTCCAGGCAGAGATGTAAAATACATTCTCTGCTTCACAAGAGCTTCCCATATTGACGCTGTAACCTTATTATTTTTCTTTGCTGAACAGCTGAGATCTGTGCTTAACGTTGGTTGTACACTGATATTTGTTTTGCAGCTTGTTATGGAGTTTTGTGGAGCCGGCTCTATCACAGACCTTGTGAAGAACACCAAAGGGAATACTCTGAAAGAAGACTGGATAGCATATATCTCCAGAGAGATTCTCCGGGTAAGGAAAAGAGTCTGCCCCACACAGAAACAGTCTTACAGAGATGAAGCCTAGCTTGAGGTTCTGCAAGAAGCTGTTTCTGATCAATCCCATGTCATCACTTGGGAGAGTGCGTAGGAGCAGATGGATGTCTGCTCCACATCATTTAACTTGGTGCGAGTTGTACTGTATTGTAGCAAAGCCTTGCAGAAAATCACCATTTCTAGTCATGAGGGGCCAGTGACCTTACCTGCTGTAGAAGCTATGAAACAGTGTCCGTAAGACCTGAGGCTGAAACAGTGTTATAGCACAGCAGTGTGCAGAATGGGCTTTTCTAAGTGTGCTTGGCAGCTGTCTTTCTCTTCTTCTAATCAAGTCCGTGGAGGAAGAGCTGTTGGCTCAGGCCAGCAGTCAGGACTTCTGTGCTATGATGTGCTCTCATCTTGTGTTATCCCTGCAGTCTGTCTAGAGCAAGCAGCTCTGTCACGTGTGGCTGTGCCCTGTGCAGCGCTTGCAGGCGGCGCTGCGGAAGTTTTTTAGGAAGAGGGTTGCAGCTTACCAGTTGTTCTAAAATTGAAACTTTAACTGATTACTCTTAATATTTAATTTCCAGTTGGTACAGTTTAAGTGCTTTTTGAATTGGCATTTGTTTTGCTTCACTAAGTAAATCTGGTATGGTTTTCCTTGTGCTTCTTTGTAAAACAAATTGCCTCCTACCCATACCACTACACAGTATGTTTGTTCAATTGCTTAATCATAAATGAAGTTCTGAAGGGCTTTATGTTAAAGGAAACGAGCACTGCCTCTTGCATATAAATCAATGCTGCTGTTGTCTGTGTTACACATTTTCTCTGCCTTGGCAGAGCAAATTTTTAAGATGAGGACGGAGGGAGACACATTGTTCTGGTCTCTTGCTCTAATTTCAAATGCTGGAGGAGAGTCCAGCTGCTGGAGTTTGACTGGCACATTTCAAGTTGTTAACAACGGAGAAGTTGTATTTCAAAACAAATGGATAACATGGTTTAATATGAGGAAAACTAAATTCTGCAGGACTACCTTATCCTTGATTTGAGAGCCATGTGGGCTTGGAGGTATTCCGTGCTATGTTGCATTCGTCCTAGATCCTCCTTAGATGAAGCAGTCAAACACTTGCTGAGAAGAGGGAAGAATTATTTACCTCCGGAAAGAGGGAAAATTATTTTCTCATTCCGGTGAGAGATTTGCAAAAGGAGCATTAATTACTGGCCATCAGGAGCTGGAATAGCTGGGAAAAAGGAATGCTAAACTCACGTTGCTATAAGACGTTTCAAACCTGATTCAACACAGTTTGTCAGAGGTGGAGGAGAGAGTTTGTGTAACACAAACTTAAAAGGAGCCAAAGTGCCAAAGATTGGTGTAGGTGGAGACACAGGTGAAGGTGGACCCAGTGGATCCTTGTGTGGTTGGAAAGGTTTGGGGACTGCAGGAAAGTGGAGACGTGCCCCTCTGTCTCCTCCCAGCCCTTCACAACCCCAGGTGTGTTTTTTCAGTAAGGTTAGATGGTATTCTGGAGAGAACAGACGATTATCTCTCTGGCTGGGTCGGTGTAGCAGAAGGCTTTAAAAAATATCCTGTGTGAAGCTGTGGAAAAGCCTTCATTCCTGTGACAAATAAGACCACACTTAGCATTAGCAGTCAGTGGAGAGTCTCAGGGACATCAGCCGTTCACTTGATTGGCTTGTGGTGTGTGAAGGAGAAGCTGTGGATGGTGTTTTTTTGTCACACTCATTAACTGTTTTAAAAAAGGAAAACAGCCCAGTGGTTATGTAGGCAAACTGGTAAATGATCATTTAATGAAGAACATGTGTTAGGAATTACTTCTCTACAGCAACCACTACTATCTTAACCTCTTGCAGCTGTAAAGGTTCTATTTCTTTATTTTTCACAAAACATTAAAAGACTATGAGGGCAACACGAACAGGCAAGATGGTCCCCCTGGTGACTACAATTTTCCAAGCAGAAAACTGAGGAGAACCCAAAATACAGGCAGTTGCTAAGAGGGTTGCCTGTTGTTCTCCCAATTACTTTAGAGAGTAAATGCAACATATGTCTTTCTCAGCCCTCCCTCCACATGGCTGATGCTTTGGGGCATGTATCCAGGTGCTGTCTCAACAAAAAGCACCGTATGCCAGGAGGTTGTGTTTCCTTTGGAAAGTATAATGCTTATGCCTTTTTTTTTTTTTTTTATTTTTTTTTTTTTTTTTGTTTTTTTTCCTTTGGAAAGTATAATGTTTTTCTTTTTTTTTTTTTTTTTAACTTTTTTTCTTTTGCATTTTTTTCCTGAGGTATAATTATCTGGCTTCATATTTATGGAGGCTAGAGAACTGCAGCTTTGTAGTAGAGCATTTCTTTGTCATCTGTCCTCCCTTGCCTTCAAACATGACTGCCAGTCTGACCCCCCGCCCCGTTCTCGGTGGTGCATATATAAATGTTGATGCTGCCTCCTTTCTCCTTCCACCTCCCATCCCAATTAAATTCTGTGTGACCCTGTGCATGTCAGGAGTCAGTGGCATACACCGACACTGATGTCATTTAGAATGTCATTGCACGGGGACTTTGTGGGAGGTGAACTTTCTTCACAGGACAGCTGGGAGGTGTTTGCACGATGCAGATGTTGGGCTGTATTTAGGTACTGTGCGTGCATGACCTGAGGCCTGCGTCTCTGCTCCATCACCAAAAGCTGTGTGGGTGCTGTGCTGCTACACGGCTGCTGCAGGTCCCATTGCACCCAGCTGCAAGAGGTTACGGCACAGTGCTATGACCTTTGAGGCTGCTGGGTATGGATAGTCTGTTGCTAAGCCAAGAGCCTAACTCTGAACATCCTCTCCTTCTTCTCTTCTCCTTAACACAGGGCTTGGCACATCTTCATGCCCATCATGTGATTCACAGGGATATCAAAGGGCAAAATGTGTTGTTAACAGAGAATGCAGAAGTGAAACTTGGTAAGTAGGCACACATGTCTGCTTCCTCATTTGTTCAGCCTTTGGTTTTATGATGTTCCCAAGTTAATTTCATCCTTTAAGAGCTCTACAACATGTTTTATAGCATGGGTACTGTGTCACTAGTTCCATGTGGATTGACAGCCTGCATGTATTTCCTCCTGCTTGGAGAGGATGGAGCACGGGTTGTTGAATTTTGTTAGAAGATATTGGTTTCCGTGCCAGAATCAGTGCAGGGATCATTGTTTCCCCCACTGAGCTGTGTGTAGCTTGAGTCTGTTCTGATTCACTTTATCCTGGACTCGGGAAGTGACAGGAGTCTCTCTTGTATTTGGCTTTAATTAAAATAGCACCTGCTGTTCAGGTTCTGGACACAAAAATATGATCTGGACAGCACTCTCAAGGGAGCTGTGGCATTGAATTCAAAACATAGTTCCAGCTCTGGCATGCCTGCTGAAAATCATGCTCATCCCTGGCCTCTTCTCTCCTGCCAAGTGGACATACTCTTTTTTTATTTCCTCTCTAATTTGTCTCTTTCAGTTAGTGCACATGTTAACCTTCTGTGTTTGTATCACACTACACTCGCCACCTTTTTTTTGTTAAATATAGAGCCATGCTGAAGCCCTCCCACCCAGCCCACATCCCTTCTGGTTTGCATTACACCTTCCTGCAGCACGAGGCATGGGAAGTTGTCCTGGCTGCTGGAGGAGGAAGCTCTCGGGAGAGCTTTCCTTCGTTTGGTCCAAAATGGAGCACAGTAGCTTCCAAACCATTGCTTCCACTGAGCTTGTCTACACAGTTTGTCAGTGTCACTCAGATGGTGGGTGCAGGGAAGCTGACACGGCCCTCTTAGAGCAGATGCAGTTACTGAAAGACACATAGCACTGTGGTCATGAGCAGGGCAAAATGAAGGGCAGAAAACACCTTTGTAATGTAATTGCTTTGTAATGAAATGGGCATCTCTTTCACAGCCTGTGTGCACGTGTGCTCAAAGTTGGCACTTCCTGAATAATCCTCATCTTCTGCTCCCATTGATGTTTCTGCTCTGCGCATTAAAGCAGAGAGCAGCTCCCTGAACAAGAGATTGTTTTTGCTGTCCAATTTTAGAGTAGAAAAATGGTGAGCTGAAAGGGACATATGTTTATGCATGCGATTTTCCCATAGCATGAGAGGTACTTTCGGGAAGTGGCTGTTTCTATACAGGCAAAGGTGCTTGGCTTCACCACGTGGGAAGGGAATAAATAGCCCTTTCTCAGCCTCCCAGGCAGTACTTTTGCAGCTGTGCTCTCCCTTCTGTCCAGGCAGACCAGTGAGGGGTACAGGAGAGGTGATTGTATGCTGCTGTGTCCCTTGACACTTGTGCCCAAGCACATTGTGTGTGAACCACGAGGGCTCAGTTTCCTCAGGATTAATCATCTTATTTCTCTTCAGCATAGTCCTCCCACATGGAACATCTACAGGGCTTTATTTTCAAATCACTTTGCAAAAGTAATCATTGCGTTATTTTTCCCCTCTTATTTCATTTTACTCTTTTCCCACCCACAGTGGATTTTGGTGTGAGCGCTCAGCTGGACAGGACGGTTGGCAGGAGAAACACTTTTATTGGGACTCCGTACTGGATGGCTCCAGAAGTTATTGCCTGTGATGAGAATCCAGATGCTACATATGATTACAGAGTAAGGGTTCTGTTCAAAGAAAAAACCCAGAACATACACTTGCAGTATAAATGTCCGTGAACTACGGCAGTTTTTGAGACTTCTTATGCTTTGTAGGAGTAATAACTATTTTGTGTAGTTCCATGCTTATTACCGAAGTACAAGGTGTGGATACTGTCAAATTGTGACCTTTAACAGTTTCTGCTGCGTGTGTATTATCATAGCTTTGAGACGTAAATACAGGACTTTGGGGTGCTGTAGGTGCTTAGAGAAGGCAAAAAAGAGTTTACCTGGAAATGCTTGTGTTCTCAATTTTTGTAATGGTTGTACTTTAAATTGTGTTAGATTATGTCCCAGTTATTGTGGTAACCCAGAACAACAAGTTTCAGGTGTTGCCTTAAATAGAACCACTGTCTGGAGAGCCAGTGAAGTACAGAAAGAGTACTTAAAACTATTCCTGATTTCAGGATACATAGACATGATTTTTTTGATAAAAATTTATCCATCACAATATTTCTTAACAGAGATCATTTATACATAGCTTGCTGCAAACCAAGGATTTAATTACTGCAAAACCATAATTGGCTTGATGGTATTTGCACTATCCTTAAGAATATTAGATATGTGTATTTAAAGTTAAATATATCTAGTGAAAGCATACTGTAATCTTAAAAGTTCTTCTCAGCTGACTTTAATGAGAGCACAAGGAAAGAAAAAATGTGAAAATACGCTTTTTAAGAAATCTTCACTAGACTAATGCGTTGTTCCAACTTTAACCAAGGGCAACAAGGATATCAGACAGCCAGGGATTGAGGCCTTACAATGATTTATAGAGCTGAATATCAGTTATATCACTTTGCTGATAGTGATAGTGTTGTTTGCTATCAGTATGTTTGTGTGTGTCTAAATCTTTGTAAAACATCCAGATTATTTGAATTGGTGTTTTTGTACGTTTTGACTAAGATTCATCAGATTGATTCTATTTCTCTTGATTTAATTGCTTTTTACATTCAGCATCTCATTGTACGAAAGATAATGTTTTGTATCTTTCCAGACAGAGTTATTAGTAAGGAAGGTTTGCTATTAAATGATATAATAAAGCAGAAAAACTCTCTGCAATATTTGTTAATGCAGTAGTGATGTGAAAAATAACTCCTCTGGCCTCTGAAAACACCTGTTTATTGTTCCTGGTGGAACCTGTAGGGTGGTGTCTCACAAAAAATTAATGTTTGAAAGATTCTGTAAGACCCTGAGGCTGTCCAATTTAGCGTAAATGGCTGCATTTGACTAAGAGTGCCTTGCTAGGTATGAAAATATGATCTTTAGAAATGCTTCTCTGCTTGTAGTGCATGAAGAGCTTATTTGCTCGTTAGTTTTAAGTAATTTAAAAAAAAAAAAAAAATCACAGTTATCACCAGAAATGAAGACTGCTTTGCTGAAGAACAGCTCTCTTTCACAGCAGTCTCCTCCAATGTTTTGCCCATTAAGCTGTGTCAGTCTCTGGAGTTGGTTCCTTGCCAGGACTCCTCCATCTCTTCCCTGTGTTTGATCTTCCTGGCTCTTGTTTGGTCTCTCCCGAGTCAGATGTGCTGGCCAGAGGTGGTACCTTGAAAGGCTGCCACTGAAGGAGTCTTGTTCTGTAGTGTTTCAAGCAAAGCTGAGATGTTAGGGGAGGAATGTTGGCTTTGGCTGTAAGTAATGCCTGTGGTAAAGACAGAGGTGTAAATTTCAGGAATCTCTGCCTTTTCAGTGGTGTTGCTGACTAATTCACCTCTCCTTTCAGAGGGCCTGTATTTTCCTTTTGTTCTTGCTTGTTTGTTTCCGTACCTGAAGAACCCTTTCTTGTAGTTTTTGACAAGTCTGGCCACTTTAAATTTGAGCTGAGCCTTTGCTTTTCTATCTGCATCTCTACACACCCTGGGAATGGCCTTGTTCAGTTCTTTGTTGACAATGGAATATTGAAAATTCTTTTGTTTCCCAGGCTTAGATTTCTGGCAATGTATTTCCCATTGTCATAATGTGAATATATTTTTATGTGTTATTAGGAAGGGTTGTTTGCTCACTCAGTAAGAATATGCGCGTGTGTTTCTGCATATACGTGTGTATTATGTGCAAAGTAGGATTTTATGATACTGTTACACGAAAAAAGAGGCTTATATTATTTAAATAGCCGTGGTATTTGGTTTCAGCCTCACCTACAGGGCCTCTCTAAATAGTACTTTCTTACTGTGTGAATGGGTAAATCCACCTACTAACATATGGTGTCTCTTTTTCTGCAGAGTGACCTTTGGTCATGCGGCATTACGGCCATAGAGATGGCAGAAGGAGCTCCCCGTAAGTGATACCTGTGCTTCTCCAGTGGGCTCGTTAAGGCTGAAACATATGCTTGGGTGATGCTGGTTGTAATCTAAGCCTAGTTTTGAGGTTTCTGAAAGTATCCCCATGTTATTTCTGTTCTCTCTGGTTTTGCCTGCTCTATAAATATAAAAACCTATAAATAGCTATGCATTTGATAAAGATAGGATTGTGTTCAAACACTACAGTGCAGAATGCAGTAATTTAATTTCTATAGCAGGAATATTTGGAAGCTAATCGAGTGTCTGACTTCCTTCCTATGGGTAGTATATTGTGTTTTGGAGTTGTGTCCCACTTTGTCTATGGACTGGCCTGGAATACTAAAAGCTCAGCTGGGGAGAGGGTCAGTGGGGCCTTGAGGAAACAAACCTTAATGAAAAAAGCATTTGTGGCAACTGTTTCCACATTGGCTTTCCATCGGTCTGGATAATGCTAACATTGCTTCTCCTTTTGTTTCCACTCATCAGTGGGTGGTGTTAATCTTCCTTAGCAGCGACATGGCCTAAACTGTAAATCCTTCCTCAGGACAAAGCACTGAATTTAGGTATTCTCAAGCAGGGATCGTTATCAGTTAGTCTGGATTTGAGAGCAAAGCCTGGAAACTAAAAATGCCAGGCTTTTTAATAGGTTCTTTTCCTTTCACATAGTTCTTTCAGAATATAAAGGCAAACAGCAGATGTGTGAGGAGGACAGAAACCTTTGAAAAGAAAAAAAAGTTAGGCATGGTGTTTTGACTTTTAATGATAATTTTTATGAAAGTCCTTACTGATCTTGCAAATATACTTACCCTCAGTTGGAGCTCTGTATTTAAAAAATAAGAGCATTAGGTACCTAAGAGCAAGTTAATTTTTTTTTACACATGAAAATCTACCACCACAGCCCAGCTTGAAATGTCTTTGAAATAATCATGTTGAAATAAAGTATTGATATTTCCCAGCTAAAAATTGGTCATTTCGTTGTAGCTGCTGCCTGATTTTGTTGTTGTTATTGACTTTAATATAAGATTTGAAAAGCAAATCACAATGGCCATGTGTTGATTCATGTTTTAGGAGGTCTGATGGTTTGGGGTTATTTTCTTTTTTCCTTCCTAATTGCACGTTTGCGTGAATGTCCATGTGAGAGCTGCTCCCAGGACACCTCAGCCAGCACTCTATTAAGTGAACTACCTCCTTTTTTGCCACATCTTTCCGTTCAGTGCATTGGCTTGCCTGTATGGCTTTCAATTAAAAGCTGTGTCTGTGGGCTTTGTAAGCCTAGAATTGGACAATGTTTTGTTCATTTCTAAACCAAAGTAAAGTTTGGCCCCTCTTTGTGTAAAAGCACAAGAGTGGCATTTAAGAAGTAAGCAAAGATCCCCCGTAAGTGCTGAACAGCTCTTGTCCTCTGGTATGTGGCCTCTACCTCCTCCTCCAGCGGCAGCTGAAGAGTCCATCCCTACGTTTGGTGGTCTGCAGGGATCCACAGGCATCCAAGGGGCTTCTTTGCCAAGATTGTGACCCCTGGTTTTTGAAGCCAGAATTCTCTTCACATCAGTCTGTTTCTCCTGAATTTCTGTTGTGTGGTAAATGTCACCTCATCCTGCAGTGATCACTCAGGCTGAGACTGAGGGTGTAAGAGGTCAAACATAGGAAGATGGCTAAAACATTTCTCCTAGAGACCTTTCTTGGGCTGCCTCTGTCCCTGCTCCCTGTTTCCCTGTGTTGGCTCTGCCATGTTGCTTTGCTATGGAACAGGAGGAAAAGCTGTCCAACATTGATCCTGGACTCCCACTAAATGTCCACTGAAAAAAACAGGACTTCTTTGGACAAAAGTTATGGGTTTGCATTTCAGTTCTGCAGGCAATCCTTTTTTGTGATGCAGACCCTCCCATGCTTCAAAACTATCATGACTTGAAGTAAAGAAAATATCCAGGTCTAGAGAGTAAAAATGAAGCATCCTCCATAGTGGGAGAGAAGGGCAGGTAGAGGGAAGATTGTAACTCTCATTCTTTGCTTCCACCATCATAATCTCCCAATATTTTATTGACCAGAAAGTAAGTTAGATGACTTGGGGTTGGAGGAGGGCCATGCTCAGATGTTCTTGTCTTGGTTGATTCTGGAGGTTAAGCCATGCTTTGATCTCTTTGTCTTTTTGGGCTGCCACTGGCACACTGAGCTATGGAATTGTTGTCATTTTGGGCTAATTCCATTAAGATGTGTTTCTGTCTGCCCCTGCTGCATGTATTTTTGGGATAGTGGGAATAGTTGTGGAAGCTGAAGTTGTGGCATTGACAGAGAGCATCTAAACCAGTGTCTGTATGTCTCTGGTTTTGTTTTCTTCCCTTCAGCGCTTTGCGACATGCACCCCATGAGGGCACTCTTTCTGATACCCAGGAACCCTCCCCCACGGTTAAAATCCAAGAAATGGTATGTATATCTTGCTTGTAGCCTTGTGTAGCGTGACCTTTTCTTGTATCACATACAGTTTTGTTACCCCTTCCATAGAACTGTAAAGCAATTTAAGTTAGAAGAATCTCTGTTATCTTTTATGCCTCTGAATCAAAGCATGAAATGAAATGCATGCATTATTTAGTTCTGTTTGTCCCAGAGAAATTCCATCTCAAATTGTGTGAAAATAAATACCAAGGGGTTTTTTTTTTATAAGAGTAGCATCTGTATTAGTGTGACAAATGGATCGATATTTTAAAAAATAGACTCCTGCAGCACTCTTAATATGCAGTGTGTTTTCTCAGATGTATCATAACACAGAAACAGAACAGTACTATAGTGTTCTAGTTGCTAAATAGAAAGGAGCTATTAAAACTAATGAAGGCTTTTACTATAATTATTGTAAATGGTTGGAATTGAGTGCTTGCTTCTTGCCAGCTGAGAAGAATCCATTAGTATCAGAGGATTTCCTCCCAGTTACTGGTTACAACTGACACATATGAAACAAAAATACTCCCTAGAAAGAGGTTTCTTATAGATTGAATGTGATCATGGGATGCTGTGATCCTGTCAAAATAATAAAGTGATTTGACTGTGTATTCAATATCAACATAATATAAACTTGGCTTGCTTGCTGGGCTTGGTCTCTACCTGGATTGACTTATTTGTGCACTTGTACTGTCAAGGCATCACTCTCTCTTACTTGCCTTCTGCATATATTAAGGGAATAGAGATGCACATATGCCATTTGCATTAGCCTTTCATCAGCCTTTTTATGTGAAATAATAACATTCAAGGTGTGAGGAATGAAAAATCTGAACAACCAAGTTATGTTGGATTCAGCCTTTTTTGGTACAGTAGGGAAGTAAACCGATGGATAGAAAGAATTGTTTTTATGCTTAACCATGTGGTGAGGATATTTGCTCTCCAAGCACTGGAGCAGGTTGAAAGCAACTTCCAGTTAAAAAGCAACTCTGGTCAAAGGCAGTGCTGCTGTGACTCAACTGTTTTGATAGTGTGCTCAGTGGCAGGTATGAGAAGATAGGCCAAATGATGACAAAGTTGTAGAATCATCACAGAGTGGCTTGGGTTGGAAGGGACCTTAAAGATCATCTAGTTCCGAACCCTGCCATGGACAGGGATGCCACCCACTAATTCAGGTAGCTCAGAAACCCATCCAGCCTGGCCTTGAATAATTCCAGGGATGGGGCATCCAGAACCTCTCTGGGCAACCTGTTCCAGTGCCTCACTGCAGTTTTGAGTATTTCCGCTATTGGCATTTTTCAAGGTGGCTTGTTTGGTGACTTCTTTCTGGACAGGTCCTCTTTCAAGAGTTCAAATGAAGTGCAAATTTTGGAAGGTGGTGCTGCAGCTTAGCTAGCTCCCATACCCTATCACTTTATTCTGTGTGCAGGAGGAGTGTAGTTTAGTTCATGCCATTAAATTGTGTCGGGGAGAATTTGACCCAAAGTGCCTGAGTTGAACAGACAACACTGACCAACACCCACCTGTTGTTCTGCAAGAATTTTTGTGTGTGTGACTCTTAAGGTAAAAAATAAAATAATCTTAAATTCTGGCAGATCTAACTCTTTGAGCCCAGGTGCATGTAAAAGCAGTATGGTGCTGCTCGTGTCAGGAGAACGGCAGACACAGTTCTCCTGACTTTGGGTATGGCTGTCTGCAGCACGGGTAGGTGGAGGCACACCGGAGCTGCCCTGCCTCTGCTTCAAGCAGGCTGGATTCTATCCAGCGCTGATCCAGAAGTAGCAGAGCTGGGTTTACATGAGTCACCTCACTAATAGATCCTGACTTTCAGGGCAATTGTGCCTCTGAAAGAGGGCACATTACTGTGAGGTTGTGCCTGAGCAGTGCAAGTATGTTCATGTCACCCTGTGTCCCTCCAGCCCTGTGTCCCTCCAGCCCAGTGCTCAGCTGGAACACACTCAGATCTGATCAGGAGGTACACTTGCAGGCAGCACGTTAACTGTCCTCTGGGACATGATGCTCTTTGAGGAAAGGAATTTGAGGAATAACAGAAAAAATGTTCCAGCTGAGTTTTACCTGTCACCTTTTGCTTTGTTTTGTTTTTTCCTTCCTGCTTTCTCAGGTCGAAAAAGTTTTTCAGCTTTATAGAAGGTTGTCTAGTGAAGAATTACATGCAGCGACCTTCTACAGAACAGCTGTTGAAACATCCCTTTATACGTGACCAGCCAAATGAAAGGCAAGTCCGAATCCAGCTTAAGGACCATATAGACAGGACCAGGAAGAAGAGAGGAGAGAAAGGTATGCAGCTTCTAAAAATCAAGTCTTTGCAACTTGTCAAAAATGCATATTTTTGTCCTGCTTTGCATTCTAAATGCCCACCCCAAGAGAAGCTCCTATAGCCCAAATCCTTAAAAAGTTCTTTTTTAATTCCTAATTTGACTATCAGAAAGCTTTTTGTTCTGTCCTTTACAGAGAAAGTATCAATTTCAAGTGTCGTATTTTCTGATACATTAAGTTTACTCACTTCTTGGCCTCTTCCATACAAGCATTAAACAGTATTTAGGAGGATATTGGTATATATGCCTTTCCCTTCTTAAGTCTGTGACAGGTTCATTTCCTGGAATGATGCCATAAATCAGACTCACAGGAAATAACCCATCACAAGAGCTGTGAAGCAAATGTTTTGGGCAGCCTTTTCTCCTTATTCAGGTGGTGCTGAAGTTCTCCAGGTGTCTTGTCTTACATATAAAACCTGGTGTTGTTCAGGGAATTTGCTGGAAGTCTTCTGCAAAGCACTGTGCTGCTTTACAAGTTGGGGAAGATGAGCTGATTTATACAGAATGAGTTCTAGGGTCTGTGATAGATCTTCTCGCTGAAGGGAACAGGAACTGGATTACTGAGGTGCTACTGCAACTCCCCACTGCCCTAAAATTAAAGTACTATCCAGGTCTTTGTTTCTTTCCTGTTAGATGAGACGGAGTATGAATATAGTGGAAGTGAGGAAGAAGAGGAGGAAGTGCCTGAACAAGAAGGAGAGCCAAGGTAATAATTGCTTTTGGGATGGCTTTGTGCAGTCCATGTCAAGTAAGTCTAAAGGTCTGTGATTATAAATCAGCATGCTAAATTTCTGTCTCTTATTAAGTGAATGCACAAGCTACACAAACTACCCAAAGGGTTTGAATACCTATGCTGTGACTGCTAAAGGTTTGAAAGCTCCCCTTCCTATAACTTAGAGCCAACAAACTCTGGATGGAGGGAGATTTATGGCAAGTATGATTGATCAGGGTCTCCACAATGTTAGCACTCGTCCTCATTTTGCTTGGCCTCATTTCACGCCTTCCACTGAGAGCGTGTATTTGACATACATCCAGTGTCCTTGCTCCAAAAGAAACGAGATTAAACTTTAACATCGTGATATATTTTATTAATGTTCCCTTGCTTTGGCAAAGGTATTTAATGGCCTATCAGGCTTTATTGTACAGAAGGCTTTAACTTCCTCTTGTTGCAGTTCCATTGTCAATGTGCCTGGAGAATCAACCCTCCGACGTGATTTCCTGAGACTGCAGCAGGAAAACAAGGAACGGTCCGAGGCCCTTCGGAGACAGCAGCTGCTGCAGGAGCAGCAGCTCCGTGAGCAGGAGGAGTACAAGAGGCAGCTGCTGGCAGAGAGGCAGAAACGTATCGAGCAGCAGAAGGAGCAGAGGAGGCGGCTAGAAGAGGTAGAAACAGGAGACTGGAGTTTGGGGGGCAGAAGCCCCTCTCCCCCTTTTGTTTCCCATTCCTGCGCCCATTTAAAAAGAGTTCCCTGTAGCCCCAGGATATCTCAGGAAAGAAAACATCATGTGAAAATCCACCTGCAAACGTAGAGCAAAGCACTTAAATCTCTGCCTGGCTACTTGAATGTAAGATGTCTTCCAAAGCATTTGAATATCCAGTAGCTCCTATGAAGACAACATAGAACTGGATTGTTGGAAGGTGTTTTTCAGGGGGGAGGCTGTGTCTTGGTCTCTGTCTAGGCTTTAGGTAGCTGTAGAGAAGAGGAGACATAAATTATTCCCAGATGAATTTTTCTCTCAGGAGTACTATTTTGGGGGGCCATAATATTTTTCAGATTTCCCTTTAAACCTTTCTCAGACATCTGTGTTTGGCACTCATTCGTGGTAGATAGAAGCCTGTATTTTAATGTATGACTCTCTCATGCATAGGTAGCTTAATGACTAAAAGCCACCTAGATCATAAAATAATAGAATGATTTGGATTGGAAGGGGCCTTTAAAGGTAGATCTATGAATATGTTTTATAAAACAGTGTCAAAATTATAATTCTGCAGGAATTACAAATATGTAAATCATACTTTGTGATACAGTAAGTGTGCAATTTCTATACTTCGCTGGAAGGTAAAAGAAAGGGAATGTACATGGACAATATTTTTCTGTCATACTTTTCACCTCCTAAGATCTTGTGTGCATTTATATATATATGTAGATGGAATATGCAGCATGAGCTTCAGAGGTAGGAGGATTTCAAAACAGCTCTTCAGGCCAGAGCTGGGTATGACACAGAGTTGAAGTGAAACCAATCCTCTCGCTCTTCAGGAAGTGCAGGGTCAAATTCCAGTTGTCCTTAAATGACCTCTTGCTTGAGTCTCTTTCAACTGTCCACTTAGGAATGATGGAAAAACTACACCCAGTCTGGTTTTCCAAATCCTGGTAACGTTTAATGAGGATGCAACCCGGACCAAATGTTGATTTGCATCCCGTGATGTGTTTGCATAACAAGTAATACAAAGTTCCAAATACCTTTCCAGGTCACATTATGCTCCTTATCCCTCTTTTCCAAAGTGCAAATGAGTTTAATACTGCTATAAGGAGGGATTGGTAGCTAAGATTCAGCCACGCATGAATCCATGAGGAGGGATGAGGGGAAGGCATATAAATTCCATTTCTCTTCTGTTTCTTCCTCACCCTTCAGAGAATGCCAAGATAAACATTGTAGCACTTCCAACTGTTTTAGACTGTTTGTGGGGGGAGTAAGTAATAAAAACAGATACTAGGAAAATACAAAAATAAAATACTGATATTGTCAAAGGTGGGCAAAAGTTGAGATACTGCTTAGCCTCTCAAATTTTTCTTAGTACATGCGTCAATGATTTCTTTTAAATGCCCCTTTAATCTCTAAGGTTCTGCAGGCAGTATTTTTTTGTTGAGGAAGAGGATTACAATTAAATTATCTAGGTCATTTAACTTTAGTAATCAGTGCAACTCTTAAAATCTGGATTTTCTTTTTAAAATAAAGGAGCTGCTGCTGCTAGTAGTGGAAGCAAAGCAATGCACCATTTTCCCTGCATGGGTTGAACTTTTTAGGGATGTTGCAGTTATAACTGAATGAGCAAGTAAAAAGAAAAGGCAGTTACCTGAAAGTTATGTTTAATCTGTCCTGCTTTTAAAAATACAAAATAAAACTGACTGCTACCACAACCACAAGACAGCATGTAATGTAGATTGTATTACTGAATAAGGTTGCGTGGTAAAACATGTAAAATTTTTAAGATCAAAGCTTTTTACCTGGATTGGTCTGTAACCTCTGCCTGGTTCCCTTGGAGGCATAAATAGAAATGATGAGTTACAAAAGTTTCCTTTTGCAGGTGATGGTGTGGGCATATTGTTCATCAAGTGCATTAAAAAAAAGGCTCACATTTAGCTTTCAAAAAACCCCCACTTAGTTAATTGGATCTTGTGTTGGAAAAATGTATGATCCCAAGTGATTTTTAACAAAACAGCAGCCAAAACAAGCTCCTTCAGATGGGGGAAGGGTGGTAGACACAAATTTAGATAAACATCAGTATTGTGACACAATTGAAGGCCAAAATATTGAAATGTTGTCACTTTGTCCTTAACTCACCCCCCTGTTTTGATGAAGCCAGTAAACAATGAAGAGCTTGGTAATGGGAGTTAAGATTAGTGTCAGGCATTGAAGCTCAGGGTGTTCATAAATTTGTTGATATTTTTACCAGACTTGCTTTCTTGTAATTTTTGCTTGTGTAGGCTATGTTTGCATATACCTATTTAATATTCTTGGGTAGAATGTTATGCATTAGATAATCTTCCTGAACAAGTTGCATATACTTCCCCCCCTCCCCGCTTCCTAAATTAAAATTGAGGGCTTGTTCTTACAATGCTGGCACAGAGCCTAGACAGTTTTGACCGAGACTGTAACAGGAACGGTGTTTAGGACATGTGCCAAAAACTGTAATTCTCAGCAGTATTAGAGAAAAGATTACTTTTTAAAAGGCATATAGGTGACTTCTAAAACTTGCTGTTGCAGGAACCTTATAGTTCATGTGTTACTGAGGAGGTGAAAATGACATGTGGTCAAACTACAGAAAATTACTTGAGAATTTTGGGAAGGGGATTTATTTGTCCTACCTCCAACCCTGCTTTAAAAGACATATAAAGACTATCAACTATGTAGGTGTTTAGATAGTTTAAACAAGAAATCTGAGCTGTTCCTGGCTGGTTTAATGTGTGTCTGTGTTTCTGTTCAGCAACATGGAGGCAACTGCTGGGTATCAGAAGGCACTTGAATTTGTACTTCGCAAAACTGAGTCTGACTCGGGAAATTCAGAATTGGCTGTGGTGGAATCCCATTCTCTGTGGACCTCTGCAGTTCACGATAGCTTCATTAAATGGTGTCTCTGTCCCTGATCATGAGAACCTAAGATGGATGTGTTTGAAGTGGTAGGTCACAGCTCCACTGACAAGTAGTACAGTCCTGTAGAAGCAGATCGTGGAGCACAATAATTACAGTGCTGAGGACCTGAAGACTTCATGTGTTTAAAGACAGGAGGAATTCCTTTGGACTGGCTGAGGTCTAGACTCTGTGCCTACTTGTGGTTGGAGTGCATCAGCCTTTTTAATTTCATCCAAAAGGTGTGGTTGGCACTCCAGGACATCTTCAAAATATGAAACAAAACTGGATAAGTGGAGATGTTTGGGTGATTCACTTCAAAAGAGCACTCCTGATCTGAACCAAGATGCTAATATAGGTGTACCTGCAGGCAGTTTTTGCCAGGGCTTTATTTCTTTTACAGAAGGGGTGCTTATTCTTATCTACTTAATTTGAATTGCTTGCAGCTTGGATTGGTACTGAGTAAGAAGTTCTACTTCTGATTTATCTCTAGTGTGGACGAAGCAAAAATCTCTTTATTAA
This sequence comes from Struthidea cinerea, assembly GCA_013397865.1. Lineage (NCBI taxonomy): Eukaryota > Metazoa > Chordata > Aves > Passeriformes > Corcoracidae > Struthidea > Struthidea cinerea. The sequence goes on from VZTI01000835.1 coordinate 1,679,281, forward strand.
TCTTGCCAATTCTCTTCCTAAGCTGATACTAGGCTACCTAATTCTTTGTGAAAGAAATAATTAATATATGTATCATCAATCTTCTTCTGAATATGAGACACAGTAATAATATTTTAGGAATTTAAAATTAGAGGATCTGTATCTGTCTTCAGCATTTCACTGAAAGAACGAGGGCCTGAATTCGTTGGTATAGACCAACTGCGTGTGTAGTTGCATTGCCCCCTCCTGGTAAATCATGCTCTACTGCATGGACTTCCAGTTAGGAGATGTCAGGTTCCATTATGAGATCATCATCATTGCACCCTAAAACCAGACAAGGAGCCAGAGTATTAACATTGTATTTTCTTTGTGTTTTTTTTAATGTTGTTTGCAAAATAAATGCCCATTTTGTGAAATGCAGTAATTTGAGGCAGTATGGACTCTATCAAAATTCTGTTTTGGCACATCTGACACTTCTTTGAAGAGTTCTTGCCATGTCTTCTGGTTAACAGTTAGCTCCTTGGAAATAAACTTTACATCTGACATGTGCAAGAAAGTTGGTAATACCATACCCAGCTAAAGAACACCTGAATACTCATCCATAAGTTCAGGAATCTAGATCTATACCTGCTGTTTATTGGACAAGAGTGTTTTATGTCAGTGTTTTTTGTAGTGCATGACAAATTTACAGTATCTGACAATCACATGCACTAAATTCAGAAGGCAAATTTTTATACATAGAAATATGACATTGGTTTTAACAAATGGTTTTCCCTGTCCTTCTCCCTTCCTTTGGGCAAGCGTAAGGAACACAGTGATCAGGGTTTTGGCGTGTCCTCATGGAAGAGTTGCTAGAGCCAGTCAGGAAGGCAACCTTGTGTCTACAGATGGATGCAAGAAAGTCAGCTATAGGGCTGGCTCTGAAGCCGGGTTGGGTCAACACAACTTGCCACCAACCACCTTTGGCATTGCTTTCACAAGATGTGGACTAGGACCCAAGAGATGGTTGTCACTGTGGGTTTCCTCTCCCTGGGCATGTTAAAAGTAAATTCCACTTAGTTAGTGACCACTGCTTTGATGCCAAGGTTTCAAAGACCACGTGCAAAGGAAGTGAAACCTTTCTTTTACAGCTAGGGCTGGGAATAAGGGGATCATGCAGGGTGTTTGTGTGGGCTCCTGCAGTGCCAGGTACCTCTCTTCCCACTCACCTGGCAGGAGGCTGAGGCAGTGTCTGATGGGAAGATGGAAGTGATGCTGAGAAGCCCAATCTCCCTGCGTACTTTGGTGCACAGACACTAGCACATTGTGATATTTGACTTAAATCCTTTTTTTCCCCCCCGTTCTTTTGCTGGGTAATAAATATCTGCTGTTGTGCTGAGCTAGATATCTTGATCAAGGCTTCATTAAAAATCTCATCTTTTGACAATTGATTTTGTTTATTTTGTGATGCCATGGGAAACCAGTGCTCTTAATCAATTTGTAGCTTATTTTTCTCATATTAAGTTCAGTTATTTATAATTATTCCTGAATACTTCTGAATTAATTCAAGAAGCGATGAATTTGCCCGTCTTCCTTGTAGTGAGAATGATGCCATCCTGAGATCTGCAATATATCCACTTAACAATGTCAACACAATATTGTTTGAGTTGATAAATGTGCATATTATATTAATCAGTCAGCAGTATGCTGTCTCTTGCATCCTCAAGGCAGCAGAATTATTGTACTTCACATCTTAGTTTTCTTAAACAAAAGCCTGTCAGACTTGATTAGCCAAGAAGGACCTGAATATATTGACTTAAATGTAGAAATTGCTTGACACTGATGCATATATTCAGAAATAAAAGTGCCTACTTAATCCTTTTACAGTGCTTAAAAAATGAGTGAGGGGAAGCAGTGAAACCTATGAAATGCACCGCGTGCCGTAGCTGCCTTGCAGCGCTTTTGCTATTTATATATCTGCATTCATTGAAGGGGAGCTGGCTTAAGCACGAGTGAAAAGGCTGGTAAATGGATTTAGTTAGAAGAGATGCAGGAGCAAGGAAGCTGTGTTTCTGAGAGGATACAGAAAGTGTGGGGGATAAAAGAGCTTATGTCTTGTGGCACAGGAAGGTGGTAGTGAACCCAGGATGATGCTATGGGCCAGGAAGGAGGGGATGGTAGTTACAGCGTGGGTGTATTTCAACAGTGGTCTTCAGGAAAGTCACGTCTTCCCCTGAACTGTAGCTAATGAAAGAGAATTGGAAAGCAGCCTGTATTATTTAAGTGCTACTAATTGATGGAATCACAGAATGGTTTGTGTAGGAAGGGACTTTAAAGGCCAGCCAGCTCCAACTTCCCTGCCATGGGCAGGGGACACCTTCCAGCGCTCAAAGCCCCATCCAGCCTAGTCTTGAACACTGCCAGGGATGGGACATCCACAACTTCTCATGACAGAAGAGCTCAGAAAACCTCAAGAACCATCTTTTTTTCCCCCCCTAGTATTTCTTCTCCACTGTCATGTCAGTATCAATTCCAGAAGATGGAAAGGCTGTTGATCTTTCAGTTACTTCATAGTAATGCAGGAAAATATGCAAGCAGAGAAAGCTCATTTCCCATGAATTAACATAGCGAGTGTAGATCGACTTTTGCTTTTCCAGTTGAGCACAACTATGGAACTCACACCAGTAACTGGATTTGTGAACCCAAATAAAAGCTTAGTGTGAGTGCTCTTTCTTGCAAGACTATTTGGAGTGCCTTAAGACAGGCAAATCTGTGGCAGCTTTGCTTCAACAGAAATTGGGGATAGTATTGACCTTAACCTAAATGTGATAAAGAATAACCAATGTAGGTTTTCATTTTTGTTCTTGGGATTAAATTTGTGCATGCTATTTTTTGGTTTAAATTTCTTCCGTATTTTTTAGCATATTATAGAAACCTATAAAGAAAGTAAATGTAGCTATATTCCCAGTTGATGGTTGAACAGGAGACAGCTGGGTCTTTTGACACTTAGGCAGTTGTGGGAGGCTGCCTGGGATTTCGATGTAGGTGGAGTAACTGGATGCTTATGCTGAAGTGCAGGAAGAGTTGGTCACGACTGTATGGGCATTTAAAATGTCTTCTCTGAAGTCATACATGGTGCTCTATAGACATAAATGAGTCATGCTTTCTAGAGCTGTTTTCCAGTTTTTTTTCAGACTTGAGCAGACCTAATCAGCACCAGTTTGTATTTGGGTCATGTGTGGAAGCTTATCTGTGTAATTGTAAATCTTACTTCAGCTGCTTTTCCTCTTTTACATATAGGTGCTTTTGATGTTCTGGGAGGAGCTGAGGTGCTGTTGGTCAGCCTTCCTTCTCTCTTAGGCAAAGTTTTGGGCAGTGCTTTAAATTAAGCTTGGATATTGGGTCATACTACAAAATTCTTAGCAGACCATGAATTGTTTTAAGAGACAAGCTACTTACAGAAAGTTCAGATAGTTGTCATTTGAGTTAGCTGATTCAGTAGGGCTGATCATTCCCTTTTGGCAACATGTAGATTGTTGATGTCAAGAAAGTTGTCATCTCTGTGTTCAAAAGTTGTTCAAAGATTGAGATTTGTGTTAGCCTCTCTTGAAGAGAGGAGTGAGCTTCCACAGCTCGGTTGTCATCAGGAGTATGGTACATGACTTGGTGTGTGTGCATGAGGAAACCAGGGAGTGGAAGTGAGGCTGTTTTTAGGGATGGACGTGTGCTGGGTATGAGTTTAGTTTCCTGGTGAAGCACTTGCATAAAATGTTTTGTCACTTGGTTGCAGAGCTTGCTAGTCCTGGTAAATCCCGCTCTTCACCATAGAAAACAGCTCCACCTCTTTCTTTGATAACAACAAAAGTAAAACTCTGTGGTTTCTTTTCCCTTTTTGTAGCAACAAAGAAGAGAAAGGGAAGCGCGAAGGCAACAAGAGCGCGAGCAAAGGCGGAGAGAACAGGAGGAAAAAAGACGTCTGGAAGAAATGGAGAGGAGGCGTAAGGAGGAGGAAGAGAGAAGAAGAGCAGAGGAGGAAAAGAGGAGGGTAGAAAGAGAGCAGGTGAGTCCATGATACAGATATATGTGCAATAGGTTTGCTTCGTCTAAGTTCTAATTTAATTTTTTAAAAAGTAGTAAGCCTAAAGCAGCTTAGAGGCAACGTAACACTAACTCTTTCATCTTTGTTGTTTTTGACAGCAAATGCACTAACATAGGATTGTAGGGCTTTATGGAAAATTCTGGCAGCCTCAATATTCTCTCAAAAAAAGAAGTCTTGTTGCAGTACTCATTCTAAATTCAGCTCGTGCCCCTGAGCTGGACTAAAAATCACCAGAATTGGCAAAATCATCACTGGGGCCGAAAATTGTTTCTAGGCTTGTCTTGCTGGATCAGTGGTTCTTGCAGGACATGCCCCTGTTCAGAAGGCCTCCCAAGAGAAGGGCAGCTCTGTTGTGTGTCAGCTTCTGGGACGCAGAATTGGTCATTGTCATGAACTTTAAGTACTCTGAATTTGAGATGCAATCTTTTGGCTGCAGAGGATTTTCCATCCTAAAACTTCAATATACAGTTTCCCTCTCTTACTCTGTCTGTTTAAAATCAGTAATGTATGCCCATTCAGGCAACAAGTATATCTTAAGTTATGCCAGTGTGCCCTTAATACATTGGAAGTACAATTGAGAAACTTGTTAAACTGTGAAATTCTGCTACTATATTTATGCATGAAATCTGCATGTTTTAAAATACTTTAATAACTTTAATCAGGGTGATAATCAGAGCAATACTTACTGTGCACGTACTGCAAAATTCTGATCGCAAATAAAGGGCCAAAACTTCTGTCCTAGAGGCTGATTGATTGTAAATTTCCCATTAACTTCAGGAATGCTGGGTTTGGCCTGACATACATTAATTTTTTCTTACATTAATTCACTGTATTTGAGATCATTGATGATTGTGTTACTGGGAAATTTTATTGTGTTTGTGTATGTTTCAAAGAATCTTGAGTCAAAAGGAGAGAAGACTAACCAACGGGAATAAATATATGGAAAATCTCTAATTGCAGCATAGCAATTTGCTTTTGGGCAGACACCGGGTATTCCCCCAGCTGCTTTTTAAACTGTTGAAATGCTAATTACGCACAGTGCCAATAATGACAAATGGTTAATTGGTGTGGCCAAGCTGAACCACTCTGAATTTTTACTCTTTTTTTTTAGAAGAAAAGACACGTTCCCTCTTAGAATGTTTGTTAACTCAAACTGTGGCTCAGCCAATGTGCGTAACAACAGTATAGTGTATCTCATCAGTCTGTCAGAAGACTTTCTATAACTCCCATCACTGTATCACTGATCCATTAATTTCTTTATGCATACACTGTAAATGTGTGCGTGTGCTTGTGTGTGTGCGCATGCACATGTTACATACTTCCATTAATTGCATGATAGGATGTCACCAGCTTGGGTTTGGTGCTTCAGAGTTTAAGTTCTTCCAGGGGGTAGGTGCAGCAATGGGTAAATGTCTTGACCTGTTGAGGCTGCAGGAGAAGAGATGGCTAGATGGCAAGAGCAAGCGAGTTTGGTCTAATATCTGTTTCCTGGTGGATGTTTGTTTGTGTCATAACCATCGCATAATTCAGCAAGGCTGGCAGCGTTCGCTCAGGAGAGGCTTCTGGTGAGGGCAGCAGGGGAGACTCAGCAGGGCAGGTCCCAACTGCACTTGGCAGAGCCCAATTTGGGGGAGCTTGCTCCAGCTCTGCCTACACTATGCCTGGCTCTAGCTGTTGCTAACAGTTCATCGCTCCAGTGCAACACACTAATGTTTAATACAACTTGCATGTGACTTTGTATTGGCTGTGTTGAGTCAGACTTGCTGTGTTTTAACTTTCCAAAACCTTCAAGTGCATTTTGCTGCTTCTTGAAACCACTTCCAAAATACATAAATGAGCTCTGGCCTGTGCCGGCAACATTTGCAGGAGTGCAAATTTCAGAACAGGAGGGGCCAAAATCTAATGCTCAGGAGGCAGGGCTTCCTAAATTGTTCTGCAGGCACTAATCCATCCTGAAGTGCATTTCTCATTAAAGCTGAACTGGGGAAGTAGCGTGTGGTGTTCCACCCAGGGGGTTCTGATGCATTCCTTTTGAATAAATTTATTGCTGGGTAATTTCTATGTGACAGGAGTATATCAGGCGACAGCTAGAAGAGGAGCAGCGGCACTTGGAAATTCTACAGCAGCAGCTGCTCCAGGAGCAGGCCATGTTACTGGTAAAGCACTGTATCTGTTTTGTTCAGTAGCTATAGGATCCATTTATCCGGCCAGTCCTAGGCTTCCCTCAGTCGGGCACAGCTGCACTGACAGTATGACAACAAAGGAGCTTGATTAAAAGGCCATTTATGCTAGCGTTGTGGGCTGACAGGCACATATGAGAAGTGCTGTATGGTCACACTGCTTTCTGGGCAATAAGAGGAGGCTTTATGTTAAAGTGGAACAGTTCTGGTGTGGTGGTCGAGTTTCTGAACAGACCTTGGCATTCAGTGAAGAACTAGAGTGCTTGTGTTGCAGATCAAAAGCACACATGATATGTAAATCCACCCCAGGATACAATGGCCTAGTGTTGGTCTAAATCATTGTTTTATGAACTTTACGCTGGATCTAGTATAAATAACTCTTTTTTTTCCCTTTGATAAAAACTAGTTTGACATAACTCTCCAATCGTGTCAAGCTTAGCAGTACACTCATGACTTTCCCAACATAAGACACAAGTCATATGGGTCTAACTTAGCTCTTGGTTATACTTTAACAATGAAATAAACAAACAAACAAACAAAAAAGCAACAGCAACCAGAAAGGTGCATTTTTAATGGGATTGGTAGGGACACGTCCACCATACAGTCAGTGTCATGTCTTGAATTCCTCACCCGTTTTCTCAAAGGAATACAGATGGCGAGAGATGGAGGAACACCGACAGGCAGAGCGACTCCAGCGCCAGTTGCAGCAGGAGCAAGCCTACCTCCTGTCACTGCAGCATGACCACAGGCGGCAGCAGCAGCAACAGCAGCAGCAGCAACAGCAGCAGCAGCAGCAGCAGCAAGAAAGAAATAAACAAAGCTATCATACCCCTGAGCCAAAATCCCACTATGAGCCCGCTGAAAGAGCACGTGAGGTAAGTCCTGGTTTTCAGCAGGAGTCTGCTAACTGCTTCTCTGCCTGCTGGCATCAGCATGACTGCAGTTCTGCTACAATAGAGTTGGAGGCCAAAGCACCACTTGTAAGGGGCAGGATATTTTAAACTGTTGGCTACTGGTTTTCAAGCCTAAGGGCAACTTCTGAGTACTTCTGCTGCAATCAGTGGAGTTCAGAGTTTTGAGGTGTAGAAGTTGGAAAGAAGGTCTGGAAGGCTGCAGACTAAGGGGACGTGGTTTTGGAAGTGTTGTGTCAGGAAGTTACATCTGTGCTTCATCAGATGTGTTTTCTTGGGAAGCATTGGTGCAGTTGGTGATCTGTTGTCTCTGGCAAGTACTGGTGATTTGAAATTGAGAGGAAAGTGCAAACCTATGATGGATGTTAACACTCAGCACGTTTACACATTTGCTGTTTTAACTTACACTCTTCAAAATTTTGTTCTCGTTAATGCAAACCTGAATTTCATTAGTTTCATTTTTGAAGTGTTAAGTATTCTCTTCTGAGATCATGTCCTGCTTTTTTGATACTCTATGGTGCTGCCTTCTTGGACTTCAGGCACTCACAAGTCGATCTGAAGTGCTGTTTCTTTCAGTGAGTGGTCCCCTGTCTTCACTGGTCCATGAATAACATTGCTAAACAAGTGAACGCCTCTTTGATGTATACTTGGCTTTCTTTCAGTGATCTTATTCTTATGTTTCCCTTGAGCACCATACTGCCCACAAACCACCAGACTGGGCAATGTTAGTCAAAGCTCTTAATGGCGTTCATCAGCTGCATGTGGGAACTAGGTAAATACATTTTGGAACAACAACAGAAGATATATTTAGGCCTTCTAAACATGATAAAATAGTTCTTGGTTCAGCTTCATCCAGCAGTGCTTCTTAGTCTTTGAAGTATTGTTGTTTGGGCTTGGTGGACACAAACTCATTTTATTCTAGATGCTGTTGTCCAAGTTCTTAATAAACCATTCTTGTGCTATCTCATCCATTCTGCTTGATGGTTGAAGTATCTGATACGTCTTTCTTACTTGGAAGAGGTTCAGACTTGTCTGGTATGTGATGGTGCAGACATGGAACCAGCCCTCTTGTCCTTGTTGCATGCTCTTGGCCCACCTCAGTGAAAGCATAGTGCCAGTCTAGCACTTCTGTCCAGCCTGAATACTGGCTTTGGAGGGATGCAGAACTGTATTCTGTTTCATTTTCCTTTCAGAGTTGAAAAGGAGAGAAACTCGCAAAGAATCGAGTGTTACCTCCTTTAGGAGAACCACTGACTCAGCTGTTTTTCTGTTGTAGTCTTTCTCTTTTGTGGTTGCTCTAGCGCGAAAGAGTAAAGACAGAAAAATTGGTTAGTAGTCAGATCTTCCCAGAGATTGTTGTGCAATAGTCTTTTTTAAAAGTGTGGTAGAAGTATAGCCATGATGTCTTGATATCTGGCAGTAGGAATGCCACCAGTTAATCCTAACAGCAGGCATTAACTCTGACATCATTCTTTACATAAAATAGTCAGTTGGAACGAGTGTTCTGTGCCTCATACTTTCAGCCATACTGCTCTCCAGAGAAAGTGCCCACTTACAGAGATGCTGACCATTGGGATGGTAAGCTGAAGTGCACTAACTTTCCTGGCTGGCAGAGTTTAATGGTGATTAGTTTTTTTCCTCATTGCAGTAGCTATGAGGTTATAAGGAAACGGACGTCTGTGATAGGCTTTTATACACACCAGGGAACTTAGAACTTAATACCACTTTCAGGTCCAGACAGTCAGATGACTGGAACAGGACCTGTTTCTATCCAGGAATGTACTCTATCTCCTTCCCACTTCTCGCCTGGTTTTGAGGACATGTTGCTTATGCAGTTTATGTGCTTTGTGGAAGAAACTTCCTATCATCTACAGCTAGAGATGTGAAAACCTGTTTCTTCAGACAGAAGGACTTGAGGCTTTTCCTTATTCTATTCATAACAAGGAGTCTGGCCTGTTTTTTAGACTTTAAAGAATGGCTCTGTGAAGTAGAACACAGTGGTGAAAATGATTGCGTGGTGAAGATGCTTGCCTCCATTATTGTTGTACTTCCCAAGACATGGTGTGTTTTGTGTAGACCTCACAGAACCTTGTCTGCTTGCCTATAGGCAAACTGGTACTATCCTGAAATTTTGGAAAGCAGCGGCGAGTTGGGTTTGTAAAGGAGCCCACCTGAGGCGAGGAGTCTGGAAACTTGCCTCCGTCTTCTGGTAGCCAGTCTCTCCGGACCATCACTGCTAGGGAGCAATTAGGAAATCATCCCAATACTGGTTTTGTGCTCTGGGCACAAGGGTTAAAGCAAATTAAATCATCCCAAGCTTCCAGTTTGGTTTTTGGTGCTTTGATAAAATGCTGGGAGTTTTGCATTCCTCAGAAGCAGCTTCCCTGGCACATGCTGGCTTGGTTCTAGCAACAGACTGTCTTAGGAAATGGGAGGCTATTTCCTTTCTGCCTGTAGCCTCCCTCCATCTCCTGCACTTCATACCTCTCACTTTGTTCTCAGTGTTGTGGCTTTGAAAGAGGTGATGTTTCTGCATAGGGACCTTGCATGATGTTCTTCTGCGGACTGAGCACATTCTGATTTAGTCTTCCCCTCAGCAAGCTCTTGAGGTTAATATAAGATCAATTCTACACCTTCCTGAGAACAGGAAACAAGGTGATGGGACTGTCCTCTACAGCCTTTGAGGTTGTGCTGGGACTGTTTGGTAAGAGAGACGATAATAAATCCTACACTTTTGTGCCTAAAGCTGAACAGACTCCAGTATTACCTGACAGAGAAACATATCCTCCTATCTCTTTTTCTATTGCCAAAAAGAGAAGCACAGGATTGTTGCATAAGGTGGGCAACTAAAGTAAGAGATGGCAATGGGAAACGTACTTTTATATTATAAAGTTGTTTCTGTTTTCATATATCCTTTTTATTATTTGTGAGGAAAGTACTGATAACAATTAGTCTAGGCAGAAAGAAGGCCCATAATGGTCTTTCATGATATTATCTCACATCTTACTACCTCCTGTATCTCCTCTCTTCTTGATATGGATTATCCATATTGGCATACTTGCTGCCTTGGTGTAGTTCACTCAGTGAACTTACAGTGCTGGCAGAAGTGATAGGGAAAAAAATCCTGCCAAACCCCAAATGTATTTGGTTTCTTTGTGGTTAAAGAAAAGGTGGTACTCCCCTTTGTATTTCTACTGTAATTGATTTTACTGACTCAAGGCTTAACCTCCATTTATTTTGGCTTAGGTGGAGGAGAGATTTAGAAAAACTAATCAGGGCTCCCCTGAAGCACAGTCTAAACAGATGGGCAAAGTGTTGGAGCCACCAGTGCCTTCAAGATCAGAGTCCTTTTCCAATGGAAACTCAGAACCTGCTCAGCCTGCCCTGCAGAGGCCAATGGAGCCCCAGGTAAGTGCCCAGGAAAATCTCGGTGAGCTTGGAGGGAATGCAGAAGTCCTAACATGTTTCCTTCAAATTTGCAGATCTTTGCGCTTAGAAAGCCTTTTGCAGAGGGTAGTACTGTTACACAAAACAGCTTATTCTGCAGATTTACTCTTTGTCTATTTTTGCTTGTTTTATTGATAAACTGATGGATTTCTGGGTTTGGTGCCTTGGTTTGGGTTTTTTTCATGTTAGAGCTAGACTAGAACTGTTGCATCCCGTTATTATCTGTGCAGAAGTGAAACAGTGGGTTAAATGCTGGTGGCAGTTGCAGAGCATTTTACAATTCAGAATTTGTTCTGTGCAAGGTATTTACTACTAAAAAGGATGCTCAAGAAAAAAGTGCACTTGCTTGGTTTTTAAAATTCTTGCAGGAAAAAGCTAACTAAACAAGTGGGTTTTAGTAGCATGAGCAGTGTGTTTCAAAGAGCATTGCAGAACATGTCTAAGAAAAGCAAGTTTGTTGTCAGTAGGCCTGCGGTTGCTAAATAGAGCTCTGTACCACCCCTGGAAAATCAAGAAGAGGTTGAGACCACTGAGCTGCATGGTATCCATTGTTATGTTGTTTTCTAAGGAGAAGCCTCCAGATCTTGATATCTGATCTCATAGGAGTTAGTGCATGAATTGAAAAAGTAACCTTTGTCTAAAACTTTGACATGGCCCATGAATTCTGAGCAATTTAGTATGCTAAATTAAACGGTAGAGTTCTGCATTTAGTTCCTCTGTTTCCATGCAGAATTTTCTTCTTTCAAATAAAGTCTGTTGATGACAGTGCAAGCTAAAACCACCCCTGACTGTGACTAGGTATTGCCACTCTTTTGGACAACAGGAGAATTTGAACAGACGGAAGAGTGGGAGAAATCAGGACAGAACTTCATCTCTTGCTCATTATTCCCTGGCTTTTATTCAAACCTGTATGACTATTTCAAAATATTGGACTTGTGTCTTCATACTCTGTGCCAGTTACTTTTAAAGTCTGTGTCTTCCGCTCATATTAAGGATAATCAGGCTCTTCAACAGCTGTGTGTATTAAAATTGAGGAAATAATAATCATATAAAAACAAATACAGCCAGCCTACTGAAACTGGGATAGAAAGCAAAGTTTTGCTTAATCATTAGGTGTGAAAACAGCATGTTCCTCAGTTATGACTTTTCCTCCTCCTTAGTTTCAGAAATTAACTCTGAAACACAGGCTTATGCACAAAGAGGAAGTAGGCTGAAGGGTCAATATGGATTTCACTGGGAATCCTAGTGGAGTTTTAGCTCCAGGGTCACTGTTGTGCCTTCTTAGTATGTGTAATAGAATATGCATGCATGTAAGTGTGTGTGTGTACTTTGTGTATAAATATGTATATATGTACAGTATATGGTACATATATGGTGTAAGTATAATATGCATTGTACATATGTATACTATATACAATATATATTATGGTTTTTTATATATATTGCAATAACTGTAAAGGAATAAAGGCTTTGTGTTATGGTCTTTCTCCAAAAGTTTTGAGATGTATCCAGTTCCTAAATTTATTAGGAAACGTAAATGTCTGTTGGTTTGCCCAGTTTACAGCATTCTTTAATTTTGTACATTGCTTCAATTGGATGTCCACTCCAAATTTCCCAGCCCACCAGTGCTGCCATGAGACCTGGCCAAAGCCCACTGAAGACCAGGGAATAGAAGGCGACTTCTGTCTTGAGCGGCCTTTGAACTCAGGCTCATGGTGCAGATATTGGGTCCCCTTTTCCTCTGGGCACCAGTGTATGTGTATGTGGAGAGCGTATCACACAAAAAATGCGTATGTGCTGTATTTTCAGTCTGTTACGTTCTTTGGGCGCTTGCCTTGCTTTTAAGTGCACCGATTCCACCCCACGCTTACCTAATGCCATAACCAATTTGTCTCTGCCTGCCCCACCTGCCTTTATTCTGTGTTAATTGGAAAGCCGGTTATACTGAGCGCATTGAATGTTTTATGTTTTGTTTTCTTGTAAGGTACAGTGGTCCCATCTGGCATCTCTCAAGAACAATGTTTCCCCTGTCTCGCGATCCCATTCCTTCAGTGACCCTTCTCCCAAATTTGCTCATCACCATCTTCGTTCCCAGGACCCATATCCACCTTCACGCAGTGAAGTGCTTAATCAGAGTTCTGACTCTAAGTCGGAGGTACCTGACCCCACCCAAAAGGCTTGGGCTAGATCAGACAGTGACGAGGTGCCTCCAAGGGTAAGGAGTAGAAAGACAGATGTGTGCTATTTTTTTATTATTAATTACAGTTTTCTTAAGGATGTGATACCCTGGGCACTGGGAAGACCGTGCCCTCATGCCAGCACTGGTAACAGTATTTTGGAAGGCAGATCATAATGTAGGTATTCAGTCAATGGGTTAATGACAATCAACCTGAAGTACAATATTGAAGCTTCATAAAAAACTGGTAATTATTTATAGAATGCAGCTATTTCAGAGAAACAATTTATTATGCAAAGTTAACAAATCATTACCATATTCAGGAAAGAATTCAAAATATCCCTGAGGTTATTGCTCAGAGTTAATATTCCTCTTCATCGATTAGCAACCCAAACTATGAATCATACACTTATTTAAAATTGAGATGGATCTGAACAAAAAGGAAACATTCAATATATTTCCTCCTCCTCTCCCCCTCCCATCCCCCCTCCCATCCACTGGGATTTGCTGCTTCTGAGTATATTCTTGCTCCCGCCCCACCAGTCTTTGCCTTCTGCTGATCCATTCCCGGGCATTTGTTTGGTTCCCTTGAGCTTATTCTCCTAATTCTCATGCTGTTTCAGCAAATTGCTTTGTGCCTCCCCTGCTTCAGTCAAAATGCCATATTCTTTTCAAATGTCTCAGTAGTTGGGAGGGTAGTGGGGCGTGTACGTGTTCGTGTGATAACCATTAAACTCTATTTAATATTAAGACTAAACTTTGAGTTCTATTCAAATTCTGAACAGCATCACAACTAAGGCTTTTGGCTTTTGTGGGTGTTTGTTTATTGCTTTTGGTCATTGATGTTAGCTTGTACTTAGAACGCATTGTTAAGATCTTAAGAATGTATTTCGTGGCAGGAGAGATTTTATCTTCCTGTCCTCTCCGTCCTCTTTGTGGGTTTAACGCAACCTTTTTTCTCCCAAGGTACCTGTGAGAACAACCTCCAGATCACCAGTCCTGTCCCGCCGTGATTCCCCACTGCAGGGCAGTGGGCAGCAAAATAACCAAGCGGGTCAAAGAAATTCCACGAGGTTTGTAAGCCTATGTGTCCTTGCTTTTCTTGAATTGGAAGGAAAAGGCTTATGGGAAGCCAGATGTTTCCAGACAGCTTTTGGCAGTGCCTGTAGGATGTGAAAGGAAGATGATGTTGCGACCCTTTTCAGTAATGATTAATATTGATTTCCCTTGCTGTAGCACGTGTCAACAAATGCTGACAAAATTTCTTCTTTCCTCTTCTCATCTGAGTTGCCTTCCCTGTAATTTTAGCAATAATTTCAAATATCCTTCAAATTTTGGAAAAAAATGTGTCTGTTTGTGAAAATCTTGCCTTTTGATGCAATGGGTCAGCTTGGGTGTACTGGGGGGATTACTGGCAGCAGAAGGGCTTGTAACATCTAAAGTAAAGAGACCTCAGAAACTTTCTGGCCTGTTAGCCAGAACCAGATTTTAAGAGGGGGGAAAAGCCTCCGTGAGCTGTGACACGGAGCATCTGAGGTCAGGAAGGGGGAAGAGAGAGCTGACTCCTGAGCTCGACAAAGCAACATGGGCAGGCCACCCTGGAATTAGCTCACTGGACAGGGATGAGGGTATTGTGGTATTCTTTTTGGCTTGTGTTTAGTTTCTAGGACACTTCTGAGCCAATTTTAAACCTGCTGCATGCAGGCTTAGAGAATCGTCCTTGTTGGATTAGATACATAAGAATGGCAGGTAGATAATTCCAAATAAAAGGAATAGCTTATACCCACCTAAACTTTTTTTTTAACCATCATAAATAAGGTAATAGTTATTTCAGAGAGAGCCACTGCCTGGGTTGTGAAGCATTACTGATGCCCTGAGCTCAGTGTTAAAGTGTTCTTTCAGTTGAGTTATGAGCAAAACACTGAGGGAGAGTGATGTTTCAGTGTGTGTGACAAAGAATTTCTTTCCTCCCTTGATGCAGCAATATAGAGCCTCGTCTGCTGTGGGAAAGGGTGGAGAAACTTGTACCAAGGCCAGGCAGTGGCAGTTCTTCTGGCTCAAGCAACTCTGGCTCACAACCTGGCTCCCACCCTGGCTCTCAGAGCGGGTCTGGAGAGCGGTTTAGGATGAGATGTAAGTCCTTCTCCCACCTTTCATAACAGTGTGTTTCTAAGTTTATTAAGCTGTGAAGCACTCAGTAATTAAGGCTGATAACCCTCACAAGGAACAACCTTTGAGCATGCAGTGTCACAGATGGATTAGCTTCCTGTACCCTCTTGGCCGTATGTCCTTGCTTGGCAAAGGCAGTGGGCACAGAAATTATTGTCAAACTGTTTCATTGTTCTTTAATTCACATCCAGGCACTGCTGCATGTTCCTGTGTGCAGACAGCCCAGTCTCCATGCCCTCACAGCTCCCTCCCTTCCTCATGTGTGCACGGGCACATTTTGATACTTGTTGCCTGTCACCTTGGTGGTTGTTGACAGGGTGCAGACTGCAATGGATAGGTCTCAGCTGGGCTACGTTGGATGATGACGGAGGTTTTCCAGCTTGTGGCCACACTTGAGTCTTTGATTTACGATTGTTGTGACCGTTTACTTTGGCTTCAGACATAGGTCAGTTGCACCTATACAAATCCCAGCTCATGATGTTTTTTGTATAGTCCTTCAGGGACAATGTAATAGTGAAACTTAGGTCTTGTGGTCAGACACCCCTAATAGTCTTCTCACCTTTCTTCCTCACTCTAAAGTGAAGTAAGAAAACATGTTTTAGCTCCCTGCCTAATCTATTTTGTTCTGTGTTCCTTTCGGGGTCTTGGCACATGCAGCATCATCCAAATCAGAGGGTTCGCCATCACAGCGCCATGAAAGTGCACCTAAAAAGCCTGAAGAGAAAAAGGAAGTCTTCAGACCTATCAAGCCTGCTGTGAGTTGCATCCACCTCCCCTGCCCTCCTTCTCTTTCAGGTAGATTCACAAAAAGTACAGTGAGAGCTTCATTCAGTGCCATCAGGGGTGAACATCAGCTAGAACTGAGTTTGTAACTGTGGGTCTAGCAGCACGTTCTGGGCTGTGCAATTGCCTGTGCATATCAGTACTGCAAACATTGGATTTTGCTCTGCTTCTGGGATTGATTTCTGCTCTCTGGTCTTCTTCCTTCCTAATCCATGCCTTTCTCTCTTTCAATCTTGTGCTTCCTTCCTGGGGCTGGACCAATGGTCGTGCATTTGACCTGAATGTGCCAATGCTGGGCTGAATGGTGCAGGGAGAAGTGGTAAGACCTTACATTTTTCCTACTTTCTGTAAAAGATTTCTGGCATTTTCTATACCTGGCTGCTATTACAATTGATTAAAGCTCTGTGTCCAGTTGTATCTTGGGGAACTCAATGGGTTTTCACAGTATTTTCAGCTTTCCTTGAAACTTTCTTCAGTTGCCATATCTCTTATGATGCTGCACCATCACCCAAACCTGTCAGCTTTCTAAAGAAACATAGAGGCTGGTCCTTCACTTCTGATAGTTTAATGTGTGAAGTATTTGCCATAAACTGTATTCAGCTAAATAAAACATAGCTACACAACTGAGAGCACATTGAACTGACTGCTAGCCGTGTTTGCCCACACTGCAAACTGCAGACAGAAGTGCAGCTTGTGTCCCATACTGTTTATACTGTTTGACAGTCTTGTGTGACTGAGTGGTGCTGATGAATCGGACTTCACAGGTGAACGCTTCAGCGCAGTTCTTTGCAGCTGGAAATGGATCAAAAGGTTTCAAGGAGCTCAGCTCTCTGCAACTGTGCCTTAGGTGGCTCAATAAGTCCTAGGATCTTTCTGCTACCTTGATGTCTAGATTTCTTGTGGCAGATGCTATTAGATTGAAAAGTTTAGGAAAATGAACTGTGACAGTGAACCACTATGTGAGAGTGTGTCCTTGTGCTTGTATATGTCCTTCAGATGGTATGATAAACTGAAGTCATAGTCAGGGTAGTTGGGTTTCAGAGTATGCACATTTTTCTGTGATATGGCAAGACCCCCTTAGATTGACTCTTCTGGTGCTTGAATTTATCAGAAAGTGAGTTTTGGTAACTGTTAGGAATGAGTAAGTCAAAGGAAACAGTACTGCTGGGGCAATGGAACCACAGAAGTGAACAAGTGAACAAACTCGGGCACTAATCTTGTGTGTTTGTCTTGCAAACTCTTCTTCTCTCTTACTTGCAACATCAGTTTTTAAATTTTTTTCTTCCCTCTCCCATCAGGATTTAACTGCATTGGCAAAGGAATTGCGAGCAGTAGAGGATGTGCGACCTCCACATAAAGTAACGGATTACTCATCCTCAAGTGAGGAGTCAGGGACAACAGATGAGGAAGATGATGATATGGAACAAGAAGGAGCAGATGAATCTACTTCTGGACCCGATGATGTCCGAGCAGTGTTAGTCCCTCTAACAGTGTTTTGCATCTGTTTTCCCTTACAGGGGATTGAAGGAAAAGGATGTTAGCTGCTTTGGCTTGTATGTTAGTTCTTTCAGCTTACTACAATCTATGAGCAAGACATAGCAGCCTCATATGTTCATATATTCAAACACTGAGGCTAATCTTTTCAATGTCCTTTCCCTCTTCTTCCTTGATTTGTTACAGAACAAGAAACTGTTTAGCAATCTCTTGAATTTTTGTTTTTTTGATAGAGAGGCTTTTCTAGGCAGCTTGTGTAAATATTCCACTGGTGTCACAGTATCAATTAATTCTGAGTATTCCGTGATTTGTGGCAGTGACAGCCAAGGCATTGGTGCTGTTGTCTCACTCCAGTTATTTCTTGTCTGACAAATAGGTCAACGTTGAACTTGAGCAATGGTGAAACAGAGTCAGTAAAAACCATGATTGTCCATGATGATGTGGAGAGTGAACCTGCCTTGACTCCTTCTAAGGAGGGCACCTTAATTGTTCGACAGGTATTGCTTTTCCTTCCCTGTTCAGTGCTGCACCCTTTCTGTGCTCATTAACCCACTCGCTCATTCACCCATGCTGTTTCTACATTATATTTGTTGTCCGTATTATCAAGACGCAGCTGTAGTGAATTTCAGATGAGCAAGATGTTTGATGCATGCAAAGAGGAGAGTAGCCCTTCACCCCTTGCTTCTGTTTTGCATGCTTTCCAGTGACACTCATGGCAGCACCATGCAAATATCTCAAAGTCTGTGGGAGAGAAGGGTAGAAAAGCTGCACGTGTGCGGAGCAAGTACCTGGAGCGAAAACTTAGTTTAGTTTTACCACAGAACCAAAGATGTGTCTCAGGAGTGGGGCTGGGAGGGAGACTGGGGGGGGAAGCACTCAAGGTTTTTTAAAATTGTTTTGAACCTGTAGTTGAGGGCATACAGACCACCCAGATAACATACACACACATGTACATAGAATTTCACACAAGAGTTGGTGTGGGGGAGAAGCAAAATAGGTGGTGAGGCAGAGAATGTGGACAGAGCTAGAGTGCTGTGTTGTTGCCTTTGATTCTGAAAATATTGCATTCTTGTGCCTCTGAAAGATAATGGTTCCCTGTTTTTAAATGAGCTTATGTGTTAATGAGCGTGTTAGCTTATAGGAGTTTCCTCAGTAATCTCATTTCTGAGTTTCACAACTGAATGCCGATTTCTTAATTGAGACCTCTTGTTTGAAAATGAAGATTTCATGGTTATTGTTTTAAATAGTTAGCTGAAGGGATTCTCCAGAAAGTCCAAACTACTATCTGTATAGGATCTAAGTTAGTTTAAAACAAAACAATAGGGAAAAAATCCTCACCCCACCCCCAAAAATGTGCTTGTCCCTGTTGTGGTATTGGACTTAGCAGCACAGTTATTCTTCTGTTAATTGGTGGAACTGGCTGTGTAAGTCAACCACATGAACCAAGCTTTTGCCTGCCGGTGGGAATTTGATGAATTCTAGAAGCTCTGCCCACTTTCCCTTTCCATGCAGGCGTTGAAGCATGGATTATCAGCTTATTTTAAAAAATAAATTAAAAAATAAATGTGAAAAGGTAGGAAGAGAGGGAGAGAAGGAGAGAGGTTGTTAGAGATATAGACCTTTAAGCAGCACTTGAGCAAGACAAGTGTGCCTGTTTTTTCTACAGAGTACAGTTGACAAAAAGCGTGCCAGCCATCATGAGAGCAATGGCTTTGCCGGTCGCATTCACCTCTTGCCAGATCTCTTACAGCAAAGCCATTCCTCCTCCACTTCCTCCACCTCCTCCTCCCCATCCTCCAGCCAGCCGACACCCACCATGTCCCCACAGACACCCCAGGACAAGCTAACTACTAATGAGGTATGTCTTACACCACAGCTGGCTGCTTTCATAGGGTTATAGCAGCATTGCCTAGTAGCTAGTTTGCAAAGGAGCTCCAGCCAATCTCCCCTGCTTTTTTTTTCCTGTCACCTTTGTTCCCACCTCCCAAATAACACATTTCAGTTCTGTGTAAGAAGCCCTTAACTCTAGAGCAGTCCCACGCCAAACTTGCCAGTTTACTATTTTTGCTTCCTTTTAGTGAGTCATTAATTGCATGGCGTTCATTTTAAACTAAACTTGACTACTGCATTTTCAAGCCAATACTCTTTTTTAATTCTGTTTTATTCCGGGAGCAGGCTAATTGCAAGCAATGTGCCTCTTCAGAATTAGCAGTTAATTTTGGCTTTGTCAGTAAAGGCTGGACTAGTGTCTCCACACATATGAGGAGCTGCCTGTGGAAACTCACCCTTTGGGAGAGGAAGTGGCCGTGGAGGGATTTTGCTCACTAAAGCTTGCCACGTGGGCTGGGTGAACAAATCAGGTGTTGCTTGGGAGGGTTGTAAAAACCTCTGAGGTATTGTTATTTTGAAATAATGAATGGGGGGAAATATTTGGGTTTTTTCCAAGTATGTATGTACGCTAAGAAGCAGCTGTGTAAAGATGACTGTTCTCCACCAGCGGTGATTGTATCCAGGGGGAGAAGACTTCACCATGGGGGAAGCTCCCTCTTGCTGTCCTGGGCTGATCTCAGGGTGGTGCCTTCCTGTACCGAGTGCTGGTGGGAAAGCCTGGTCATTCACATGCGTGTAAGCCCTCGCAGCAGAGGAGATGCACACATGGGAATGAACGAAGGGCCTTTTGCCCCTCACCAACCCCAGCAGTGAGCGAGGAGCCTTGTTTGGTGTCTCCCCTCCTGGCTGGGTGGCCGGCCTGGCTTACGAGGAGAGCCTCTCAAGCAGGGGGTGGTCAGGGCAAGCGAAACTTGGTGAAAAGAAGCTGCTGCTTCTCAGGGTACAGTCCTGCCGTGTAGGTGTGCAAGTGTTGTGGTGAGGAGGGGTTGCAGTGAGCTGGGTAGGTTTATGGCAATGCGCATGTTTACCACATAATCAAAAAGGCTTCTTAACCACTTAGCAGGAGGGTGGGTGTGAGGGAGAGTTTCCTCCTGGAAATTCATTTAGCATAATACTTAATTTTCAGCTATGCTTCATTGGTCTTTGATCTTTCTAAAAGCGCACTCCTGTAGGTTATAGAGATCAGTTGATTGATCCAGAGATATGCTTGCTCATTACTTTGATCTAAGCAATACGTAAGCAGGGTTCAGTTAACTCAGCTTGGGAAGTGGAGGCTGTGGGCAGTGCCTGGTGATGAAGCAGCCTTTTGGTATTGGGCTGTGCAGGGGAGGGATACACTCCAAAGACCCATTGCTATTTTTTTCTGTAGAGGCTTAGGAAGATCCGAGGTTGAAGATTAGTCGATGCTGAAGAAGTTTCTTGTAACTATGTTGGCATAAAACTGAGCAAAAACCCAGTACTGCTTGGTATAACTTACCACATGCACACCCTTTATATATATATATATATACACACACACTTTTTTTTTCCCCACTTGTCCCATTCTGCTTCAGTATGATATGTTGTCACTATAATACTAAACTGGCAAGGGTTTTTAAGTCATTTCATTTCCACTTTTAACAGTTCATTGTTTCACTTGTCTTCTTTCTTTCTTTATGTTTTTTCATGTTTAGACCTCATAACTCAACAAGCACCAGTGATTTTATCCACTACATATCCATAGCGTCATATCACTGTTTGCTACACCTTCCACACTAATGAGCCCCTTTGTTCGATACAGGTTTAATATGTTGCTTTGTCAAATAAAGGTGGAAGAATCTGCTGCAGCTTTCTGGCAAGAGGCTCAAGTTAAACAAAATAGGGAGAATGAACAGTAGTGAACATTAAAACATAGTCCATCATAGAAGTGAATGCTTGATCCCAGATGGTTCTGATTTTGTTGCACAAGCCAAGAGATCAAACTTCATAATTTATTAAACTACCTCAATTCAGGAGATGCTTCATAAATTCAAAAATTGTAGGTAGTGGACAGTGTGCAGGTAAAATAGTATACATACATTTAAGCAGATTTTCAAAAGGAGAGACATTCCCTCACTTTGTGCCTGATTGTAGTGGTCTGTCCTAAAAAGCTTTGCTAGCAGCTGAGGTTCAGGGATGACAGTTTAGCTAATTACATTTTGCTGTAACATGTGCAGTGTGCATATGTACCTAGTTCAGGTGTGGTGCCTGCAGTGCATTGTGTATTAATAAAGGAAGTGTAAAAGCTTGGGGAGGCTCTGTGGCTTAATTCTGTAGTGACTTTAAAATGTTGGTGTTTGTTATCCATGCTTTTTATTGTCATTAATATTAATAAAGTTGAAATTTACATTGCAGACTCAGTCCGCTAGTAACACACTCCAGAAACACAAATCTTCCTCCTCCTTTACACCTTTTATAGACCCCAGATTACTACAGATTTCTCCATCTAGTGGGACAACTGTGACTTCTGTGGGTAAGTAAAGTAGCTGAAGACGACAGTTGAAAAAGGGTTCAGTGACTTCAGTGGCTCTTTAAAGTACTTAAAAATGTTACCATCATGCTTTTTATTTGTTTTGCAGTGGATTGCATAGTTTATTTTCTTTTTCCATTTACATTTCTTAAAAAAAGAAGGGCTTTCTCCGTATTCTCAGTTACTGGTTTGGGTTGTATGATGTAGAGAATATATGGCCAGAATCTAGCACTTGAGGGATATTACATGCACTTTACTTTTTTTTCTTCCAGTAGGATTTTCTAGTGAAGCAATGAGATCGGAGGCAATAAGGCAAGACCCTACACGGAAAGGATCAGTTGTCAATGTGAATCCCACAAATACACGGCCACAGAGCGACACACCAGAGATTCGCAAATACAAGAAGAGATTCAATTCCGAGATACTGTGTGCGGCCTTATGGGGTAATGCAAACGTGTTCTTCCCTTGCCTCCTGCACTCCTGAAGTGTAGGCATGCCAGTAGGAGCTTGCAGCCTTTGATAATGTATCTCCAAAACTGTAGCTGTTTCTCTGCATTTATTCAGTGCTTGTTTACATCTTTTTTGTTGCAAGACCTGATTATTACTGTGCTTTTCACAGTATGTTGCTTCTGCTTTGATATAATTTCCCACTGGTACATATATGCTTCTGATGGCACAGTTCAGACTGAGAATCACAGAGTCATTAAGGTGGGAAAAGACCTCTGAGATCATCAAGTCCCGCCTTAGACTTAACACCACCAGATCAGCTAGACCATGGCACTATGTACCACATCCAGCGCTTCTTGAACTCTTGCAGGGATGATGACTCTATCACCTCCGCAGACAGCCTGTTCCAATGCTTAACCACACTTTCAGTGAAAAAGTTCTTCCTGGTATCCAACCTGAACTTGCCCTGGCACAGCTTGAGGGTGTGTCCTCTTTTCCTGTCGCTAGTTGTCTGGGAGAGGACTCATGCAGTTGATCAGGATGTCCTTTTCAGCTCTCTCTGAACCCTAGTACATCTCTTGCAGCTTTTGGGAGCTTATAGTAGTCCTTGCAGTGTACACCTGGTGCACACAGGGTATTTCTTTTGAAAAATAATCATCTTCTTGAGGCTCTTGCTAATGTGCTGTTGCAGGGATTGATGAAGATGTGTTGTGTAAGATGACTTGTCACCTCAGTCATCAGTGTATGTAGGAAGTAAGAGGCAAAAGAAAAGGATAGAAGGAATATTTTCCATTCTGAGACTTAGCTTTGTGAAGAGTGATTACTGAAGAGAGAAGCTGGGTATGAGATGTCAGCTGACCAAGTGTGTCTGGTCTTCTTGTCACTAGGGATAATTTGTGTTGGTGTCAGACCGTCAGGATCCCACAGTTCATCAAGCTTAGAGCAGTGCCTGTTGCCTGCTACAGTGTGGAATCACTGCTGCAACACCCAGTGAAAGCTTTTCTCTGTTGTTGGTTTCTTGGCCAGAATCTATGGGGGCATATGAATTTTTTCATTATCTAAATGTTAATAGTTGATGCTTGTGTATGTTACATACTTATTTATCTAGTACCCCTAAACTTGGCAGACTATAAAGGCACGTGCGCTTGTGTATGTTACATACTTATTTATCTAGTACCCCTAAACTTGGCAGACTATAAAGGCACGTGCAGCTCATTTTAAAAACTTAGGAAGAAGAGAATTGGCCATTCCCCTAAACCACATGATTATTATATAGGTAACACAGTCCCCTCTCTTTTTTACATTTTTATAGCTCTTTCCAAGGCTCTAGTTCTCTTCTGGGGTTATTTCCAGCATTTCCTGTTTCTCAGAATAGTACTGTTGTCCCAATCTTCTTGCCTGCAAAGCTGTGTCAATTAAATAGCTCTCCCAACACCTTGTCTTCCTATCTGCTGTTTTCTTTATTTCCAGAATTTACTGGTAAGAATTTTTACCCCAACACTATTTCTGCTTGAATTCCTGTGTAAAATTCTCTGGTAAAGTTAAGACTTGTGCAAATGTAAACTTTCAGGCTATGAGAGGTCAAATCAGAGAGAAATCACATGGTGTCAGTAAAGATGACTCATAATTTCTCTGATCTGCCTTGTTTTGCCAGTAGCAATTTGTGTTAATGGTTTTATATTTCTTTGATCTATGTATCTGACTGTTAGGGTGGTTTAAAGAATGGGTGTGAAATCCTAGAGGTGTTTTACAGCCGTAACACAGCCCTTCCTTGTTGAAGGGGCCAAACTGATGGTGATACAAGTTGGTACACATGCTTACTTCTTGGTGAGGTTTAACTTCCTTACCCTTAAGAAAATTAACCATTTCATGGTGATGCTTTTTATTCAAAAAGAAGGGGACTTGCTTTGCTTTGCTTTGATTAGCCTTTACCAGTGGTAATGCCAGTAGTATCTGGCAAGCTGCTAATTGCATTAGGTCTCTGATACTGTTTCTTCTCGTTCTGAGTGGTGAAAGTCAATGTTAATGACATGGATGCAGTAACACAGATTTTTACGCCCAGCCTCCACAGACAGCCTGTACTTTTTCAGGAAGCATTTCCATTTGTTTGAAAAAACCAGAACTGCTTAATTGTAGGGTGGCAGTAGAAGAGCTCTGCTGTCTGTGAGTAAGGAGGGTGTTCACACTGTAAAATTCAAGCACTGCTTGCCACCTGCGTGCTACCCTGTTAGTTTCATCTCCAAGTGCATGTAGCAAGGGGAAGGGGTCGGGGACAGGCATGAGAACTCAAAGCAGAAACAGCTGCACCACAAAGGCAGCAGCAGGAGAGATGAGGGTGGAGGCGGCAGCAGTGGAGCCCTGATGCGCAAAGAGGGGAAGGGACCCTGAGGGAGCAGTTTGCATGTGGCTTGCTTTGAATTGTAGCCCACACCGGAAAACGTGCAGAAATGCATGTTGAAGCTTATAGCTTCAGTCAATGGGTACTGGAGCTGCAGGAAGGAGACCAACTGCTGGGCACTTCCTTAGCTGGTTTGGTGCTGCTTCAGCCTGTGCTAAGCCCTGACTCATGTGCATCTAGCTCTCCCTGCTTTCTTCTGCCACTTCTCAATCTGAGGATGTCTCCCAGTACGAGAGACAGTCTGTGTGAAATGCTCTTGGGTGAAATGCCTATTGCCCATGGGGGCTGTGGGATGGGATCCAGCTAGTGTTTAAAAAAAGATTGGATGTGGCACTCAGTGCCGTGGTTTAGTTGAGGTGGTGTTGAGGCATGGGTTGGAGTCGGTGATCTTGAAGGTATCTTCCAACGTGGTGACTTTGTGATTAGTGAAAACCAGGTGGGGAATGCAGAGGCAAGAGGTGGGCAGCAGAGGGATGAAGGAGGTGTCAGCAGCTAAAGGAGAGCCTGGAGGGTGACAGGCCTCCCAGGAGAAGGAGCAGAACAGTAAATCTAATCAAAAATGCCTTGGGTCTGCTGGGACCTCTAAAGTTTCCTTACTGAGAAGGCTAGAGAGAGGAAAATGGAGAGATGCACGATGATTTCTGAACTCACTATGGGCTACATCTGTTTTTCTCATCCACCCAAAGGCTTTTAAGAGTGCTCCAGCACCAGCAGCTCAGCCCCCTCTCCATCATTACTTCCTCCTGGCTGCAGCTCTGCTTCCCCTAATACTCTCTCCCCTTTCAGAGACACCTTGTGTCCCCTGGGTCAGGCCCTCCTTTTTTGCAAGCCACTCCCATGCCTGGTATCCAGGGTGTTGTTTAGGTGAGCAGCAATGCCCTTTTTCAGTCCTGTAAGAAGGCACGTCACTGCTGTAGGTGCAGACTGCACTGAGACACACACAGACACACACACACACATGCCTGGGCACTGGGCACACCTGCTCTATCAGAAAAGGTTCATTATGGGATCAGCCCAGATGGCCCATTGGCACCAGTATAGTTGTATGTGGGGGTTAATTGTCTGGCTACGGATTAAGACAATTAAGCAGTGTAACTATGATGATCTTGTGTGAGTTTTGCTTTTCTTATTCATTATTTTATTGTGCTGAAGCATGGCAAGTTTTATATTGGGATTGCAACGTGGAAGTCTAATAAAGCGAGTCATACATTTGGTTTGATTTCCATTTCCTGTACTGTATTTGAACTGTCGCTGCAAAATTTGTGGGCTTCTGGACTCAAACATTATTGCAAATAAAAAGTTATAAAATTTAAGAGTGATAATACATTAATAGATATTTAAAACTTAGTCTCATATGTATCTATGATGTAAAAAAATGTAATTGATTTTAAATAGTAAGGTTTTATGGACTCTTGGAAAGTGTTCCAATGGACCTTTGGAACTTTGTATAAAGAAACTTGACTAGTGATTTTTCTCGTCTGTATTTGCTTGATCTTTAGGAGAAGCCTGTGGAAACACGAGATTACTGTAGTTCCTCTAGTTTTAACATTCAGATGGAAAAGATTGGTGTGAAGCTGGGAACAAACCCAGTGCCTATTCTTTTATGGGAGGGCTGCACCACAATCTGTTTCTCCCAGTGGGGACTGTTTTTACTGCCATGTCCTTGTCAAAAGCATCCTCCTACCACTCCCCTAACAACAGCTAATACATCTTTGGAATACATAGGCTTGCACACCACTTTGTGCCTCACTCCTCCTCCAACAATAGCGTGCCTTTTTGTTTGGGAACTGGTGCTCTAGAAAGCTCTCCAGTCTCTTACTGTCTTGGACACTGTTTGGTGTCAGTAGTCACTGTGGGCAGGTAATGTAGAGAGCCTCTGCATCATAAGAGCTTTTAGGCTGCAGGGAACTGAGACCCAGTCAGCAGTGGTTAGACCTGCTTGAAACAAGACAGTTGCTATATCAATCATCAGTTCATCAGAATATGTGAAAAATGTGCTTACTAACTTGGATCTCTGGCTTTGTTTTTTCTAGGCGTGAACTTGTTGGTGGGCACTGAAAGTGGTCTGATGCTGCTAGACAGAAGTGGGCAGGGGAAGGTTTATCCACTCATCAATCGAAGACGATTCCAGCAAATGGATGTACTTGAAGGGCTGAATGTCTTGGTGACAATTTCTGGTAAAGTTAACTGTTGAACATTATATTTTTCCTCCATCTGGCATGGCATGGCAGAAAGATTTTCTTGGCAGCCTGTGTACTGAGGGGGAAGTCCTGACTGAAGTCAGTGGGTTTTCCATCATTTCACCTCACTGAGTCTACAGTTTATTTCTGCAAGTGAATCGTTTTCCACACTACACCCATGCCTGCTTGCTCCCTGTCCTTCCTTCTGTGGGGTGACATTTGAAAATGCTGCACGAGTTTGGGGGAAATGTCTGGCTTTGTTTCCTTGTTCAGTATTTGAGAGCTGGAAGTTAATGTTTTGTGAAGTTTGGGAAAATCTGTCATGATTGCCTTCAACCTAGCCTCTTTCTAACCAAAACACAACGTGCTACTTGGGTTTAAAGACATTTTTCTTGTGTGTTAAAATCTGTAGAATGGGGAAAGCTCTTGCAAAATAGGGAAGTAAGAGTGATGTGCAGTACAAGTGTGTGAGAGAGGAGTACAGTGGGTACATGGTGTGGAAATAACCAGAGCAAGAAGGCAGATGGGTGCCTGGTCTCTCACTGGGTACTACTTGGGAATGACAAAGCAATGGGAGATGAAGGGTGGTTGTGATGCTTGTGTTTGTTTTGCGTGTGCTGGTGAAAAATGTGTTTTATGAAGCTTGAGGTTCCAGACTCTTTGGCTTCAGAAAGTTACGGCATAAGGTTAGTTTGCTGTTAGACAATTTGATGTGGTGCGTTGTTAGTCTTTCTTCACAGGTGTTCAGCCATTTACCTTCCTTTTGTTTTGGTTTGTTTGGGAAATCAGTCTTTGCTGTGCTCTGTGTGTGTGACAGGGAGAAGATGTTACATGAGGTTTCTCACAGGATTCGCTGTTGTTGTTCAGACCCACCTAAATTTTGTTGAGGCTCCAGAACCTCTCTGAGTCTGCTGGAGGAGCTCTCTGGCTCTCCCAACACATGTTCAAAAGGACACACATTAGACAATTTAGTGGAATTTAATGCATTAGCCATGTTGTGTTACCACAGATCCAAAGACCCATGCCCATGCTGCTGTCATCAACACGGGATTTGTTTCTGTCTGGAACAACTGAATTTTATTGGTTTGTCACTTGCTACATTCTCAGATACAGCTATGCTGTTAAATCTATAAAAAGAAAAAGATGAATCAGGCAGAGTTTAAAAATACACAACCTACTGTGTGTCTTTTTGATGTCTAGTGCTGTATGTTAAAATATAAGCTGTTTGAAAGGCACCGTTTGATAGATTTTATACTATAGCAGACCTTGTAAACAAAAATATTGTATAATCCAACTTGTGTAAAATCTGTTGGTTTGAAACATGCCCTACATGAATCAAAAGTGTCTGTGATTCAGTCTTGTGTGTAATTGTTTTAAGTTTATTGATGTTTGCGTCAGTCACAATTGGAGTACCCTGGCACATCCGTTTTCTTTGTTTCCTTCAAAACTATTGCTTCCTCTGTGGAGGCACGCTACATTAACCCTTAAGAAATCAGCTGATCTTTGGTTGTTCTGTGCCTTTGTGTCTGTGCCATCTCCGGTGTTTTATGGGAGGTTACTGGAGTATGAGGCAGAAGAGGCATCCTTGCCCAGTGAAAGGCAGGGCTGGGGGAGCATATTCAGTGAAACCATAATGCTGTTATGCCCAAGCTTCCCCTTATATCCTGCTTTTGCCTTCTGTGCTTCATATCTCAGTTTTTTACCCTCATGCTGGACTTCCCCAAGTATCTTTTTATTTGTGATGAGTTGCTTCACCTCTCCAGGCAAAATTGGAATGCTGGAATGAAGTTACGTTTCTGCAAATGGTGTGTTTTGGCAGATTAGTTATGGAACTGTCTCTGAGCTTTGTCCCTGCACTGCTGCATCTTCGCTGGGAGCATTGTTCAGCTCACTGTGGTGCACTCAGCCGTATGTTCCCCTGAGTTTTTTGGGACGTGATGTGCTGATGGTGGTAGGGTTTGAAAGGTGTCACTGCGTTGTGCGAAGAAGTTGCAGTGTGTTAGGATTTTGAGAGGATTGTCACCTAAACTTGCTTTTAATAGATACACTCTTGAGTCTGAAAACATTCTATCAATTCTTGACCCAATTTATATTTGAAGTACAGAGCTTTTTGACAACAAAGCTTTTGATACTGAGATACTGAGCCTTCTAGAAATGGTACAAGAAAGCCTTGCAGGTAAAGCAAGAGTAGTTGATTGGTTCGTCAGTTTGTGCTGTTGAGAGGCAAAAAACATAGTTTCTTCTGCTGAGGTGATGCAGTGCAGAGTCATAAAATTGCTGGAGGAGAGAGCGGCAACGTGCATACAGAACATGCTCCAGTTGTGGCTCCCTGAGGGTGTTGTCAGCCCAACTGGCTGATGGTGGCACCAGGAAGGTAGGAGGAGATGACAAAGTGGAAGAACTGGTTGGAATCTGCCTGCTTAATAATTAAAAACCACAGTGACAATAAAAACAAAAACTCAACATAGGGAAAAGGACTTTGCCTTTGAAACTATGTCTGTGGGAGAATCCAAGCTGCGAGTTCTCATAGAATTCATTGTCTGATTAGTTCATTTGATGGCTGGAGCAGTTTTCTTTCTTATTTAATGGTCATAATGATAAGACACCTGCAAAAAATAAAAAAGACCAGATTTTTGAGAGCTGTTTAAACTGACTGGTAGAGCTTTACAAGGAGAAGGATCTGATCTCCCCACTCCAAATGTGAACATTAAGAGCAGCATAACTTGTTAAAATACATGCATAGCCATGTTTATATAACTAACCGGTCCTGCTCTTTTCATGTCAGGCTGCAGAAAGGCAGAGGAATTTCCTGTCTTGTGACTTTTCCTTGCGGTCTAGACACCAAAACACAATGGGAACACACTTGAGATATTTCCCAGTTGTTTTGAAAATTATTTCTGGTTGGAGAGAAATACCCTGGTGCACATCATGTGAACCAAAAGGAAAAAACGCAGCCATGTGCTGGGAAATTCCCATGTGTACTGTTTGTTCTGAGTATTCAAGTTTGACTAAGCTACTGGGGAAGCTACAATCATGGAAATATCTGAGGCAGAACTTGTCTCCTTGTGGACAGGGACTCAGGATGGTTTTAAAAGCATTTGGTACATTGTACTGACCCTGAGCCCTCTGAGTTCTTTCTTGCCCAGAACTGCAGTGGCTTCTGATATGAACTATGTTTCCTATTTTTCAGTGTTTTTAAAAGAGCCCGTGTGGGTATAATTTGCAATGTTTTCATGGAGGGACCTTTTCTTGGTTACATGTGGGACTTCTGGAAATACTCTTTCCTGCTCTGGTCCTCCAAATCTTGAGAAAGCTACAGGAGTGGTAGGGCTTTACCCCTTTATGAAACATGGCTTAATAAATATTAAGTCAGGAAGTAAATCAGGGTACTCATTTACTGCCAAATCTATAGTCCCATTTGTAATGGAGATAAAAGATGGTGCAGTGTTACTTCACATTTCATTGCATGGCATCAGAACAGAAGGGCGTTTAAAATTGAGTGGCAGATCCGGTATTTGCAATCACCTCTCCAATTCCACTTTAAATTTAAGCTCAGTGAACAGATTTTTTACTTTGAAACTGCCTCTTCTTTTCCTCCTGTCCTTTCCCATCCAAGTAATCATAAAAAGATCTTTTAGACTGTGTGTATTTTTAATGCAATGGCTTGTGGTGCTGGAGTCCATGGAGAAGCCTGTTTGCAAGCTGTGCTTCCCCACATTGCTGCCTCAGCCCCTGCAGATGCTTTTCCTGACAAGCCTATCTCTGTTGGGGATCCCCTGCCATCAGGGTAGGTGGTCTGTGCCAGCTCCAGCACCTCAGTGTGGAGCTGGCTGTGCACAGCAGGATGGTCTCAATGCTCAGGCCTCATGTCCTGCTGCAGCCAGTATCCCCCCGAGCAGCCACCTGTGAACTAATCTGTCAGCAGGCATCCTGTGAAAACTTAAATGACAAATTAAAGACATTTAGGTGAGCTCTATAGCTGGATCTGGCCGGCAGGCTGCCAGGTGGACCATCTTGATAGGAAGTGGCTTTCGACAGCACAGAGCAGTACGGTGTTGCTTGGCCAGCCCAGCAGTGACTGCAGTACGGGTCACCTGTCTCCCTCTCACCTCCAGCAGCTGAGAAACACTGGACAGGCACATGGCACTTCATTGTGGCTGGTGAAGAACAAGTGTGGAAGCTACCCCGCCGACAAGTAGGGTCCCTGAGAGCATCTCCTGTTTCCTTTCCTTTCACAGGGACTTCATGGAGCCTTATTAAATGGCTCCTAGTCAAAGCAGGGGTGATCTCCCTTTCTCAGCCACAGCTTCATCTGTGGAACTGTAATGGTTTCAAGCAGCAAAGCAGCTGGAGAAAAGAGGAGCTTTTTCAAAGCATGCAAGCTTTGAGTATGCGCATTTAGGACCATCTTCTCACTAGTTCAGCAAATGCTTTGTAGGCCATTAGTTGTCAAAGAATCACTGATAAAGTTTTTCACGAACCTTGCATTGCATTCAAAGAGGCCTTCTCCTATCAAGAGTCTGAGGTGTACTTCGATGATGTGGCAGATGCATTGTCAGGTGAAGATAGGGCAGCCCGGGCAGGTTGCTTCTGTCACCTGTGGAGAAGAAACACCTCTCACAGTTTCTGTGTGCAGTCTGATAAGTATTACACCCTTGCAGCTCAAGGGAAGGGCTGCTGACAAAGCAGTCATCAGCTTTTAGCAAGCAGATGAAGTTTCAGGTCTCATATTCCATCCTGCTGCTCTCCTACAGTTTTGTGTCAAAAAGAGCCATTCTGACTCAGTTTTATATATATATATATATATATGTATATATATATATTTTTTTTTAAAGCTCAGTGCATGACTCTCTTGTGCTTTTGTTGTGGGAGCTCCCTGTTCTAGTGGAAGTTGTCTAGGTCCTAAGAATCAGATAGCTGAAGAGTTGTTCCCTTGAGTTTGTCATTTATGTTCGTGTGGTATTGCCACGTGTCTCTGTCATTGATTATTGGGAAAGTGCGTATCTGGGTGGAGTCTGGAGTGAAGCTGTTGCAGATGTGAAAAGTGAGGGAGATATCTGTGGTTGCAGCATTTTCTCCTTCCTTGTTGTTTTGGTTTGCTTTGCAGGGCTTTCTGTTTGCCTGGGTAGGGCTTTTTGCAAGTATCTTCCTATGGAGATAAACCATTTTTTTAATTTTGTGGCCAGGTAAGAAGAACAAGTTGCGAGTTTACTATTTGTCATGGTTAAGAAATAAAATCCTTCACAACGATCCTGAAGTAGAAAAGAAACAGGGCTGGACAACGGTGGGCGACTTGGAAGGCTGTGTGCACTATAAAGTTGGTGAGTAGCAAATGCAGTAATCAAATAGTCGGGACAAAGGATGGCTGAGGAAGGGAACTGCAGTGCATGTTGGGTTTAAGGTTTGGTTGGTTTTATTTCTAGCTGTCTTACCTGTTTCTCAGGGTGAGCTTGCTGGCAAAGCACCAAAATAGATGGCAAGTTACAGGGTTAAATTGAAGATGAGAGGGGTTTTGTGGTGGGATGATGGGCTGGGAACTGGAGAGTGTGCAAATCCCATCTGTCTCCTTCCTGTAATGGATGCAGCTTCCAGAAGGGTGCTGATATGGGCAGCGAGGGCTGGTAACATTTCACCACATCTATTAGACCCTTTAGGTAATAGAGGGATTCTTGTCCCCAGCAACTGTTTTCTTTGCTAACAAGTTTCCCTGATCTTGTACCATTACGAATTTACATGCTGGAATAGATTGAAAAAAGTCTCTCTTTAATTAGATTTTAGAGACTGGGGAAAAAAAAAAAGAGTGGGAGGAGAAAGGAAGACCAGGTAGCAGATGAGCTTTGGGAGGAAGTATCTGGGAACAGAAGCATGTCTTTAACTTCAGGATGATTCATTGATTCCCTTTAGCTCATTAAATTCCCTAATGCCATCTCAGATCTGCTGCAGTACAGTTAAAGAATCAAGTGTGTTTTCATTAGGCAGGTGCCCTTTGAGTGGTTTTAAGTAATTTAAATAGATTTTGCTGTAGAAACTTCCACCAAAGCTGGTGAAAGACATGTAGCATTCACAGCCAGCAGAGTATGCAGTGAGCCTGCTGCCCTGCAGGTGGGAATATGAACCAAGAGCTCTTTCTGCTGCTTCGGTTTCATGGTGCATCCTAATGGGCACTGGATGTTGCCTCTGATTCGATTTTCTCCCAAGAGCCAGCTCAGTTCCTTTCCAGCTGTGTCAGTCAGTGTGGAGCAGCAGCAATCAAACTGTTCTCAGTCTCCTCCTGTCATGCATGTGCTCTTGGAAAAACCTGCTAATGGGGTGTAATCAATAACAATGGCAGTAAGTGACTGCTGAACCGGGAGCTTGACCCCGAAAACAATTAATAATGCACTTCTCTGGTATCATACCCCAGGGTGTCAGCAGCATAATGAAGTGGCCTGTTAACAATACATCAACAGCTATTGAAAGGAGGCTTTCCAGCAGGGAAGCGTCTGAAACAAAGAGCATTCTCTTCCAGATGAAGAGGGGTTTGTTACCCTGGGCTGCAGCCTGGCACTGAACTTCCCTCTGAACCACAGAAATACAGTAGACTTTTTCAGGTAGTGAGAGGCCTCTTTGACAGCTGCGCTTCAGTTCCCAAGAAGGAGAGCTCTGCCAGTAGCTGGGCTTGCAGTCTGGATGCTGTCACCGAGGCAGCTGGCACTGATCACTTCCTTGTCTCTTTGATGCAACAGGGGTCTCCGATGTCAGGGTGAAGTGGTATTTATGGATCTCAGTTGCTTCAGGCAACTTTTGGCTCCTCTAAATGAGAAATTGCTCTTTTGAAAACTTAAGATTTGGGTGAATTCCCAGATAGCACCCAGAGCAAATAATAAGAATTATCAAATGTCCCCTTTCACAGATGAGGTGGTTTTGTTCAACACCCCCCTCTTCCCCGTGAAAAAATTCCAGGAAGTCTTGTAAGCTAGTCAAGACTGAACAAAAGCTCTGTTTTTAGTCAGTACAGCTGTGGAGGTTGAGAGACTTTTTTTTGTCTGTTGAAGAAGTGTCAAGTCCCTTAACACTTACAGCTCAGTAGTCTTGCTTTCCTGCACAGTTAAAAGAACAAGCAGTAGTGCGGATCATTATTGTAATGACACTTTATTTCTGATTAATTATGTGAATCTTTTTTCTTTTTCTCAAATGAGTTATGTCAGACTTTAGGGACAAAGGAAAGTGCTCCACTATCAAGCTTGCCTTTTGCTTTTGAAATTGAGTTATGCTGTATTTTTTTTTCCTTCCTCCTTTCCTCTGAGTAGTTTCTCCATCAGCTCGAAGTACCAGTGCCAGTGCTGTGACTGGAACTGCCACTAATGGACTCTTCCACAGTCACAGCCTTCTTTTATTGGAATGTCCCTGTCTGAAAATCCATTTTCTTGTCTTGATGACTAAGCACTGTCCAATGTGGGAAAAAAATAAGTGGAAATAAGTGTGTACTGACTAGTTAGTTCTAAAGAAGGTGACATGGTCAGTTGCTAATAATAGTAGTGACTTTTGTAGCATAAATGTATCAAAGAGCTTAACTACATAGAAGTAGCAATCCTAAAAAGTAATGTTACTAAAACTGTCAAAATTACAGTACTTCTTCATACTTACATAAATTGTCTTCTTTCTTGATGTAACTGGAATGACTTTGGAATTATGCAGAATTCTTTTTTGTTTTCTTTAATTTCAGTAAAATATGAAAGAATCAAGTTCTTGGTAATTGCATTGAAGAGTTCTGTGGAAGTCTATGCATGGGCACCAAAGCCATACCATAAATTTATGGCCTTTAAGGTAACAGTATATTTCAGCCATAGGTAGGATTTTCTCATAACCACTTGCAGTCATCCCTTTTACAAAAATGTTCTGACATTGTATCATGGCCATATTCCAAGTTCTTTGGTAAATCTCCACAAACTTTGTATTATATTTTAATTTAGGAGGGTTTTTTTTTTTTTTTAATTCTAGGAGACAATACACTTAAAGGTCTAAATTGTAACCGGGCATAAACTAATAATGACACAATATCACAAGTCTCTGTTTGCTCTGAGTGATACTCAGCATTGTTATGGGACTGTTTTTGAATGCTGCTAGAATGAAATTAGCTGGCTTGGTATAATTGCCAGGCTGATTTACAGACAGTTACTGTTGGTTGTGCAGATAGAAGTAAGTACTATCGGAGTGCTGAATTTCCCTCAACTTTGGCGAAAACAATTCTTACTAAAAAAGCAAACAGACCAAGTAAACCCCACAGAAAATAGGTTAGGTGATTGAAATGCAGCAGTTTGTGGTGTAATCTGTCCTTGTTCATGAGAGACATGTTAGCCTAATGGGTCTGGTGTCTAGGGACCAGAGGGGTGTGGAGGAATAAACCCACAATGTGTGCATGTGAGCATGTTTTTATAAACCCCATTGTTGTTTTGAGCACTAAAGTAAATCTCACTGATGGTTGTCTCACAGTCATTTGGAGAATTGGTACATAAGCCATTGCTGGTGGACCTAACTGTAGAAGAGGGTCAGAGACTAAAAGTGATCTATGGCTCCTGCGCTGGCTTCCATGCTGTTGATGTGGATTCAGGATCGGTCTATGATATTTATCTACCAACACATGTAAGAGCTGCTGCTGTGGTTGGGTTTTTCTCTTTCTTTCTGGTGGATCACCTCCCCCCGCACCTCCAACCCCTTCCTTTCCCCAAATGACCAATGTGTCAGGCTGTCCCTGTGGATCACTGCCAGATGTTTGCGCTAGTAAATTGGGTGGAGGGGTCTAAGCAGATATGGCCACATGTGCCGTGGGGTTTGTGCCTCACTGTCAGTCCTCACCTCGTAGTCAGTATGTCTCTATGGTTTGGAGTTGCCCACTCAGATCTGACGTGGACCACTGTGACTGTTCCAGGGGTAGCAGCTAAATGGCCAAGTGCCCTGCAAATGCCCAGCAGCACAAATGACACAACAGCCCACTGATGAGTTTCAAAAGGGTTGGCAAAGGCCAGGTGGCCTTAGCTACCAAGATTTCCTGTTGTTCATTGTACACAGAGGTGTCAGGTGGGCCACCCCAAGCACTATTCAGTGCAGTGCAGAGATATGAGGTCTGCATCTGCACTGCTTGCCCCGGGCTCCCTTTCTGCCCATGAAAAGAAATGGGCACCCCTACAGAGGAATTAATCTTTCCTTGGTTTAGATGTCTGCTGTAGGATGAGAGGATTTGTGCTCCAAAGGTTTACAGGTCTTGGTCACTGTGTATGGTGTCTAGCTCGAGGGGAGCAGATCTAGTGCTTCTAAAGTGGGTGAATTTGGGACTAGATGTTCTTTAGGGTTCCTTCAAACCCAAGCCATTCTGTGATTCTGTGAATCCCTGATGTGTCAGCCAAAACCAAAACTCACCCATTTCTTTTTTCTAGCACAGGATCTGCAGCATTAAAACCAAAGCTTCCTCTTTCTGTCTCTGTAGATCCAGAGTAGTATCCAACCTCACGCAATCATCATTCTCCCAAATACGGATGGGATGGAGCTACTGGTCTGCTACGAGGATGAAGGCGTTTATGTCAACACATATGGAAGGATAACCAAGGATGTGGTTCTGCAGTGGGGAGAAATGCCAACTTCAGTTGGTAAGTGCTTCTGGTGAGCCATGTACAATGTGCTTTTAGGGATTTTGAGGCTGTGCACATGGGCAGAAGGAGGGAACATCGAGTGTGCTGCTTCTGCATCTGAAGTCAGTGCTGTATGATTTCTGGAAAACAGCTGTTTTGGCTGAAGTTTCTGTGAACAAAACCCAAACAATCAAGTTGTGGAGTTCATGATTGAAAAACTCACCATGACCTCTGTAGGCCGCTGCAGAATTTTTGCTAGACAGTCACAAAGTTGTGGAAACCTTTCAGTATAAAGGCATATAAAGTGGCAGATGAGTAAAATATTATGGGTAAGTCTATGTAGATGGTGTACAAAAGGTGTACCTCATTTGATGTCTTTAATTCACCTGCAGATTACTCATCTCTCCAGCTCAAAATAAGATTGAGAGTGAGAACAATGAGTGTAGTATACAAGTACACACCAGAATCGCTCCTGCTTGTGCTGCTGTAATTCAGTGAGGAGCATAGCGTGGGCTGTGGTCACACCTTCCTTTTGTTGGGCAAGCACATTGCATTTTATGGGCTGTGGGATGCCTGCACATATTGGGAGATGACTGCTGATAGCTGTTGGAGCAGCAGGAACAACAATGGAGGAGGAAATTTAAAGACGTTTCATGCACAGCATGTTCACTCCTGTGCTGATTAACTGTTGACTAGATCTAAAAGCAAGCAGAATATATCAGCTGGCAAATTCCAGAGCCTTTGGAGACTGGAATGCTTGTGAAGTAGTAAATGGCACTGAGGCAGCCAACACCATTAGAACATCTCATCTGGCAATTTTTAGAAACTATTTGGCCCAGTTAGCACTAGTGGAATATTTAAAAATAAATAATTTGCCATCAGGATGGTATATGCGCTGTTGGTGTACATTATATTGTAGTAGATAATTTGATTTAATTTCGCTGAAAACTAATATGAATATGTTACATAAAAGGAAAGTACTGCAAAATTAAGTATTTTTAAATTTTTCTGGCTAGGAAGTCCTTTTTATTTTTCTGTTAAGATTGCATGCAAATCAGAGGCAACAGCTTAGTCTTCATTAAGTTCCCATATGTTATTTTTGATGGCATTCCTAAGACTGTCCATCAAACTGCTTTGTGAATATAACTTTACATAATGCTGGTGACTACTTTTTATTTAATTTTCTTACTCCTATCAAAAATAGATTATTTTCCTCACGCTACTACTAATCTTGTTCCCCTGTGACACTAAGGAAAAATGTTTGATTTGTTGCTTTATTTGTGCACAAAGGAATGCAGTATGTCAAATAATAATATTCCTACTTTGAGAGTTTATTGTGACCCTCTTGTGAGATATACAGAATGATTTTCAGTTGCCTTTCGCAAGGAGATCAGTTTTTCAAGTATTACTCCTATTAAGAGTGGCTAGGTAATTTTTTTCTAGTTTTACCTTTCCCTCCCATTCTTTGTTTTTGCTGTCAAACTCCTTCAAGGAGGTAAAATAACACATAAGACACAGAGCTGGTGCTTGGGACACACTGTAGTGGATGGGCTTAGTCTATTTAAACCTTGGCTTCTTCTTTCTCCTAGTCAACACCTAATTAATCCATCTCTTTGTCCCAGACTTGGAGAAAAGGCCTATGTAAAAACTCAATGTTCCCTCTGTTTAATTAAAGGTTATAAACTTTCATTTGTTATGAATGCTCAAGGAAGAAGTATATGACATAGAAAACATGCAAAAGAAATTAAAATAAAAAAAGGTATTTTTTAGGTGTCTTGAATGTTCTGAGGGCAGAAATAGCACTTTGAACATGTGTGTAGCTACAATAACACACATGCAGGTAATTTTTAACTAGACTGTGTCGGGATATTCTGTACTTTTTCCATTCTTCCTGTTGCCCTCTGCCCATCCTAATGTGCTGTTTTCTCTCCAAAGCATACATCCGATCTAACCAGATCATGGGCTGGGGAGAAAAAGCTATCGAAATCCGGTCGGTGGAAACTGGACATTTGGATGGTGTGTTCATGCACAAAAGGGCACAAAGACTCAAATTCTTATGTGAACGCAACGACAAGGTACATTCCCTCCCACCAAGTTGGTTGCCAAGATGATAACCGTGTGCTTCAGTTGGGTACTTAGGTTGGGTTGACCCTGACC
Source organism: Struthidea cinerea (assembly GCA_013397865.1). NCBI lineage: Eukaryota > Metazoa > Chordata > Aves > Passeriformes > Corcoracidae > Struthidea > Struthidea cinerea. Next base: position 1,717,663 of record VZTI01000835.1, read on the forward strand.
AGCAGCCAAACACCCAGCCAGCCTCAAGCTCTCTCCCCTCTCCCATGGAAGGGAAAGAAAATAGTCAGAAGGCAAAAAGACTCATGGATCGAGATATGGACAGTTTAATAAGACAGCAAAAGCTGTTCGTGCAAGCCAGACAAAGTAAAGAGTTAATACACAGTCTCCCATGGGCTGTTCAGATGTTTTCCACACATAATGCTTCTTGGATTATGATGTCCCTCCTCTCATCTCCCTTTCCTTGAGCCTTTATTGGTGTACATGATGCTATATATTACGGGACATCCATTTGGTCAGTTTGGGTCAACTGTCCCCTTCCAACCTCTTGCCCATCCCAGCCCTCTGGCCTCTTAGGGGTGAGGGAGCTGGAGAGAAAGCCTTGATACTGTGAAGTGTTGTTCAGCAGTAGCCAAAACACTGGTGTGTTAACAACACTGTTTGACACAGATGCAGAGCCCTGCACCCCACGGGCCACTATGAGGAGCATCAACTCCGTCCCCAGCACCAGACCAGCACTCAATTGCACTGAAAATATTGGGGACAGTGAAGGCACGTTAGAACCACTGCTGTCCCACCTGTTGAATTTGCTGACCTCTTTTCTTTGCAGGTTTTCTTTGCCTCCGTGCGGTCGGGTGGAAGCAGTCAAGTCTATTTCATGACCCTTGGCAGGACTTCACTTCTGAGCTGGTAGAAGCGGTGGGATTTGGAGAGGAATTGCTGACATCCAGAGTCTGAGATCTTCATAACTTGGAATTATTTTCAACTGGAGTACAGACCTGCACGAATGCAGCACTCTGTGTAAATGTGTGTGCAGGCATCACTGGTGTTAGGTTTCTTTATGTTTTTCAACTGAGGCTGCGACGCAGCTGGTGCTGTAAAGATATTGCCATCAGGTGCTACAATGTCTTTGAGATTTGGGATCACGCTAGAAAGCTACAGGTCTTCTTTTCCCTTCAGCTCCAGGATTCCTAGGATTTGAAGGACTCTGTTTGTTAGTGTTAAAACAGAGGAGGGGGGAAAAAAGGAAGAAAAACAAACCAGGCTTACCATGAATATGCTGTTTGTTGAGTGGACAGGAGGCAGGCACGAGAAGGTGAGAAGTGGTGTAGAGAGTCAGACTGGCTGAAACAGGGCAGATCTAGTCTAGTAATGTTAACAATGTATTTAATTGACATTTCTTTTTTGTAATGTGACAATATGTGGACAAAGAGGAAGGTGCAGGTTTTAAGAAGTTAATATTTATAAAATGTGAAAGACACAGCGACTAGGATAACTTCTTCTTGGGGACAGGGAGGGTGGGAAGGGGCTTGGGGTGGAATTCTTAGGGTTTTTTTGTTTCTGCAGTTTTATTTTGGCCTGGCCAATAATTTTAGTCATTTTCTGTGTACCAGGTGTTGCCTGAAACATGTGCAGATGATAAAAAAAAAAAAGGAAAAAAAAATTCATTTTCTATAATGATTCTGTGTTAGGCCAGAACTTGGTTATGTCACAGTATTAGCACTGCCTCAGTTAAAGGTTTAATTTTTGTTTAAACCTAGAAGTGCAACAACAGTTTTACCACAGTCTGCACTCGCAGAACTAAAAAAAAAAAAAGAAAAAAAAAAAAAAAAAAAAAAGAAATAAAATCCAAACTACGTATGTTTATTTTTTGTGCCTACCTCATTGTTTTTAATGCATAAAATAAAAGAGGTGGTTTAGTTTATACGTTTTTAGAAGAAAACCATTAATATCTAATTTAATCTTAATACCAAAACTACCAGATTGAAAGGTTTCTGACTGTTATTGCATAGTGAGTTTCAGCAGGAGGAGAGAGTAGTCCGTTGGGGCAATAGTCGTAGCGGTATGGCAGTGAGACACTGATTAATGGCATTTGCTTACAAAATTTGGTAAAGCAAGCATTTTTTAAACCAATTTCATCCTTAATAGAAGTCTGGATTTAGCCTAAACCAGAGGTTTCACTCTTCTAACACATGGGCTTAGTAACAGGCAGGTAAAAGTAACTAGGCTAGTTCTATAAATTGTTAAATGTCGTAGGAAACATTTTGGGGCGGTGATGTTTTTCTTTTTTAAGAATGCAATGCACTAAAACTCTTTTAAGAATGTAGTTAATACTGCTTATTCATAAAAACAGCGTATACCTGTGTTTAGATGTAAGATCCCAGCTCTGGCTTTTTTTCTTTCTTTTTTTTTTTTAAAGTCAGTTTTATTTTATGAATAAGTTCTGACATTTTTAATAAATGTCTTGAGAGTAATAATTTGTTTAGTGACTACATGTTCATTACTTGAGAAATCTTGAGTGTATAATAATCTGTTGGTGTTGTAATAATGCACAGTGTCACAATTCAGCCATTTTCCTTTTTGTTTTCTTTTTTTTTTTTTTTCCTTAATTCCTTTGGTGGGGTACTTTGCTGACAGCTGCCTTAAGCTGTTCATTCAGTGAACAGGCTCTCAGTGTTTCATGGGCTTTGTCTTCTGCTGTGGTTAACTTTCCTTCATGGCATGACAGGTAGGGCTTTTAAACACGTATTCTTCAATTCAGTCAAGCTGATGGCTCGAGCGACTGGTCACACAATCAAGAGCCAAGAGCACCAAGTGTGCAAAGCTCAGACTCAACAGACCCTTCTTTTGGTGTCAAATCTGACTGCTGTAAATCCTTCAACCCCAGTCAGCGCTGCTGCCCAAGACTCTCCTTCGAACATCGTAGATGGTTGAAAAGCGAGCGGTAAATGCGTACCTCCAGCGCATGCGTGTGCACACAGCAACCCCCACTCCCCCACCCCCCAAAAGAATCAAAACTCAAGAAAGCCTTACATTTGCTGGCGGAGGAATACCTAGAACTATTTTTTTTTAATTGTATGACTTTTGGATAGTGTTGAAGGTGAAGGATGTGTTCTTTTCAGGCCTGGTGTGGTCAGCCAGAAGAACGATCAACCTTTTGTACTATAATGAACTAAAGGGGACTTGAAAATGCAACGTGATGGTAGACATGGGTGTAATCACAGAGCTGCCCTGTAGTGTAGTTTGCCGAAGCTGATTCGATCGAATGTCAGTCTGCGTGATTTAAATCTTCCAGTGCTATGTGGTCAAAATTATTCTAGTCCTTGAAAGCTAATGCTATTCACCTAGAGGAAGATGCTCCAGTGCTGTAGGGATGCCCAGGTCATGGATATGTGCTGTTGAAGTTTTGAGGCTCCGGGGGAGGGTGGAAATCTCCTTCCTTCAGTGGGTCTGCCTGTCTGGCAGCTTCTGCCTCCACAGAAGCGCCAACATGGCAAGGTAAAAACAGTATTACAAAACCACTTCATATACCAACATCGAACTCTTCAAACAGTGCTTTTGTAAGCAAAGAAGAAAAGAAAAGCTCCTAGGTTTAGTTTTAAGCTTTAATAAGTAATAATTTTCTGTATCTTTAAGTCAAAGTAACCCTAACTTGTATGACTGCAGTGTTTTTATTTTTTATCTTATGCACATGTTATGTTGGAGAAAATGTTTACAAAAATGGTTTTGTTACACTAATGTGCATCACATATTTATGGTTTATTTGAAAGTGATTTTTGTGGGTTTTTTAGTTTTTCATAGTAGTAGTAGTACACTTTTTGTGATTTATAACCCCAAACTCTGCTGATTATAAAGATGCTAAACAATAATACAAAATGACAAACTGCATTAAAATTACTAATCGTAGAGCTGCAAAGCAGACTGGTGACAAGTAAAACACTCAGCCTTTTTTTTGCAGTGCTATCTAACTTGTCTTCTGTGTATTATGGAAATTACTGTTTTTTCCCCGTTTTTCCTTAAATAAAGTCAAATTGACACCTATTGTATGTGGAAAGTACTTTGAATATCTACTGGCTGCAGAAGTCAAGCTGCATGTTGCCTAGTTGCATGTTACCATAAGAACAAAAGTCTTATTGTCAAATCTCATAATTTTAGAGACTTTGACAATAAATGTGGGCTTTTGAGGGCTTTTTTTGTTGTTGTTCTTTTTTTTTTTTTTCCCCTTAAAGCCCCATCTCCTGATGCAGTTGCTCTTTTGAGAATTGCAGTTTTGCTTTTACAGAGAAAGGAGGGTGAAAATCTTAGAAATGTGAGTGTGGGCCCGGAAAGAAGTTGCGCAAGGAGAGCTCGGGTGAATTGTGAACGTGCCCTCCTGCCACGCCGCCTTCAGGCATGTGGTTTTTGTAAGCTGGCATTGCTTATTGTCAAGAGTGCAATGAACAGCAGTCCTGAGCCAGACTCTTGCATGGCATAAAAGCATGGCTCCAAAAAAGCCAGGCTTTCCGAGTCGTAAGCCACAAATACAGAGCAGGTTTGATGCTAAGTTGCTGTTTTCGCCCCCAGGGTTTCCCTTGGTCTTTGCCTGTGTGTTTTCACCACAGGCTGTGTCTGTTTTCTGAAGTGGAGATAAGCAGTAGACATTTCCTTCCGACTAGGCTGGTCTGTGTGTGAGGAGCAGGAGGAAATCTGTGGTCCCGGACTTCGGCCTTTCCTTTCACTCTCATCTGCAGAAGGCATGGGATGTGGTGTAAGTTGAAAAATGTTTCAGGGTTTCACTTGCTTCCTACAGACAAAGGTATCTGAAATCCTCAAGCCTCACAGCTTTTCCGCTTCTGCAAGGATAGATACTGACTGAGCCTAAAGAACTCAGGACCAGACAACTGCTGGTCAGGGTCCTACTGGCTCTGCTCCAGTTGCTGCTTCAGAGCTGCTGGTTTTCCTCAGTCATCTGTGACTCACTGAAGGCTTCCCTCAGTTAAACATGCTTAGGTGCAGTTGGGTGAGCACGGTTAGCTGGTGGTGAAGACAGACGTGAGCTGATGCTTGTTCCAGTGTGCAGTAAGCAGCTCAAAGCAGCAACCACAGATGTGAGTTTTGGAGCAGGTGCTGGCAGAGGCACGGAGAACAGGGAAAACCTTTGTGCTTGTGTGAAGAAAGGCACAGTTATGGTGACTTACAGTAAGAAGGAAATAAAAAAAGATGGCATTGGAAACCATGCAGCAGATCTCATTCCTCTATGGGACTTGTGTAGGTAGCAGTGGTGAGAGAGACACAAATTTTTACTTTACGAGGGAGGGATGTCCATGGGGCAGAAGAGAACAAACAGTGCAGCAATGGAACATGTGCATCTTAAAAATGAACTACTGCTTTAGTCAAACCAGAGAAAGAAATGATCAAATGTCAAAACTGAAACAATATTTTTACAAAGCTTTTAAATATGCAAGTTAAATATTAGCAAAGTGCAGAACACTTACCCAGGAGATTGAAGCAACAAAAACCCAAATTAGAAAAGATACAAGAGCCAGCCCTTTTCAGCAGGTTGCTCTGCTGGAAGTCATGTGCCAGAGCAATAGGATTGTATAGAACCTTACATGAAGGTGGGAAAGTCCTGTTTTGTGGGCTGCTACCTTTTGTGCAGAGACCTCGTTAATTCTTCTGCTTGTATTCATGTGGTGGTCTGGGATGGGGCCTGTAATACTGCTGTAAAGAGACTGAGGTTGCAGAAACTTCAAGTGCAAGAAAAGAGCTGGGCAGAGAGGAGACTTGGCACCGTGCATTCAACAGAGGACTCCATGGTGTCAGAATGGTCTGTGGCAACAAATAGAGCAGTAGTAATGGGACTGCATTTCCACCTTAGGGCCCGGTGCCCTGTGAGCTCCAGCATCTCAGCCCAAAGGTGTTTCTCTCTTCTAAAATCACTAAAGAAATACTAGCACAGAGTTGTCCCACTTTGCTTAAGCAGTATTCAATAAGCAGTGAGTGGTCATGGCCAGCCCGGACTACTTGCTGCTGGCTCTTACTTTGCCAGGAAATCCCAACCAGTCCAGAAGGGAAACAATGCTGGGAACTCAACTGTGAGAAGACTTCTTTTGCCTGTGAGGAATAAGCTTTATGGCCAGGATTCCATCTGCACATGAGGGGTGTCCCTTGCTTGCTGGACTATACTGGGGTGTGTAAGGAGAGGCAGGCTCAAAGAGCTGTGTGTGCCCAGCAGCTGTAATAATGTTCGATTGTAGCTGTCTTCCAGTATGTACAAATTCACTGCTGAGCTCCAGCACACAGCTTTTGGCCTATTTCCAACCCATTAAAGGCAGGAAAGCTGGTAACAACGGTCTTCTTTTGACTTAACTTTTTTTTTTAAAGGTTTTTTTAACACGCTGCTGTGTTGGTGCTGCTTGGGGAGGTGTGAAAACGCAGGGTCAGGCCAAAACTAGCACAGCCACTACAGCCACTTGGACTGCTGTGAACATTACTGAGTGGGGGAATTAAAGATGAACATCAGGTAATAATTGCAGTCACTTAATTTTCACTCCATGATTGTGTGGCTCCGTGCAGCATATAAAGGGTAAAAACTCTGCCCTAGAAATACAGATAACCTTACTCTCCTTATCTCTCTGGTTTATTCCACTCTTGGTCTAAACAATGATAAATGAGGGAGAGAAGGAGGGAGGAAGGTGTTTCATTGTTTAAGAAAATAAATCCCTGACTCAATCAAAATATGCCCTTTCCAGCTGAGGAAATGACAGGGGTACTTTCTTTGTTAGATAGGAAATTCACTTCAATGTTTCATTCTCAGGCTCTTTTGATTCTGTGGGGTAAATATGTGGCACGGGAAAATCAGATTAATTTGTTCAATTGCTGCATGCGGCTCAGATTTTACTTGCCCTCTGTGTGAAATTTATATTGCAGGATCTCGTGTTTGTCATTCAGCTTAATTTGTCCATTAAAAGGCATTACCATACTTCCATTTTATTTTAATATTTGCATCTCCCAAGCAATTTTGCCCAGACCATGTTACCCATGGGAAAAAAAAAATACATTTCTGTCTCTGAAACAGCCATTGGAGTGAAGAGATTGTAAATGCTGTTTGTCTCAGCTCTTGTCACGGGGAGGTTACAGACAATTTCTGGTAGAATCCTGTCAGTATAGTTAGCAAGACTCTAGTCTTACAAACAGCCATAGCTGAAACACAGAAGAGAGTAAATGATGTGTTTGGCAGCTGTTAGTGTGCCAGAGGGATAGTTAGAAAACAGGTTTTTAGTTTAAGATTCTTCAAGTCAAGCATTAAACTGTCTTGGCCCTTTGGGTACGGGTGTCTCCCTGGTGTTTGGTGAAGGCAATAGAGTGTGACCCACATGCTCACATTTCTGGGCCAGGTGCTGACTAACCCTTGGCAATTGAGACAGGAAGGCATTAGCAAGGTGAGATCTGTCAGAGAGCAAAGAGCACGTTTTCTGCTTTATTGCAATAATTTTACTGAATTTTCTACCACTGCTAAAGGATACATGTGCATGTAGCTTGGCATAGAGCATGCTTACTTGCAACAAGGAAAAGTCCTAGCTTTTGGCAATCCTGTGTCTCCTACTGGTGATGCCACCAGGCAGAAAGTGGACCTGGGTCCTCCTAGAAGAGCCTTGTCAAGAGCTTTCTCAGCCCCACTGCGGACCTAAGCAATTACTTTATCTTCAAACATAGCATAGACCCAATCTAACCTCTCTTCTCCCAAGCACTGAGTTGTGTCCTAGCCTCCAGCTAATGCCGAAGTGTAATCCCAAACCTGAAGGCAGACTTCCTGCCGTGATGATCCCACCGTGGTGCAGCCTACACAGAGCAGCTGGCAAAGCCAGACTGGTGGGCGCACACAGACGCTCTGTCCTAAGAACTGTCTCTCCAGGCTTCATTAAGTGCTAGACCTACCCCAATCAAATCCCAAAACCTTCTGGAAAATTCGAATGGAAATTTTCTTGGTGTTTCGGTAATGAAATTAGCTGGAAGATAAGAGGAGAGCACATACTGGCATAGAATGTTAAAATGCAAAATATGTAATTATAGGCTCACAGTTGTAATGACTCTAATGGATATCAGAGACAAGTATAAAAGGAGAATAAATTATTTCAGGGCATAAAGAATCAGTTATGGGTAATTAAGCTGCAATTATCATTACTGTGCTGCTATGATAGGTTTTTTTAAACTAATTTTTCTAAAATGGAAAAATGCAAGTTAAGCATGAATTCATCTATTATTTGCCATTCAGATAAAAACATTTTTCTAGTGCTTTTCAAAATGTGCCAGTGGGACAAATCTCAGCTTTACACTAGAGAGAGCACCAGGGATTTTATGAAGTGATTTATGTCATGTCACACAGCTGTTCAGCGGCATCGTTTAAACTCATGTTCAGTGATGTGCATAAACTTGTGCCCACTGCCAGTCATGGAAGACAGCAATCAGGTTCCAACAGCTTTCTTCACATGTTTAAGATGCAGGGATTTGGTAAATCTAAAGTCCAGGGCTCCAATTCAGAGCAAGGGCATCACAGCTTAGAGTGGCCAGCATTGTTCTTGGTTCAGTCTGCAGTGCTGAGATGGCTGAACCTGGAAATCAGCTTTTTAAAAGCTGCAGTTTATGAAATTGAGACCAATGCTCATTGGTGTCTCCTCGCTTTAAAAGGGCCCTTGTAAAACGCGTCAGGTGAGTATGTGCTCCGTGAGCAGGTGTGGTGTGGGACGGGTCAGCAGTTCTGCTCATGAGATCAGAGACCTGAGATGGCAGTGGTGGTACAAACGATGAGCCAGGAAGGCACTGAAGGCTTTGAGCTCCTGGCTGCTACCAGTGTACAAACCCAGGGGTTAGAAGTGACAACCCAAAATGTAGATAGAGGACAACTTTGCCTGTAACCAGTACAAAGGAGCAAGGAAATGAATTCCAGGTTTGCTCCTAGCACCATCTCTCTGTGGATGACCCAAGGTAGGAGTATTTTCTGAAGGATTACCTTGAGTTCCTAAAGTCTTCATGTCCTTTGGTATTCTGGTTGGCTTCCAGCTGCTGCAGCAGAAATGTTGGGATTCCCAGGGAAGTGGGGTTGTCTCAGATACCTTGGACTTCTGGAAGAGAACCACATGCTTGAGTTTAGGTACCCACATCCCACCAGGGGTTTTTTCAGCATGTTTGCCATGACACTAAACTCCTCAGTGCAGAGCTCATCATCTGCTGCATGTGTTTTTAAAAAAAGTTTTTTAAAAAATGCTGAAAATTTGGAATATACCGGGTCGAATGTTCCTAACTTAATCCACACACTTCTTTCTACTGCGCAGCATTTGTAGACTTTTCTTGAAGAGCCATATTCCCTCTACAAGAGATGGTCCTCGTGACAATATTTAAAAACTCTCTTTATCCTCATTAATTAGTTTGTAGCCTTATGTATACCTGGATATCATCTGAATTACTTGTTTTCTCATAAATTATATCAACTTAGTACAGTTCAAAAACACTAATAAACGTCTCTACACTTCTGTTGAGGGAGAGTTAGAAGCACTTTTTTTTTTCTAATATTAATATCCTAATTTGAAATAAAGAACAAAAGGTTAGATTTATTTGTTTCTTTACGGAAGAGAATTTAAAAAGCATTTTGTTTCAGAAAATTGAAAGGAAAACACTGCAGTATTTGGTCAAAAATAATTTCTTCATTTGTAATGATGGTAATATTTTGCTTTCTGTAATAACCACTAGGATATCATTATGCTAACTGTAATTTGAATTTCTAAAGGTATTTTGATGCTGCTGAATTCATTATCCCTATACAGTGCATTTTGAATGGACAGCTTCTCTCATGGCCCAGCTCGCAAAGTTTGTCTCCAAGGGAAATATGTTGCCTCAGGCTACATTTGCATTTCTGAGGGGTTGGGTATATGTATAAAACCGCATGTGCTGCATTAAAGTGCTTTACAAATTTTATGCCATTGATCAAGTATTGCAGGGTGTATCAAACAAGATATTCTGTCTCGGTCAACCTGACCTCCTCTTGCCTTCCTTGACCAGAGTGTCTCTATTTCACAAGACTAGCATTTTTTCCCATGAGAAGTATCAGTTAAATGGCAAATTAATTTTCTGATTAAAAGGGAAAAGACTAGGATGGAAAATGCTTAGCCCGCTGTGATTTTTATACGTGAAGCACTGACGTGAGTTTCTGTCGAAGTTTTCACTCCTCAGCTGCCCCGTCTGCCCCAGGGGAGAAACCCTTCATTTGTTGTCAGGCCATGGCACCCACAGATCTCAGCTGCAGACTTGTGGACAAACAAGTGCCACCCACCCATATTTTGGGCAGGTGCCTCAGAGTGATGGTTTTTGTTACAGTAACTGAGAGTTGGGGCAGAAGGGGGAAAACATCAGAGACTCTGCCAAGCCCTTCCTCAGGTGCACGAAACACAAGCAATGAGACGTCCTTGGGTATTACCGTAATTTTAGCCCGGCTCTGTGGGTTCCCGCAAGCCCACAGAACCTGGGGCATTTTTGGTAATACAGTCAGGTGGCAAAGAGGCAGGAAGGAGATTCGCTTATCATCCTGCTGGATGGTTTATTCCATGCTGTACAGCCGAACTCCAAAGCAAATCTGAAGCCTGATCTCGAGGGCCCCCGTTTTACCCGGGGCCGGGGGAAAGGTGGGATTAGGGAATGGGGACCAGTGGGAGAATGCCAGGGGAGTGACGAGGCTGACAGCCAACCGGGAGATTCAAACCGGGACAGACCATACCAAGGAAACAAAGCATCCCAGGGGATGCTTCTGTTCGCCCCTAACCAAGGGCATCACCGACCCCCACACTTGGGGTTCAGCCAGCTGTGTCTGCAACTCACTGAGGGACAAGGGAGCTTGTGGCAAACAATTTCATTAGAGAGGAGGTATAAGCTAGTTGTTTTCTAAGGAAAAACATGCCAAGTAGAACAAAAAGAGGTTTAGGCTGAAAATGTGGGAAAATGGTGATAGTGCTATGCTGTGAAACCAGTATCTACAATGGTTTCCTGGTTTCTGATACCTGTTTTTCATGCATGTCTTTGGAAGAGGATTTATTCACTGCTTTTAAACACGTGTCTTCTTCCTAAAGGTGCATACCTTGATCTGTATTTTCTGAAGACAGTACAAAAGAGATTTTCTCACAAATTCCATTTAGGGGCTTTTAAATAATAGTTAATTGCATCACTGATGGTCTGGGAAGTGGGCATAACCCCTCATGCCACAGCATGTGGGCAAAAGGAGCAGGTCCCTTGTGTTCCTTGTGGCACATGCACATGTGTCTACGAATCAAACAGGGCTTTATTCAGCTGTCATTGATCACACTGTCACAGAGAAAGTCTCACAATTTGGGTTCTTAACTGAGATCAGCCCAATGTATTTTTCCCCTGGGATCAGTTTGCAGCTGAGATTCACTGCAGCAGTGAACAAAGTGAAGCAGTTATCCTCTTTTTGCCCCACTTCTGTAAATGGAACCAACCCTTTTAGCTTCAGTTTTGTTTCTATTCATGAAGACCATGGTGTACATTCCTGTAACTGAAATGGTTAAAAGGGCTCTTATGTCTTTTTCCTAGTCCTTTGTGATAACAGCTCTGGGGGGAGGAAAACATGATTTCCTAGTATCTGTGAGACGTTTGCATGACCAAATATACCAGAACTCTCTGGAGACCCCTGGGAGAAGGAGTAGACATGCCAGTGACTGCGTGCCAGTGGAGCTGGGGTTGGGTGCCACCAGCTGGGGGAAACTCCCATCAGCAGATCCCACGGCTGGGTGAGGCCTATTGTTTAGGATCCTCTCACAGCTGGCTGCATCTGCAGCAGGAGATGCAGCTTTCTCCCCTCTGCCAACAATGCCTTCAGGCCCTGCGGGGCTCAATAACTTCTCAGAACTTTGAGAGGCTCGTATTTTTGCGGCAGCTGTAAATTCAGTCTAATTTGAAGAAATGTTATTGTTTCTGTTCCCTTCTGCTTTTATCAGCTTCTTTTTTGTCTGCTGTCTGTTCTTCCTTCTTTCCTTGCTTCCTTAACTAGCGATCATACTTCTGTTTCTGCCAAAAAGCAGTGTTTGTTTTGCAAAGTAATGGGTTGAAGCAACACACTGGAGATTCTTTTAGTGGATACAGCCATTGCTACTTCCAGCAAAGACACAGCTGTGTGGTACTGGGATTGCATTTCTGCTCTGCAAGGTGTAACTGTGCATGTATCCTGGTGCAAACTGTCCCAAGACACTCCAGCTTTTAATCAAAGAGCTTCAGGCTAATATGCAAGCAAAGGAGTATTTTCACAAAGGGGTGAAGCTGCAAAATGTTTCCCTCTTGTCTGTGGAAGTTTTGGTACTCTGTAGATTTAATTACAGCCTGCAAGATCAGAGACTGAAGGGACCAGATAATGCAAATATTTTGTTTGATTTCATGTGGGTTGCTGAGTTTTACATTGTGGTCACTCTTCCAAATCCAGGTCCAAGACATACCAGCTGGAGACTGAATGTTTGCAAGCAGCATTGTGTTAGCAAGTGCCTTGCAAATCGCAGAAAACCTAAGTGCTGCATAAACAGGAGGACCTCTCCTAGCAAACTGCAGCTGAGACTTTTGCTCAGCATCAGAAGTATAGATGTGGTGATTAGAGACATGGCTTAATGGTGGACTTGGCAGTGTTAGGTTTATTATAGGACTCAATGACCTTAAGGGTCTTTGCCTGCCTAAATGATTTTATGATTCTAAGAGGTTTTGAGCAGGCAAAATCTAAATCTTGTTTCTAAATTTGCCATCTGTTTGTAAAATGTGTATCAGCAAATGCTATACTTTCACATTCACAACTTAAGTTGGTTTCAAGTTGACTGTGGTAACTCTGGGGCTTGACTAATGAATTTTGTAATAGCCACCTTCACTGCTTCGGGAAGTATTGTCTGTGCTGACATTTCTCACACACCGAATGCAGAGGCCTAGAAGTTCCTTTTGGATTTGAAATATGGTGTTATTAAGCAAGTCCATTTTCCAAGTTCTAATCTCACCCTAGGGAACACCAATCTTGTGAAGATGTGGCCATCAGAAAAGTGCATCCAGTTTCTTTCCTGTAAGATCTGGGATGAGTTCATATCTCTCAGCACAGATGCTGAGTGCTTGCTGGCACACAGGATAGCTTCTTACGGGAGTTTTGTACAATGGCAGTAGATTGGGAGATGCTCAAAAATCTGAAGTTTGCAGAGGCAGTAGCAGTAAATATTTTTTGGAAGCTGTCATAGTCAGAGATAAAAAACTAAAGTGTGTCCTTTTGGGGTGAGTAACGTTGATGCTATGCATGTAAATACTTCTAATTGTGATGCCCAATATCTGCTTCTTGCAATATCTTGACAACTCTGTATGTGACAAACATTTCACTTTTTTTTTTTTTTTTTTCACTTGTTTGGATGAGCATGTGAAGATAACCTGCTTCAATCCGTAATCTAGAGAGGTTCACATCTCAGGTGAAGAAGGCTTCATTACTATTTTACAGTAAGAGGCTGTCAATCTCACCTTGGAAAGTTTTAATGGTGACCATATCCATTCTCAGATTCATAAGACTTTAACATACAAGCCTACTGTAAAAAGGCATCCAGGAAACCGAAAATTTCATTCATCCACAGTTAAAAAGCAGTTTGATTAATTCTAGCACTTGGTGTTTCCGTCCTGGTTTTCCTAAAGTAGGGAGGCTCTTCCTGGAAGGACCTTCAGGGTCACCGCTATACTCCTGCTTCAATGATCATTTCATTATTTCACTATGCATTCATAGTAATGCATAGAAGGTAAGAATCCTTTTGCAGTACAAATATGGCACATTTTTAATGCACAGTCTTAGTTTATCGGTGGAATGTAGCCATCTCCTTACTCTATGTTTTTAAGATGTGTCATGGCAGGAAGTTTCAAGAGACAAAGCTGGTAACCGTGAAAATTCATTGATGGCACCTTGATATTTTTGCCTTCATACTTGTCTGAGATTGGTGGAACAACACTGCCTGCAGAAGCTGATAGGGAACAGCCTCTAAAAGAGACATTGGGTAAGACTGGAGACATCCTCTTAACTTCTCCTTTAGATTTTTCTTTCAGTCCCTTCAAAAAAACCCCAAAACCCAAACACCAAAACCTCCAAAGGTTTTGTCTAAGTGCTATCATTTAGATGTGTTAGGAACACATTTCAATGTCTTCATCTATAAAGAGATTAAAATTCTCACTTCACTACACTTAAAAGCTTCAGCCTACTGCAGCTGAGTATGATTTGAGTGCCAGGTCCATCCATCTTGGAAAGGCATTGTGTCTAATTTTGCTCAGGAGAGCCGGCGATCTCGTGACATTTTACTTGTGCTGCTCGCAGCTTACTACAGCACCCAAACACTGGCAAGCCCTTTGTGCATTCAGCAGAATGCATCAGTAGTTGGATTTCTTCAAGGTTTGAAACAGATGGGTTGTAGTCCATTTTGCTGTCATTTACCAGAGGGGTCCCTTTGAGGTACAACATCTTGTGTTTTGTTCTCCGCTAAGTCTCTGATCTCTGGGTCTAGGAACTGGCAGGTCTGCTATTTCTTGAGTACTGTAGAACTGCGAGTATATAATTTCACAAGTCTTGAAATAGTGCAAGTGTAAATGTCAGTAGCTTTTCACATAGATATGTTGCACTTTTTATATTGCTTTACTTATTACAGTTTTATATTGCTTTTTTATTGCAAGAGAAATGATATTAAGCTTACTTATGATCTTTAAAAGGTACTGCAGGGAAATCAAAATGCTGTGTAAATAGACCCTGACTAGAGATCTAGAGTCTTCCTCATTGAGACAATACATCTGAATTCTTCAAGAACTGGACTTGGGCAAACAGTTTTGGCCATAGTTTACTGAGTTTCCCCCCCATCACCTTTGGCTTGTGCAGTGCTGGAATGGGTAGTCCTGAGATGGGGTCAGATTTTTTCAGTGCCCAAGTCTGAGGTTGTTTAGGCCAGATGTGTCAGTTTGGATCATCCCAATTTAACCTTTTTTCATAAGGTTGTGTGAGTAAGTAGATACATTAGTGGACTTGTTTTTTCCCCTCAAGTCTGTGATGGTGTGTTGGGACTTAAACTGATGGACCGAACCTTATTTTTTTTACCACTGTTGGAAACTAATTTTAGCAACTTTGAGGCATATATGAAGAAAGTATGCATCCTTGAAGTGAACAGCATGTGATATGTGAAAGAAGAGGAGGGAACAAGCAGCTAAAAAAGGTAAAGTTATCAGTGTAAGTGTCATTGGGCACAGACAGATGGATACCAGCTGTCTTTTTGGTAGATACTAAGATATGCTGTATGAACTGAGGAAGAAGAATGTACTTTAACTGAACACTGCTAACCCTGTAGAATAAAAAAGATGAAACCTAGATTTTTTTTTTTTTTTAATAAGTAGGGCCATATTCTGTGTAAAGTATGTTTTTCTTTAATATTCAAATGGGACGATATTTCAAGTTGTTTCAGACTCTAGTGCTGCTGAAAAACCTCTGGATTCGTGATAAAATGAATATTTATTATGTATGACAGATGGAGAAGAGAGCTGTTATTTTTGGAGCCAGAAAAAAAAAAAGTAGTTTGGAAGCATCCCATGAAGTGGAACAAATTCCTTGGCATATTTGTTAGGAGAAAATGATGCAGGTAATGTTAGTTGCAATAGATGTCCTGCAGAATGTCATAATTAGTAATTTGAGCTAGGATTCCCAAACTCCTATGTCCTAGGGACTGCAGAAAAATTTGAAAATATACATCAGCAGGCCACATTAAACTCTAAGACATGAGTGATTATAATGGTCATTTGGCTTGGTTTCTTCCAGGAAGGATTTCCAGAAGTGAATTCTAAGTGTTCTCGGGTGCTCTCCTCTTATCTCGTTCCACAGCATTGCTGACTTGCTGTAGTTGCAAACTGGATCAGTTCAGCCAGGGTGAGATTTCAGTTGTCAAACTACCAGCAAACCTATCAAAATCAAAATTGTAAAGAGGAAGCAAGTTGAAGCCTCTTGATGTGTGGCAATTCTTCCGGAACAGGGCAGGCGACACGCAATCTTGGACAGCCCCCAGGGACAGTAGATCAATGAATACTTGCAGGGAGATGTTGCCTAAGTAACCACAGTCATGGGGTTGTGTTTCACAAGTGTGTTTTCCTATTACTTGAGTAGTAATGGGATGCTCTTGGTACAGTGACCTCTGGGTGCCTCATGGTACCTCTCTCACCTAGGAAACCCGAGGTCTATGCCTTTATGAGCCAGAGTGCAAAGCATGAGGTTTGGCATGGGCTGAGCTGGGGGTGCAAGGGCTGAATTGTTTTCAATCCTGATGTTGCCATCTACGCTTTCAGCTCCGTGCTTGTGTTGGAGCAGCGTAAGGTTGCGTGAGCGGTACAAGTACAGTACGTTTTGTTCTGCAATCAGTGCCCATAGACTCCATCTCGCTGTCTCCGCATGAGCGCAGATTGCCGGTAAGTGCTGTGTGTTCTGGTCAGCTGTCAAGTGTTGCTCCCACACGTTCTCAGGAAACTCGTGCACGTTCCACACAGTGCCCTGCAAAGCACAGGACGTCCTGGGCCAGCTGGAATTATTCCTGCAACTCTGGTGTTCTTGCAAACAGGTCCTGCAAGTCCTGACTGCTGGATGCCCTACGACAGATTATAGGGTCTTGAGAAGACCTGGAAGTGCTTTCCACTAATTTGTTTATTAGGAAGATTTTCCCCACACATATATGTTTCGCTTTTTCTCCTGGTGTCCAAAAGGTCCAGAACACTTCTTGTTCTTGTCTTACAAAGCCTTTTGCTGGTAAAAGAGTTAGCTATTTCCTGGGTTAGCTGCAGCACGTACATAGGTGTATCTATGCATGCATTTTCAGGGCAGAAAAGTAGAGAGGGTCTTGTGATCCGTGCTGAACTTTGCTGAGAAACATCTTCATATCATAGGAGCTGCTGGCTGCGATGTGGGCAGCCTTCATGGGTGAACGAGGTTCAGGGCTGAGAGGCTTCTCTACAGCAGTGCAAAGGTGGAGAATGATACAGTAAAACTGTTCGTGGGAGCAACAGCCTCTCCTGCATTTGTACCACTCTGTACCTTGTCTGTCTCCTGAGTCCTGGCCTATTTCCTCATGACCTACCTTTTACTGTGGCTGTATCGGTAGGTAATTTACCTCTGTACAAAGTCCCCCATTGAAATATGTGATCTGGTTATAGCAGCCTGGGCAGGACTGAGAAGGGCACGGGGAGGACACAGGTCTGCAGAGAGGTGAGGGTTGTGGATTAGAGCAGTTTAAGAGATGGACAAGAACATGTATCAGAGGCACATCAGAACTTGGCTCAGGGTGTGGATGAATTTGCACCCACCTTGCTGCAGGTGAACTTGTTCCTGTCTAGAAAGGTCTGTTTCTGAAAGGGGCTTGATAATGTGGAGAAATACTATAGAGTTTGCAAACCCTGCATTTTGTTTGTTGAACATGGAAAAGCTGAACCCAAAGCCATGTGAATTTACCCTTGGCAGATCCTAAGTGAGGCATGAGGTGTATCGAAAGCCTCCTCAGTTCATTATTCCTCCTATGCACCAACTTCTGTTGGAAACTCCTCTTACATAAATATCAAATTGGGCACATTGACAGAATCCTTTCCTCAAGGTGGTGTTTCTTCATCTTCTCAGAAAGTACAGCCTTAAGGCAGAGCACTGCCTGGCACTTTTCTTCATTACAGCATTACAAGGTTTTGAAAGGGTCAATTAAGTAGAGTGTTAAAACTGCTGGCTGCATACATTGTTAAGAAAACACTGTGAATCTCCCTTTGGCAGATTGCTGTGCCAGAAAGTTTCAGACCTTTCCTCTGTTTCACAAAGCCTTCAGAAATAAGAATGATTTGATGAGGATATACTAGAAAAATCATACTCTTCTTTTATAGTAGTTATTTGGAAGAATGAATCAGTAAATTTATCCTAAGACAGAGAGAGAAGTGGTCTGAGCAAGGTCTGGAGGGTGCCATCCTAGTTCTGATGGTTCTGTGAATGCTGAGCTGCAGGGGCCCTGCCAGATGCTGTCAGCCCCTAATAGACATGGTATCATCAGCAAACTCGTTAATGGATTTTGATCTAAAATGACGGCACTGCTGCTACTGAAGTTTTTAATGACGCCCTATTATATAAAATAAATACTTTTTAGTATAGCCCTTGGGTTCTCCCTACACTTGTAAACATCTCTAAAATGCTATTAGCTGTCTTAATAATAAGTAAACATTTTTTTTGCTGGATTTTTGATGTAAAATAGCTTTGAGTTACCACAAACATTTATCAGTTTACATGGAGGAATTTTGGCCAGATTACTGTGGTGTCCCTATAGAGCACATCCAGCACCCTGTAGCTGTCCCACTTTGCATGGGGCAATGGAAAAACAGTCTGCACAGCAGGAACAGAAATCCTGCAGGGCTTTCTTTTCTACCCTTCTTTTGGTGACTTTTGGAAGTTGAATACAACCCTTTCCTCTCAGCAGGCGGCAGCCTGTAAATTTCTCCGTGGATGGATGCATATATGTCTCTAATATTTTTTTTTTCTTTCTCTTTGTCTCTATGTATGGAGAGAGTTGCCAAGAAGTATGTGCCTTCTTACTGATCTCTTGTCTCCAGTATTTCACTTGGATATTTAAAAGTCCAGCAAAAGGTCCTGTGACTTCTGCATGGGACATGTAATTTCAAGCCTCTCATCTCAGGCCAGTATCACAGGCACATCATGAAACAGGCAGCAGCTCCAAACCACTGAGTGCCGTGTCCTTGCTGTGCAGAGCTGCCATTAGCAACTTCAAGGGAGCCAGCAATGGTTAAGGCTCCAAACACTGCTGCCATATCATTATGATATGAAATGGCCAAATTTAGTTCCCCTTTTTTTTGTCTCTTCTTCCCATAGCTGTGGTATCAAGCCAAGAGCTTATCCATTATTCATATACCCTGCTGAAACTCTTCTCCCTGGGAAGTCTATTCACAACACTTGTACATTAATCAAAATAGTAACTTGTAAAGGTCCTGGGATCTTTCAGCTTTCTGCGGAGACAAGGGGAATGGCTCAGCACTTATGAACTGGCCTTAAAGTAAGTGCAGGGCTCTGCTGGTCCCCAGTGAAATTAACACCTCTGAGATAACAGGTCTTGGAAGCTACAGACAGAAGGACCAGCAGGGATCTGAGTTTTATTAGGAAGGAAACTCTCAACCCAGGAAGGTTTTGAAGGAAAGCTCACCCACCAGTTTCTTGCAAACTTTCATTAAAATTACCCAAATTTTCCTGCAAATGGTAAAGCCTTCCAATTAACTAAGTCTGAATGAAAATTCTTCCAGCTTGTAATTAAGGAATATTTGCATGGCAAAGAAATACTGTTGTTAAAATCTCTTCTTTTTCTTTTCAAAATATGATTGATAGCAATGATTTAAACAAATAACATTCAATACTGTCTAGTGTAAAATCCTCCGAAAAAAACAGTTGCTGAAATGATGAGTTCCCTTTCAAGCTGGTACAGAACATTACGTGCTGGAGAAGCAGTCTATGTTGCATCTAATTATTTATTATACATTTATTTGTAACCCCCTCTTCCATTGTATCACAGATCCAGAGCAAGTCTTTCTTGCTCAATTTTTTCTTAAGCAATTCTCGATGCCAGTCAGAATTGCTGGTCCTTGTGACACTGCGTACAGGACAAGCACAAAGAGAGAATGCCAAGTAGGACTGCAACTTTGTTGTCTCTGTTTCTATACTGTATGCGCTTCCATGTGGTGTCTCCCACCCCAGCCCCCTCCAAATCCTGTGACAATTAATTACACATTAGTGCAGTGGAGTAGGGAACAAATACCTTGGGTAATTGTATCTGCTACGTGTATTTCATATGACTGCTTCTTGAAACAAGTGTGTGAAATATACTTTTGTGTCAGAAGGACAGTAAATCTAAGATAAACAAGCAGATTTACTGCCTGCGTTACATAAATGACATCATCTTCTTGGTGAGACAACTACTTAATTCAGGAACATGTAATAAAAAAGTAATGTTTAATATTACCCTCCCAGTACACCTACAATGATATATGATACGTACCAGCTCAATTTTTCCTTTGTCACAGGCCATATATTTGTCACTGTTTTTCATAGCTATCAAGTTACTTTTTACCTACTAAATTTAAGTTCAGCCAACAAAAAGGTAATTATGAACAAAAATCGTTGTCATCTGTTTTTCTCTTTGCCTCTGAAATCCCTGTTTGCTGGGTTGGCTGCTTAAGCCAAGCACCATAACTGGTTTGGAAGTTTTCTATTGTCCCTGTTGTTCTGGCTCATGTAACTCTATATGACTGCGTGGTCCTCAACTGGACACAGTTCCTCCTCTGTCTGCTGTTACCGTGGGCTTTTTGTAATCACTGCTGGGCTTTTAAATCCCTCAACACCTCTCACATGAAAGACCACAGAACACATTATGTTGTTTCATATATAAAAAAGACTGATCATGATTGCAAGCAAACGCTATGATTTTGGAACTGGTGGAAAAAAAAAGCTACTCAGCAGTCTTAGGTTTGCTTTTTTCTTAGCATGTCCCTAGTGCCCCTGCTAACTCACTGCCTATGGTCTGAGAAGGTGCCAAAGTTGGGGGAAACGTCTGCTTGCTGTTCTTCTTGGCATCGCTGGCTCCCAGCCAGCCCCACCTCCCAGCCCTGACATGGTGAGCGACCATGTGGTCACCCACCATGCAGCCTTGCCTGCAGCCCTGCACTAAGGCATGGTAGGTGGTGTGTGCTGTGGGCTTGCTCCATCCGAGCAGGGGGGATGGCTGGTAGCTTGGGGAAGAAGCAGGAACCTCAGCGTGGTTGTAGCAAGTTGGGGGTTGGTCTCTTCTCCCAGGTAACAAGTGACAGCACGAGAGGAAATGGCCTCAAATTGTACCAGGGAAGGTTTGGGGTAGATATTAGGAAAAATTTCTTTGCTGAAAGGATGGACAGGCTTCGGAATATGCTGCCCAGGGAAGTTCTGAAATCACCATCCCTGGAAGTGTTTAAAAGGCATGTGGATATGGCACTTGGGGATGTGGTTTAGTGATGAACATGGTGGTACTGCGTTAATGGTTGGACTTGATAATCTTAGAGGTTTTTCCCTAACTGAATGGTTCTGTGAACGGCCCAGATTAGAAAGATATAAGGGCAGCAATGTTGGGGCCCTGCAATGATCCCCTTGGCATGCCTTTTCCATCCCCAGTGTCACTGGAGCCCTAGGCTCTTTTACTGTCTGATCCCTAGCCCTAACCATATCCCTTAACAAAATTCAGCATACCTATGCACCATTTTATCCATAAGAGAAGGAAGAACAGTAAAAGAGTTTTTTTTACTTTTATTGTCATTTGAGAGATGCACTAGGATGCACTGATGATTAGACTGTCACTATTTAGCAGTTCAGATTATCCTCTTCAGTTCAGTTTATAGGGAGAGCAATATCACTTTACTACTTTCAACAAACTCATCTTTGCAACAGCACTCCATCACTGCTTTTCCACATAGCATCATACATCAAGTAGGCTGTGCCCAGGGATTGTTTTCTGCCTTAAATAAAATCCGGCAAACGCCACTTTTTCAGAAATCATTTATTTATTTCACCAGTCTATGGCTGCGTGTCTGTGCACAGAGACTCTGGGCCTCTCTAGACATTACTTTGTCCCTTGCACCCTGTTGATTTTCACACTGAGGGTCTCCTCCTCCCTGACCCTTCCAGCTCTTGAGAGTATAGTTATTTTTCACAGTTTGCCTGCTTTCTATTGCAGAGAAAGGGTCTTTGGAAATTCCAGGAACCTGTAGTGGTGAGGCAATCTGTAACCCAGCCATTGCTGCTCTGGCCAAACTAGCACTCCCTCATGACAAAGTGGATCCCTTGGCACGTCGCCTCCTGTTTCTCCCACTTAGTCATATATAACTGGGGTATGTCAGCACTTACTCCGCTGTCTAAGCATGCGAATTCCTGTATTCTTGGAGTCTGTTGTGCATTGTGCTAATCCCTCTGTTTAGTCTTTCTCTTTCTGTCACAGTTATTTGGTGATTCTCAGAGTTGGAGAGCTTCTTTTCTTCCCTTTCCTTTTCTGTTCTCCTCAAGACCCCATCTGGAAACTGTGCACAAGGGTATTATAAATTATTAAAACCAGGTTTGCTCATATCAATAAGCCCAAGAACATGTGTTGGTGCAATAGTTGTGGTTTACTTCGCATCTGCTTGCCAGTCAGCTTTCAACATTCAATATTTCTTAATGCCTCATCACCTTATTCTTACGTGAACCAGAGAAATTTTCTTCAGTTTTTAATTGCATGAAGTTTGCTGAGACAGACTGGATAACAGAATAAATAACAAAGTCCAAGAGATCGCAGTTCTTGGATGCCAAACATCATCAGCCACAGAACCACTATAACAGGGTAAGTTCCTCCAGGAGAGATAGCAGAACCTGGGAGCTGCTGTAAGAAGCAGGCACATTAACAGTCCCTTGTAGAAATGGTGTAATCCCCATTCCATGATGCCTGAATTTCCCTTTGCCCTTCCATTGACTAGGGATAAGGAACAGACACACCTTGCTTGTGGAGGCCTTTTGAAAGTCTCTGTTGCAAGGACCTTCCAGAACACTAGATATTTCTTGATATTTTGATTATTTTATTGGGATGTCCAAGGACAGCAAAATCCACCCAAGTGAGGCAAGGCACTGCATGTAGCCCTGGTGTGGGAAATATCTATCTAGTGAGAATGAGCAATGAGTGAGACATACGGGGAATACTCTGGTCTTCAAGTTAGGAATTTCACAGCTACGCTCCAGCATCTCGAGCTGTATAAATGAATCATCAGCACAGCGAAACCACAGAATGACACCAGCTTCCCTAAGAGAGTCTCTCTATATATATAGCTGCTAGACTTGCACATTTCTGTTTATAAATACTCAGTGATAACTAACCGCAAAACGACATGGCCTTCTCAGCAGAAATCTACTAAAAAAAAGTAAAATTCTTGTTCTATCTTTCATTTCTTCCTGAGTTATTCTAAACCAGACTTTTGCACCTCCAGAGAAATAATTTAAGCTTGAGGCCCTCATACTGCTGCATGTGATCAAGATATTTTCTGGATAAAAAGACAGCCAGGGCAGAACTCTTCTGAAGAAAGCTGTTTAAAAGTGTTGATCCTTGTTAGATGTATCCGAGGGCTTTATTCTATCTGGGAGCTGAAGTCCCTCACTTGATCACCCTCTTCTAAATAAGTGAAGGCCAAAATTGCCACAATGCATAACCCTTATTCCTTGTCATGAGCCTGGAAACCAAGCTGTTACTTCTTTACACCCCATTGCAAGAAAGCCTTAATGTAGGCTGTCACACTAAAATGGATGTTAGGAGAGGAAAGGGGAATCAGCACATTTGTGATTCACCAGCAATCTGGGAAATCACAGAAGATTTATGTTGTCCATGAAGAGCTGGCAAAATCACAAAATGTGAAGATTGAGATTATTTAGCTGCTATGCAATTATTTAGCTGCTGACTATGCTGCAGTGCACCTTTTGTTACCCATGAGAATTTTTCACTTGAGGTACTTGAGGTAGTGTGTGAAATAGTCATGTGAAGACATGAGTGTATGCAAGCTTCCATTCGTCAGAAAAGGGGAAAATTAGTCATATATTTAGCAGTCATTTCCCCTTTTTTTGGGAAATCCAAACACATATTTTCTCTCTGTCTGTGCCTCTGTTTCTCTCATCCTCACTCTACGGAAGGGAAGAAAGTTGTGTCTAAAACGTTATTTGGTTTTGACACAAATCTGATTGGGCAATGAGAGACAAATTTCCGCTGTGGGTTGAGCTAAACCCTATATAAGGTCCTCACTAGGAATTTTCAGTCTGATAGCTTCTTTTTTTGAGAAGCTCATGGCTGAAAGACTACAGAAACACGGGTAAGTGAATCTCATCGAAATTTGGGAATGAAAACTTTCCCTAAACCCTCAAATGGTGTAGGGCTCATGGAGTTTGTTAGTTACTAAACCAAAGGGACCAGAAAGCTATGAACAGAATAACCAAGTGTTTTTGTCAGGCAAAGGATCTGAAGAGAGAGAAACTCACCTTTTACAGGGTATTGGTGTGAACCATGGGACTTGCCACTAGCACCTGGTTCAAGTGTAGCTGAGAGAGGCTAGAGCTCCATACCAATTCCCTGGAAACCCGAGCAGATCTAAGAGCAGGGGAGATGACCCATGGTTATGAAACAGTATTATTGAGCAAGAGGTTGGTTTTGTGGTGTTGTAGAGATGACAATAAGCTGGAAATAGTTTATTGTAGTCAATGTCAGATATCAGATAAGTATAGCTACTAGAACAGGAAGAAATTTGCATTAGAACCATTATGTAAGTATGAACGTGATGGGATACACAAAAGCTACTCAAAGGTGGATATGGCTTTATGCTGTTATATTGGTAGAAATATTTATTTTTGCTTTTGGTTTTGATTTGAAGTAGTTGTCCAGTCATTTAATATTCATCATAGTTTTAAGCTAATGTTAAATGCATGCAGTTTCAATTTCTGTATGAAAAATGGAAATAGTGTACCGTATCATGTGGATATGTGTACTGTATTGCTCATAATTTCCTTACACAGAGCATAAACTAGGGCCTCTATCCAGCATGTTTTATATATTTTTGCCCATGGCACAGCGAGGTAAAGCATAATCAATCAACTGAGTATCAGGAGCTGAGGCCTCGTGGCAGAGCAGAAGCATTCAGCGATGTACACGGACACTGCCATGCCAGGCCCGTACAGATGACACCTGATGAATGACTGGCAGCGGAAAATTTCATTTTCCCTTTGTGCCAACCTATGTGATTTTCAGGACAGGTTAGGTTAGAGTTTTCCTTATCTTTTTTTTTTTAGAACAGACGGTAATAGTGTCCGTGCTGAAAAGTTACTTGTGCACCACCAGCAAGATGGGTATACATGCCATGGGAGTCCATGTTTTCTGTCCCAAGAGGAACATTTGTTGTAGACAAGAAAGCTTGGCTCTGCTTGTAGCAGGAAGTTTTCTTGCAGCCTGGTTCACACTAGTTGGCCTACTGTGCCTCTGTGTTCACCCAAGCTGCTACGCTGCAGCTCACTCGAAGCAGCTGACCTGTGCTTCAGTCACATCTTATTGCAAAATAAGCAGAGCTAGAGTTTTCCACGCATAGCTGTTGCTCTGAAAGGCTGTGGGGACAGCAGCATCTTGTGGTATGTTGTTTTCATCTCCTGGAGTGAAAGGCAAGGGCCAGAAGTGATATGTGTGTGCCAAGCCAGATGTTCTGGTTCCACAGCTCAGCCCCCATAAACTAAGGATGAAGACAGCTTTCTGCTCACTGAGGATGAACCAAAGCTCCCCAGGTCTGGAGTGAGAAAAATAGCAGTTAACTCTTCAGATAACACTGAGTATTTTCATGATATCATCTGTCTTGTAATAAACTTCCTTGTAGGTTTCAAAACACTTTCCTTCGACACCCTCCTGATTTCCCGTGGAAAAAAATGCATGGGCTCTTCTTTGTCCTGGTGACGTGCACAGCAGGTGCCTCTGCTTTCAGACTCCAGCCAGTCAAAACCACGGGTAAGTGCGTATTTATCTTTTTTCCTTCTGTTTCCCTCACCCTTCTTTTTAATGTTCCTGTCTGACTGTAATGTGAAAATGTCTCTGATTTATATAGAAAACTGCCCAGATCACACCGTGTTTTTCAAACACTACTATGAACTGCATGGAGAACCTGTGGTTCTGAAATGCCCTTCCCCCAGATACAAACATTTGGATTTCTCTGCCTTGACCCCTAATATCACATGGTATAAAAATGGTTCAAACCCCATGATATCAGGAAGAGATGAAGATTCAAGGATCTGGGCAAAAGGAAATGCACTCTGGTTTTTACCAGTGATGCTAGAAGACTCAGGAGTATATATCTGCACAAAAAGGTAGGTATTTAAAAGAAAATCTAGTTCACTAACAAAATGACTATGTCTATATGCACTACCTAGATTTTAAACTCCAGTTACATTCAGAGCATTTCTGGATAAGATAATTTCCTTGCTGACCTTGTTAGAGAGAAAGAATGTGGGAAGCCAGCACCCTTAGAGTACACTGCGTGTCTCCCGTAGTTACCTCGACTGAAATCTGGATAAATTTTGTCACGCGGTTGCCACTTTGGCTACAATCTCATCGGAGAATAGTGTATGGAGAGTTTGTTCTGGTTACCTCTGAGCCAGTCAGTGCTGCGGCATGTGGGGCACGCTGCTGAGTGCAAATACCCTTGTTGCACCTCAGATTGCCTCAAGAAGCATATATAAGGCATTGTGGCTCTGCAGTGGCTTTCCTCTTCCCTCTTCCATATCCCTGGTCTTCACTTTTCTTCTGCATCATGTTTTAAATCAGAATTTGATTGACTTGGTATTGTTGGAAGACTTTTCATGAGACCCAGTGTGTATTTACTAGACTGGTACCAGACTTGTGGTGTTGCAATGAGTTGAGACTTCGGCCATGGCTCTTTTCAGCCCTATTGGTCATTTTTTTTCTGAGTGTTTACAATCTGACAGCTCACTGTACCAAAAGAGGTGCCAGGATCTGGATTTGTAGAGGACTGAGGAAGGCAAAAACTCCCACCACCCTCACAGCCTGAACTTCAGAAGATGTTCCAGCTCCCTGTCCCCTGCCATCTCCTGGAGCCAGGCAACCTCTCAGTACCTCTGGCACCTTGCTCTGGGGTTTATACTGGAGAACATATCTCCACATCCCTGAAGCTGCTTGTGGAGGGCACAGTCTCCTTGCTTGCAAGGCACACCTTGTGAATGATGCGTGTCAGCATAGAAGTGGTGGACAAGTTGAGAAATCATGCTCAGCATATCAGGTTGGCCTTTCCCCACATGTCTCAGCAGCAATTTCAGTTGTGGAACAGAAAAGAAGACACTGACAGTGAGGCCCAAACAACAAAAAGTTGCAAATACTGTTCTAGAGCAGAGTAGTTGCCTGAGATGTTCAAGAGTGTGTTTTAATCCCCTTTCCCCCCTCACTTTGTCAATACATAACACTATGGCAGTGCTACTGAGAGATCTAGTAAAATGCTGTGAAACATGTTTGAAAAAGACATGCAAGAGCCAAGTAGGTAATTTCATTGCTAACATTATTACAGGATTAATAAAGTGCAAGTAAATTGCTTTTCCTTTGCAAATTATCCCACAGGGAAGCCAACAGATTTTTTTTATCAGCTCTGTAAAATGAAGGTAGCGGCAAACTATCACAGATCTCTGCTTCTGTGTTCTGTGGAGCAAATATTTTGGATTTGGGCATCTGGCCTGTACATGACAGATGGCCACAGTGCCCTGGCAGTAGTCTCAGTCGCTTGCAGCCCACAGCTGCTGTCCTGGAGGTGGCAGCCCGGCTCCCCTGGCTTCGCTGGCCTCTTCAAGGGTCAGGCACTGCCCTGAGTAGAGGCATCTCCAAAACAGGCTTCCAGAGGTTGCAAAGGATACAATTTAAGCATCTATCTCTCCCAGCTCAGTCTTCCTTGGGACTGGAATTGTCACTTGGGGCCAGAAAAAAAAGTTGAATATTGCAAACCTTTCAAAGCCAGAATGCCTTCTTTGCTACACAAAATGATATGTACTCACAGAAGCGCCTATGGTTGTGCAATAGTAACTGCAGATGTATTTTAATACATGCTTTAAAGCTTTTTATTTCATTATTTGGGTTTTCACAGTCAAAACCTCTTCCAAGGAAATGACGGAAGGTTCATGACACACCTGCTACTCTTCAGGTGAACATGTTCCCCCTCCCCACAACATTAAAATCATGCTGCAGCCTAAAGGTGCACAGGAAACTTGTACTAAAGAGAAAAGAAAAGCCTGAAGGACTGAGGCAGACGTGTCAGCAACGTGTTTAGAGTGTGCCAAAAGAACAGTACCAGTGATTTTCCAGCATCCCTCCTGGTATGATCTCAGTCTTGGCCTATGTTAAGGAGGGAAATGGAGCCAGGAGGAAACCAAGGGTGTCATTCAAGTTCCCCTCATGACTCTTGGGGGCTCACCTCTCCCTGCTCTGTCTGCAGGAACTCCTCCTACTGCGCTGAGGTCTCCATCCACCTCACAGTTGTGGAGAAAACAGCTGCTCGGGAGATTGCCTATCCCCAGGTCCTCTTCACTTTCACCTCTGGAAAGATCGTCTGTCCTGACCTGTGGGATTTTACACCAAATAGGACAAGCCTGGAGCTCAAGTGGTACAAGGTAGAACTTTCACTTCGTCTTTGTGCATAGCCTCATCCCAACTTGGCACATAAATCTCCACTTCATGTTTCTCCTGAACATCGTGTTGTTAAAGTCATGGGCCCAGTGTGATATACTGGGAATTTTGGGGCAGATGTTCACCTTTTAAGAAAATTCTCTGAGGTACACTCAGCACGGGGTGAAGTGTTCCATATGTTTTCTGTTCTCACAGGCTGTGCAACTGTTTTTAAGGCTAGATTACTTACCCACCTCCAGGGTTTGCGACCTGATATCAGTCTCCTTCTCTTTGGCACAGTGCTTCTTTTTATGGCCCCTCTAGTGAATCCCATAAAGTAGGACCTCCCAGGGATGCTTCCTCCATGTTCAGGTGGGGTAGCTTTCATTAATCAACTGGAATTCAGCATCTGGAAATACTGAATGAATTGCGCAATGCTTGGAGTGTTCTCTTGCCTAACTGGCCAGTTTGCTGCTTTGCAAGTAGGCAAGGCTGGTTTTGCCTCCAAGATCAAAGACAACAACCTCGGCTGTTCAGTGTCACACTGGAGAGCAGGGGATTCTTCTTAACACCTCGGTTTAGCTTTTATTTACACTCCCCTGTGATCACACACTGCCTTGTGCAGCTGTGGCCTTACCAATATACAGCAATATACAGGCTGGCTTCCACAGCAGTGCCTAGGCTGTGGTCTGTACCATACCAGCAAAATGCTACTGCTCAGGACTCCCTTCAGAAGTGGGAACATAACCCTCCTTATCTAAGCAAAAGGCTGCCCCCCTCAATATGGTTCTTGTTACAAATGTGAGAAAGAGCTACCCTGCCTTCATGAGGTAGGAACATCATTTCTCCTAGCAGGGCTCTAAACCATGTATGAAAAGAGCCTTAGGGATACAGAGCAGGAATTTCTAACAGTTTATGAGATCTATAGGGTAAGTAGCAGTTATGTGAAATCCTACATGATCACAAGTATTTTTCTTCAAAGAACATCTTAGAATATTACTCTTTTTAGGTCATGCATAGAAAGTGATAACATTTTGAAAACCTCCATGGGTACTAGAATCTTGGATGATTGCTCTTAAGATGACTCAGGGAAGAGCCTGTTATATGTTTTGTATCTTAAAATGTGCACTTTTTTGGAGAGCTATGCACACACATTATATATAGATTAAAATAGCAATTCTTCACACTTCGTATACTGCCATAAGGCATTTTAGGGATGGATACGCATTCAAAGAACTTGTGCTTTGGTGGGAAAGCAGAACTACTCAGATTTCTCAGCGATAAGTGAACTTCTAATAGGAGAGAGACAGGGATAATCTGTCTGGGAGTTACACTGGGTGTAACCATAGCTATCTGAGTCATAACACCAGTTTCTGTCCTTTCTCCAGGATGCTCTGCCTTTGGAAGATGACAACGAAAGATTTGTCATTCTGAAAGGTTCAGCTTCTCTGATCATGACATCTGTGCTACCAACAGATGCTGGGTATTACACCTGCAAGATGTCATTTCCATTTGAAGATGTGGCATATGAAATCACCAGGACAATTCAACTGGAGACTGTTGGTAAATATAGTATCAGATGATCAGAGGGATGGAACACCTCTTGTACAAGGAAAGGCTGAGAGAATTGGGTACATTCAACCTTCTTGGAGAAGAGAAGGCTTCAGTGTGACCGAATTGTGGCCTACAAGTACCTGAAGGGGGCTTACAAGAAAAATGGAGAGGGATTTCTTACAAGAGCATGAAGTGACAGGACAAGGGAGAATGGCTTCAAACTGAAAGAGGGCAGGTTGAAATTCGCTATAAGGAGGAAGTTTTTTACTGTGAGGCATTGGCACAGGTTGCCCAGAGAAGTTGTGGATGCCCCCCCCCCAGAAGTGTTCAAGGCTAGGCTGGATGGGGATTTGAGCAACCTGGTCTAGTGGAAGGTATCCCTGCCCATGGCAGGAGGGTCGGAACTAGGTGGTCGTAAAGGTTCCTTCCAACCTAAACCACTCTGTGGTTCTACGATTCAGGGATGGACATATTAAAACGTTACAGTGCATAAGAAACTCTCTTCTTTGCTGACGAAACTCTTGAGAGGAGCTCATGCTCAGCCTCCCAGCCGTGCCAAGGGAAGGGTGACACCGTGAGTGCTTGTCCTGGCCCTGATGGGGCTCCCACAGCACCCCTGGCAGGGCGGGGGTCTCTCCTGCAAGTACCTGTGTTTGTTAAACCGAATCATTTATGTCTCGGGGGCAGGAGGGTGTGTGCCACTGCCAAGAGCTTCAGAGGGGTTCGGAGATAAAGCGTTTGGCGGCGGCTCCGGGCGGGGACAAGCCGCTGTTCCGCAGAGGGGGGCCCGGGGCGCTGCTGCGCAGAGCGGCCGGCAGGGGGCGGCCGTGCCCCGAATGCCTGGCGCGCATCCCTGAGGCTCGGCGGGCAGCGGCACCCCGCCCGTCCCCGCGGCGCCGCTTGGAACCGGAGCGTCCGCTCGGCAGGGGCTTTAGCAATCAAACCCTTTCCTGGGAGACAGCAGATGTTGGGTGGAGTGGCATGTTTCTGGTTCTGGGGCCGTACCTACATTTTCTCTTGCCTTAGCACTGACTCTGTTCTCTTTCTCTGTCAAGAACAAGAGAAGAGAATTACCCCGATAATTGTGTATCCAGCGCAAAAGACAACATCAGCTGCTCTTGGTAAGGCCCAACATTATTTTTGGAAACGTTTAGTCAGAGAAAAATTAGAGCAGGTCCTCTTACGGTGTAATTTGTTGGCATACATTTTTATAGGTTTTTTATCTCAATTATATTAGTTGAGGCTCAGTGCTGGAGTATTTTTTTGCTTTTTAATGTCTACAACCAGATGCTGTCTTCCAGGTAAGAGAAGCTGCAGAACTGCTGTTGATTTTAGCCCCTTACCAAGCAATAAAAGCGTATTTGCACCATTGGCTCAGCTGTCCAGAGTTCTCAGTTCACTAAGAGCTTTTCTTTTTCCTATTTCCTGAAATTGGTTTAGGTAGTCGGGTAGCTTTGAATGAGCCATCTAGCTCTTTTGAAAGGAGACTTTTTTAATTCCTTTTTGCTGTTTGAACTAAACAGTTGTTAGTTAGCGAGTACCTTGATAGGATCTCATTTTTTTCTTTGAAGATTATATCATGGCAACAAATTTCTGTTGTATTCCTTCTTCCCAGAAAATGCCAGTTATATTTTACACTAAACGTTTTTAATCTGGGTACTATACACACAACTATGTCCTATGATGATGTTAGTTTTCTCTGCCGCTTTTCTTTCCATCAGTGTAGGCCTAAGAGTCTTTTTTTTCCCCCCGCTATCTACCTCTGTGTGGTGTTTTATATTCCTTTTCTCACCACCTGCACAGGTATAATAATAACATTATTTCCATTATTGAGCCCTGTGTTTTCCATATAATGTAGACACCAGTCTGGAGTCTTTTTATCCCTGAGTTACAGTAATTATAGCAAAGTTTCAGAATTTTTGCAAAATCACTTTATCCCTGGAGGTCCCACCTTGAGCGGAATGTCCTCACCCACAGCATCTCTGTGTGAAGCTGTGCTGCTGGTTCATGCAGCTGCTCCAGATGGGTAAATCACACAGTGCCCTTTGGGCTGCAGTACGTCAGAAAGGGCAAGGCCACAGGGACACAGCTTTGCCTCCAGGGAATGTGTTTATTGCAAGAGCTGCTAACTGTTGCAATAGGGAAATTATTTGGTTAGCAGCAGGGAAGGACTGCCAAACCGAGGGGTCTTGCTGCCAAGGAGTAGGGGATCAAAAGCAGTCTGGAGATTAACTTCGGTTTTGAAAGAAGTGGTTCTTGATGTTTGTGGGGTCTCTCACTGGAGTTGTTGGTTTTCACCAAAAGGAAGAGAAGTTCTTCATATGTATCCAAATTGTTTTTCAATCTTTCTTTTTTTGACAGGATCCAAGATGACTCTCCCGTGCAAAGTGTTTGTTGGGCTGAGCAGCCATTTCCAAACCGATGTGGAATGGCTGGCAAATGACACCAGAGTTGACGTGGTTTATAAACAAAGCAGAGTTACAGAGGGAGAACGACAGTAAGTCTGGCTGAAAGTGCTTCCTTGTGCTTATTGTTTCAACCTGCAGTGCTACACGGGCCCTGGGTGCAGCTGAGTGCCAGGTAATGAAATGGAAAATGGAGAGATCTAAAGTGAAGGTGAGAGCTGAGAAAAAAAAAGGGCAGGCAAGCAAAAAAAACTCAAGCCCAACACAGTCAGTCAATAAATTCTTTATCTCTGTTTTTTGTTACATGGCATTTTGCAAATGAGCCAGCTTTGAGACTTAAACCTTAAGCAGGTTTTCATGAAAAACTGAGCTGATGTAAGAGCTGACTGAAGTGGAAAGCAAGGAGACTTGATCTTTCCCAGTGCTTCTCTTATCTCTCTCCTTACCCCATGCCAGCAAAGGGGCTACATCTCTCCCTGACATTCATGAGGTTCTCTGAATACACTAAGACACCAGAAAATTATCTAGTGGTTTGATGGTTTTTGTTTTGTTTTTTTAAATAACACTGTTTTTCCCTCTAAGCTTGTTCTTTTCCACATTAGTGAGTTAAGCTGACTCACACAGACACCCGCCGAGTGCTAGAATTGATGCCAGAGTAGCACTGAAGGGGATGCTGGTGGGAGGGAGAAACAGGATGTTCCACATCCTCTTGCCCTGATTCATTGTGTCTCCCTGCCTTGAGTAGCCTTCTTTCAGCTGCCTCATAGCTACATGCTGCCAGGCTTCTCTCGCTGCCTCATAGCTGCATGCCTCAAGGCTTTTCCCACTAGTTTCTCACAGTTATGGATGTGCGATGGTTTTGGCAATTTGTGGCCACCAGTGCCAGATAACAGCCTGGCCATGCTGCAGCCAGAGGTAACATAGTAACTCAGCTGCATGCCCAAGCCTTTCGGTGTTTTCCCATTCCCCACAGCGTGACTGAGAAAATTAATTTATAATCTTGTTCATTTGGATAAGTGAAAATGCATTGAACCTGTGGACAGGGACCACAAAATGTGCTGCAGCTATAGTCTCTGCAGACTTTAGAATGGAGCAGCACTTTCTTACTTGGACTTTAAAATTTATTTTTGTTATGCCTATCACTATCATTATTGTTGTTATATATTATCATGCAACGGCACAAGGACAGTGACAGTGACAGCTGAGGTTCCTGCAGGACCCACAGTGTGTGAGACACCCCAGTTCTGCTGGAAGCCCTCATTATGGCAGCCTGACAAAACAGCTCAAATGCCACCGGGAAAACAAATTCCCTGCAGAAATCTCTGGCAAAGAGCTCCTGGGAGGAGTGCCCAGGGAATTCCATTGCTGCCATGCAATGCAGGCTCATGATCAGATTATTAGAGAGCAGCTGGACAACTGCTCTGGTAATGACTAGAAGATATCAAGGGACAATATTTGACTCCAGCTAGCAAACCACTTGCAAATAGTGGGACTCATGAAACAATCATGTTGAAATAAGCTGGAAACTTCTTGGACAGTTTCTTATATTGAGCTATTGACTTTGAGCATGTGATAAACAGGAATGATGGTTCAGCTTTCTTGGAGAATACTTGCAGGGTTATGTTCTCCAAATGTCCTCTTCCAGCTGGTCATAAGAATTAACCTCAGGTGCTCAGAGAGAAGGAATTAGGTCCTTGCACAATGCTGTGAAGGGAGCTCAAAGATACACAGAATTCTACTTGCCTTTTTTCCCTCCCTTTTCTTTGTTTTTGCAAGACAAATCCAGATTTTGTTTTCCCTCTAATCTTCAAAAAGTGCGGGATGGGTACTGCCCACAGGGACACAAACAGTTAGCACAACTGGGCTGAAGACAACAGGTGTCCTTGAATGCTGAGGGGCTGGTTCAGAAATGAGCCAATATCCAACACATTTTCTTGCAATGTGCTGTTAGAATGGACATATCAAATAGAGAAAAACCACCTCATTAAAAGATTTAACATTGAATCTTCCTTATTCCTCCAGAGAAATTGTAGAAAATGGTGAAAACTTCATTGAAGTACCACTGATTTTTGATTCTGTTGAAGAAGTGGACTTTTACACAGATTTTACCTGTCTGGCCCAGAACAGATATGGATACCAAGTACTGCCAACAAGGGTCAAGCAGGAAGGTAATTATTTTGACCGCTTATTTTTGATAATTATTATTATTATTCTAATGCTAAATTATCATCTGATCTGTTTATACTGTCAGAGCTAGTGTTGGGATGAGTTATTTCCTGGGGAAAGTCTGCTTGCCTCTTTTACCTTTAGTCTTTGATACAGCCTGTTCACAAAATACACCTTCTACAGCAGGTCATTTACTGACATTTTATGCAGGGATAAGGATCCATCTGTGCTGGCATATCTGTTTGTTGGATAAGACTTCAATTTAGTTAGACTTTGTGCAATAATTGTTCCAGTGAGACTACTGGCACACCCTCTTTGCAGCAGGGCCAAATCTCCTCCAGTTCCTCAACAAATAGGGAAAAAAAAGGACAATAACAGAATAAATGCTTAGAGTGTTCCTTTTCCTCATGCACAGACTGCTGTCAAAATAACAAGAACTGTAAATTATGAAGGGTACTGTTATTTTGACTCCTAGCGATGGGAAGAGAATACCTAAACTCAGTGCAATTGATGTTGCAGTGTGATAAACCATTGGCCAAGAACCAGCTGCATAAACAACGTGAAGCAACGCTAATTGTTTCTTTGCATGACCTTGGTGAATCACCACAGTTTGCTCACACTGTCTTAGAAAGGCACATGAACGCTTTCAGACTTCATTATCAGTTATGACTCACTCCAGCACCCTATGATGAGGGATTTGTACTCAGTTTGCTGGATCATGTGCTGCCCTTGTCTTCCATGAGGTACACAGGTGTAACTCCAGAGGAGGCAATATATGTTGGAATAATCCAAACTGGTCTGGATAGACACTGGTGCTGGAAATCAGCCAGATTTGGGAAGAAGTTCTGAGTCTTGGGTCGATCATTACTAATTTATAAACTGCTCTGTAGGAAAAAATTATTCACACAACTTGTGGGTGGGCTAACTGTTAAGTACTCCTGCACCACACGGCGCTTGGATTTCCTGCTTGGAATGTCTCTGCTTTTAACAAACCAAGACAGAAAGGACACGGCTGCTCTGATCAGGTGTTCAGAAAGTTGGGTGTATGCAAAAGATTGAACTTTAAATTCCCACCCTCTGTTGTTTTCCAATCCTTCCTCCCATCTTCATGAACATGTTTCCTAGAGTGCTCAATCAATAGACCTCTTCCTTTCAAAGGTGATAAGCCCTGCTGGAAGGTTAACTTGCAGACATCCTTTTTATTGTGATTTCTCCTCTTCCCACTTGAGCTTAGAGAACTATGCTCCTGGGAGCTTGTTGGGATTTTTTCTGTTTTTCTAATATTTAATTTGTTTACTTTTCCAGCTGTTGGCCTGTCCTGGTACATTGCAATGATTCCTGTTGTGCTGGCCTGTGTGATTGTGGGAGGGATATGCATGCACAAGTGCTGGCAGCGGAGAGCTGATAAAGGATATACAATACCAAAGGTTTAAAATCGACTTGGTTCTCCAACTGCCAACAGAACAAAAAATCACCCTGGCTGTCTTCATGTCAGACACAGAGAGCATTTCAAACCTGATATAGTGCATTTCCCAACATAATAACAGCTCTTTATAATAACAACAGCTCTTTTCCACTTCTCCAAGTCTTCTACGATCTGATGAAGTCAAGAATATAAGTTTGCATTTTTATGCTGCTTACATGCAGGAAATCTGGTTCTATTATTTTGCAGCTAGGGTGCAATCTGTAGAATTTTGGAACACAAAACCATGCTCTGGATATGGGAAGGGCAGGGTAGGGAAAGGGAGGTGCTCTCACACTTTATAATTCCAATAGATGTACTGTTTTGTTTTTTTTTTTTAAGGGAAGCAAATGCCCTAAAATCTAAAAAAGGAAGCTGAGGAAGCTTGCTACAGAAGGACTATTTGACACTAGAGTGAAAAAGCAGTTTTCCTATGCAACCAGACTAAATTTATTTTACTTCAGTCTAAAAAGAGCCATTTGTTTTCCTTTTTCCATAGCCAAATGCTGTTGTCATGGCAACTGTGTATCTATGAACTTCTCCACGGAAAAACTAATTTTGTTCACCATTTGGATTACTCTTTGCTTAAATAGACCGTCTCAGAATATCCCTCCCCCAGAGATAACTCCATCTGTATAACAGATAACTGTACACAGAAGAATTCAGTTCTGTTTTATCTACCAATATGTTACAGCTAGAGATTCATAGACAGCTGTAACATGTTGTCATCTTTGCCAAGGAAAGAATTGGAGGGATGTTTAAGTGTTTTGAGAGTAATTTGGCTAACAAAAAGTTTTATTCCTGGAAGCGATTGGACAGATTGCCAGTAATAATGTACAGTCTCACACTTCTGTGCCTCCACCCTTTTGTGACCAGCCTGGTGTAGCTTCCGATTGCGTCCTTTAAATTGCAGTATGCAAATTGGTTACTGATGATGCAAAACACTGCTGGTTAGGTTAACCTAACTGGATTCTATTCTTGACATAAATCATAAGGGAGCAATAAATAATCAGTGATCATGTCATACTTTGAGGGTCAGAATGAGTAAAATGACTTGCTTACTTCCTCTTCAAAGAGATACCACTTATGTCAGCTGAGAAATTGTTACATGATATATAATGTGTATTATCTTCATCTGTATAGGAGAGAAGAGAACCTGCATTAAGGCCTAGATTAGTATGGATCCATAACTGACACCCCTCACAGACACCAAACATAAAGATTTTTGTTCGTGTGAATCACTCCAGAGGATTTTCAAACTCAGTAGGAAAAAAAAAATCAGGAAAAACTTTGGCTCCAAAAAACCAAATTGTAACACACTAGAGAAGTGAATGGCTCACATCCAACTGGGAGAGACCATGACCTCAGTCCTTTCCACCACCACTTCTAGTTGGCTCTGAGTTTAGCCCAACTGGTAGGATTTTAAAGAGTAGGATGTGGCTTGAGTTAAGAAATCTTCACTCTATTAGCAAGAACATTCATATGTAATGAGATTAAAACCAAAGCCTCCCTTTAAATATTCTAAATGTCTGTTGTGAAGATACAGGCACAGAGATTAGAGTTCTGACGCAGTTTGAGTCAAGAGCATCCAGAGAACACCACAGGACTCACTGTTTCCAAGTGCAGAATATTAAAGATGAAAAGGACTCCACGTGTTTTATGGGCAGATGAGAAAAAGGTGGAAGCAAGTGCAGAGAACATTCAGTCCACTTGGATATATCTGTTTTTTGAAGGAAGAGAGCTATAGACGAACTGACTGATGCTGGAGGGAACACTGAAGATGTTTTAGGAGCATCAGGAATGCTCATTATTTTCAAAAAACTGCTAGTCTGTACCTAGAGAACAAATTAAGTTTGTCAATAAATGTAATCTTTCAAACTGTGGTTTGCTCTTTCTTTCCATCTGAATCCTCCAAGAGTAGTGTGATCACATACCTGGCTGTAGGTGCAGGGTTGGATTTCACTAAGTACTGCAAAAGAAGCAGAACTTCTGGTATACAGAGTACTGGTACCACAAGAAAGTTAAATACCTCAGATCCTTCTCCAAACCAGAGAAGGAGAAAAAAATATGAATGTAAGATAAAAATTAGATATTTAGAGAATTGCTGTTACATACTCGGTGGCTTCTTGAATACAAAAGGAAAGTAAAGAAACAAAAGCTTTTCTTTTATGAGGTGATATTTGCTTCTCTGAAAGCAAATTATTCTACTAGTATAATAATATTCTGAACGCTTTCCTCATAAATAGATGTCTTCAGGTGAACTGCACAGTGTAAATATTTTACAGGTAGATTTGAACAAGTGACTTACGCAATGTAAATGTTTTACACTCGTTTGCATCACTATACACAAGGGCAACATGGTTTATCTTGATTTTGAAAATGTTATGTGAAAAAATGGAAAACAAATAAAACCCAAACCAAAATGCTGGTGTGTGAGTTGAGTGGGAAGAAAGATATGAGATATGACGGCTCTTTGAGGGTGGCAGCTCTCTCCCAGACCCGAAAAGAAGTACAGTATTAGGGAACATCAATTCCAAGGATTCATGGCTCTGCAGCACAATGTTTCTCTTTGGAAAGATTACAGATGCAAGGAGGATAAGGTCACCTCATTCCTGGGACTGTGGGTTTATAGCATTTTCCAGAGAGCTAGTCTATCTGCAATGACTTCAGAGGCACACCTACAGAGGGGAAAAGACTGGTGTACCATGGTTTCGGCATGAGTTAGCATCCAGGACAGAGGCTTCTCATGCAGAAGTTGTTCTCAGGAAGCATGAGTTCAGTCAACAACTATTTTCTAGTTTAGTCCAGAATATGTGATCTAGATGTCAGCTCTCCGTCTAAATAGGCAGCATAACTAATGTTTGACCAGAGTAGCACCTAAAACAAACCTAAACATAATTTGAAGAGCACCAAATAATTTTATCTGCTTCTTCCCAAACAAAACCCTGAAACAAATGTGGGAGCAAGTGAAAACAAGGGTTGGCCTGCACACAGAGTTGACCTTGGCTGATCAAGACAAGAAAGTTACATTTTTTAATTCTAGTAACTGGGGAGGAAAGGTGTGTATGCAGGAGGACAAGGACCATGTTGAAATATCACTGCCAGGAATAGTGTTTTAGGTATGAAGAGCTAATTAATGTGTTTATGATTAATCTGCCTCAAGTCTGCAAAGCAAGAGGCCCAGCAGGGCAAAACAAAGTAAAAAATAGTTCTTATGTTTTGAAGCTGAGAACTCCCTGTCCACTCATAACCTTGCAGCTGCTAAAGATAGCTTAGGGTGGGGTACCTCTCACCCAGCATTCACACAGCCAAAAGGATTACAGCTGATCCAAGATAGGCTCTGATGTTTCCTCTTCACTTAGTGGAGAAAGACTTCTCTCTGGTGCCTAAAAGAAATGGGATGAATTGTGTCTCAGGTGTCTTTTTCCACCATTTTAAGACAGAGCGAGATGAATCCATTCTGCATGGATTCATGGATACAGGAATGACTGGTTGTGGATCACTGAATTTCAGGTTATCAGACAGGTTACAAAAAGAAAGTCTAAAGCCCAGAGACACCTTGTCATGTAGTTGAGGCTGCTGGGCTTTCTTGGGAAATGACTTTAAGGCTGGCAGCTCTCTGTGCAGAGCAAGTGCAGGTTCACACTGAATGAAAATACTGTAAGAGGCTGGGAGGCAGGCACAAAGGCATATATTGTGGAATCCAACATAAGAGGCAGGCTGAAAATATCTAGCTGGTGCCTTGGAAAAACATTTGTGGCTCACAGACTGTGTGGTCATGAAGTGCCACAGCTCTTACAGGAAGAAAAGGAAGAGCTGTCGTGTGTGCATGGCTGAAGTATAGAGAGCCCTGCTGGGACCAGGTGGAACTCTGCTGTGTGACTGCAGGTGAGCTGGGGCCTGCCACCCTTTCCACAGCACTCAGCCAGCTCAGCTCCCAAGGCAGACAGTGCCTGCCTGCTCCTTCCTGGCTCTGCTGGGCTACAGCAGAAAATTGGAAAAAACGGTTGTATAGAAAATGAAATATCATAAAACTAGTCTGCTTCCAGTGGACAAACTCATGTCATTGATAAGAAAACCACTTAAATACATACATGTATATATATATATGTTCTGCTATAGTGTGCTCATTGCACTGGAAGCTATAGTCTCTATCAGTCTATACATTACCTATTATACAACATGTAAAGAGCTTAATAAAGCAGCTGAAATATAACTCCAGTCAGTTTTCAAGAAGGACATATAATTATATTCCTGAAATTCTTCAACCAGGCACTAATAATAATAATGAGGAAACTTCTGAAAACTCATGTAGAACAAAGCTCACTTGTTAGAGCTTGGGAAATTCATCCATTTCTGAATCTTTAACTGGAAAGTGCAGTTTGGCTCTAATAGTTGTGTGTCTCTTCTACCCATTTTAAGTTTTTGCACCAGTCTAAATTGTCTCAGAACCTGACAATGACTTCAGGTGTAAACAGCAAACTCCTTGCTTTGTAACCTGTTGAAAAAGTCAGTATCTCAGTCCTGATAAGAAGTGAAGGTCCTCTCTTTCTCACTGTTTCTGCTGGTTTGTCATCTATTGAGTCGTGCCACAGGAACTTCATTTACATGTACATTAATTTCATGGAAATGCACAACTTCACTTACATGTACGTAAATTTCATGGAAATGCACATCTTGATTCCTTTGTGGATAATGAGGCATTGCCAGTGTTTCTGTCTCATGAGGCTTGAACGGTACTATTCCTTTAAAGCTGTAGAGGTCTTGTCCTGCCTTGGTTATAAAGGATTCATTTATCCATCTGCTAAGCTGTGGGATAAATGAATCATAATGTTTGCTTGCTTTGGCTCCCACATGTGCTTCGTCATAAGTGCTAAGGAGGCCAGGCTATGACTGGAAGTAGTTGATATTGTTTGTTTACTTGCAAAAAAGACTCTCAAGTGACTTGTGGCTTTCAAGTTGGAGACACTGCTGAAAAAAGTAATTAAAGGGTGTGATTACATGTACCCTCAGTGTGTTACTACCACTCTTTTTGCTTTGACTGGGCCTTACCATGGCTGATCTTCAGACAGTTTGAGAACACGCCAGAGGAGAGTGTGGGCAAGACATGGTGGTTTCTTCGCTCTCATCATCATTACTCTACTAGCTTGTGAATGCTGGAGTCTAGGGCCTCCTTCTTATCACTAAATCATAGAACGATTTAGGCTGGAAGGGACCTCAAAGATCATCTAGTTGCAATCCCCCTGCCATAGGCAGGGGCACTTCCACTATAATATTACCTAAAGCCCCATCCAGCCTGGCCTTGAACACTTTCTGGGATGATGGGGCACCCACAGCTTCTCTAGGCAACATGTTCCAGTGCCTCACAAGCCTCACAGTGAATAATTTCTTTCTACTGCCTAATCTAACCCTGCACTCTTTCTGTTTAAAGCCATTCCCCATTGTCCTATCTCTACATGGTCTTGTAAAAAGTCCCTCTCCAGCTTTCTTACAGATCCCTTTCTTGGGAGTAGAAAGGAGCTATCAGCTCAGGGAAGAAACAAGTGTCCTGCCTTTGATCATAGCTGATGGGTAGTTTTTCAGATGAATCTAAGCCAGTAAAATGCAGGAAGAAGCATGGTAGAGAGAGAACTGAGATTCACATCTCCACCTAAGAGTGGCAGAACTCTATGACTGATTGCTCCTTAATAGGAAAGAACATGTAAGATGATGATGATATTATTATTATTATTACTACTGTCTTGTTGATGATGATTATTACAAGTACCACAATGAGTGGTGGCATTTAGGATATATGGATTGCATGGGAGATCATAAACATGGGTGGAAGAGCGTGGGAGAATGGAGAACTTGTGAGAATAAGCAGTATGAGGTTATATTCTGCCTGGAAAGGCAATGACAGGCCATAATAACTGCCCATAAGTTCATCCAAAGGGAGAGTAAAAGTAAGGACATGTAACTGTTTCCACTAATGAAGGAGGCTGCATAATAAGATTGGAATAAGAAACACATAACCAAAATTAATCACTGCAGCAGTGAGGTCCTGAAAGAGCATCTCAGCAGGAGTAATGGTAGGAAAAGGAATTACTTCAAACCTGGAGCTG
Organism: Struthidea cinerea; assembly: GCA_013397865.1. Classification (NCBI taxonomy): domain Eukaryota; kingdom Metazoa; phylum Chordata; class Aves; order Passeriformes; family Corcoracidae; genus Struthidea; species Struthidea cinerea. The sequence continues at coordinate 1,759,388 of VZTI01000835.1, forward strand.
GGTACAGCTATGAATAGGATTTGATGTGTGTGACAGCAGGGGGTCTTCCTGCAAGGCTGAATCATGTCCTCTGGCTTTGTGTTCTTTACCTCCATTGGAAAAGGCTGGACAGCTGAAGATAAAAAATGCCATCCTAGAGTTTAATTACTGTGTTATTATTATTTCCTCAGTTAAATTTGCATTGCTCATATTTACAGACCTTACTAGCTTGTAAGGGCTGGAAGATTAAAAGAATTAAACACTAAACACAATTGCTGGATATGTCTTTGTAGACATGTCCAACGTCTAAGTCTTTTAAACTCTGCCAGGAGATGCCAGTTGCTCCTGGAAAATAGCCCTTAATGAGAGTTGGCTTTCATGGTGGAGGGAGTGGTCCATTCTCTAAACAAAACCTGTTGTGAGAGATAATTTAGCTCTTCATATGGCCCAAGTGTTATGCAAAGAGGAGGAGAAGGAAGTCCTTAAATCCTATGTTGTTTTCCACTCATTCTCTTAAATGTCACTTTCTGTTTGTTTATTTTACTGTTTAATGGCTGCTTCTGTGGCATTCACTTTTGGCCATGCACTGAGAACCAAGATGGAGCAGTGTTGTCCCAGTAAGGGTCCCAGGAGCCTCCTGGCTCAGGCCAGCAGATCTCACAGACTGCAAGAAAGCAGCAGGAGTGATATCTCTGCTGTGAACGTCAGATCACTGGAGACAAGGAGCAAAGAGTGCAGTAATTGTAAGTGGCAGTGGCATCCAGCTTCCATCCCTGGAAGAGTGCTTTAGGACATAGAAACCAGCTGCCAAAACGTGACTGCTGGAGGCTTGTCAGAAGTATTTTATAGTTTATAGGATTACATTTCAGGATTACTGCCAGTTCCTGCATGATGGTTTTTTAAAACCTTCATTATAAAAGCAGAATATTGATTTACCCAAATGCGATCCCCTTACCCCTCTTAAATCAGTAACTCAAGTTTTTCATTGTTTAGCCAGTATGGTACACACTGATTGTGCAGAGGCAGTCTGAGACTGTCTGACTGACTATATGCCAGTCACCAGCTTTGTCTTTTAGATTTAGTGTTTGTCATATTTAGCATTTGCTTTCATTCTCCTTCTTTTTGACTGAGAAAACTAATTAAATCCTCATTTTACAATGACTTTTAAAAGTGGATCATGATTTAAATCTTGTTATTCTTTAAAACAAATTACTATGATGCAATGCTTTGAGGAGGTCTGAGCATGTCACAGCTTGTTCGCACAAGCAAAAGGTAATTTTCAGAGAATAACCTTGTTCCTAGATTTCTCTAGGTTCAGTTTCAGCATTTCCTTTTTTTCCATCTTCCTTTCATTTATTACGTTTGTAGCATATATTTGAGCAAAGTGGATGCAAGAGGGCCAACTTGAGTAGAATGAGCTGCCTTAGGGCGGTGGGATGGGAGGGAGAGGAAAGGGATGAGTCTCAGTACAGCTCACCTGTGAGCACTAGTCCTGCTTCCTCTCTTCCTCAGGACACCCTTCCTGCCCTCCAGACCCCATCTCAGTTACACCAGTGGCACATCTCTACCTCAGTGGCACAGTACTCGATTTCAGGCTATTTTCTTTGGCCAGCAAAGTCCCAGGCGATATCCAGCCAACTGAGTGCTCCAGGCCTGGTTGTTCTTGCAGTGTGGGTGTTTAGGTGCAGTTGATCTGAGTTCAGTTCCTGGGATGTTTTCCTCGGAGCTGGGCCAGTTCGGATTGGCTCATGAGGTGGGAGCCTTTGACTCCTTGCTGTATATCTCACTTAAAACCAGACATATATATATGTATTTTTGACATCAACAGAAACATGGCACTAGCTCATGGATGCTTGTGGTCTTATGCTGTCATTCAGCCTTTCTATGTGAGCTGAGTAAAGTTCTAATGCATGAGATCAGAGGTCACCACGTATTTGTGTATTACAGTAAAATAATGTGAGCTAAGGCATTCTTAATGGATTATTTTTACATGCAGATGTTGATAATAATGTATTTTCAATCTCCTGCATTTCTCATGTCATTAAAACACTGTAAGAGTGATGGCTATGGCTTTATGTAAGAGAGTTAAATTTAGATCATGAAAATAAATGCCAGACTCCTAATGACACACAGTAGGTTGGTAAGAAGTGACTAACACAGCTGTATCTTTTTTCACTTGGTCTGAGCTTGTCCTTTTAGGACAACAAGTTAATGTGTGCATGTTTTGTTTGAAGAAAGGGGCAATTTTAAAGTTAGCACCATTAATTTTTGCTGCATGTGATTTGTTTGATCACCTGTTGACTTCTTGCATTAAAAAATCATTGACTTTGCCTACATTTTTGTTCATGGACATAGCAGAATTAGACTAAACCCAACAGAAGACCTTGGATAATTTAGCATGGCATGCCATAAACCTGAGGGACATATGTGTCCCTCATAAGAGACTTCTGCAACTTATATAGCTTAATATATTCTTTAAAATAAAATTATAATGAACTTGAGCTATTTGTTGCTCTCCCACAAGCCCCAGAGAGCATTTCAGAACACCACAAAAGCTCGGGTCTCCTGTACCCACTGCCTGGAACTTGCGGCTCTCCATAGTTTAAAGGCAGAGTCTCAAATGCTGCTTTTCAAAGCTATGTTTGCTCTATGGGCTCTGTGCTCCTATACCTCATAATGAATACACACAAGTGCAGGATGGAAGGAAAGAAATAAGGTGTCCAACAGTTCTAATTTTGATGAAACCTAGATGAAATTTATGAAAATTTTTTGTCTGTTTTGACTTTTTTTTGCCAACAGGTTGACTCTGATTAATACTACCACAGAAGAAGAATGAAAAACTCCTTAAGAAAGCTTTCTTAAGATATTCAAAACTATTGCTTATCTTTAATGTCTTGGAGTTTATCAGGGATATTAACAACCTTTAATAACTCAGTAATACATGCAGCTAATCTTGTTTGACCAGTAAATTCAAAGATTCTTTGCTGCAATGTTTGCAATCAATAATTTAATGATCCAGCTGGTTGTCAAAGGATGGACACAGCATTACTAATCACCCACGTGTGGTTTAAGTGACTTCTTATCATTCCACAGAAGCTTTGTGGCAGAGCTAAGGATGAAATCTTATTCTCAAAGAAAACATTCGCATTCTTTAAAAAATAGCCTTCTCTTTTACCCCAAACCCTGCTTCATCTGTCACTAGCTTCCAGCTGTTACAGTGAATAAGAAAGGAATCTTCAAATGAACAACTTCCTGTATGGTGCAGGCCTGATTATTTTCCATGGTTTGAGGCATCCTTTTTTTCCACCTTTTTCCAAGGTGGAAAAAAATATAAAGCATCTTGTATTTAAAGTCAAAGGGATGGAGGATGTCAGTTAGAGAAATAGTACTGTAGTGTATGACACGTTTGTTGTGAGTGGACACAGAAAAATATTTCCATTCAAAACTAGGGATTATGATGTTATTTCTACTGTTTGCCTCTTGAGTGACTACTTCTTCCACCAATTCTGACCCTTTCCCCACTTGCCTTGGTCCACTTATGATTGTATCCAGCCTCAGTCTCCACCCTGACATTTTTTGCATCTCTCCTTCCTGTTTTTGGGCACACCGTCTTTTGCAATTTGGCCATGAGAAGATAACATATGAAATTGTGTCATATAGTCTTACTCAGTATATCTGAACTGCTTTCCTGGCTTCAATTGTGAAGGAAAGCTTTTCCACAAACTTCTGCCAGCTGATTACTGCTTAAACTGGGAATTAGCTCCTTGGTTTCCATACAGAGGTACTTTTCCTTCCATGTCTGGGAACAAATCCACACTTGTCCTGGAAAGGCATAAACTAATGCTGAAGGCCACTGGGTTCTTGAGGTGTTTTTCTTCAGAAACTATTAAGCACTTTGCATCGTAACTCGCATCCTTCCACGCAGCGTGTACAGCGTGTCTCTGCACGTACAAAGTGGAGAGATTGTGTTTGGCTTTGAAACATATTTTCTCATGCACCTCTCAAGACAGAGATCATCTGCCTTTCTCCATTCTGACTTGCACTAGGCCAAGCAGACCTATGGACTGAAACACCGTATTTTGCTTTAAACATTGTCTCCCTGATCTTGCAGTGTGTCCAAGTTCTGCACATCCTGCACCTTGGTCTATAGATCCAAGGCAACAACAGTAACTCCGCCTCCTAAATTCTAGCATTTTCTAACTCCTCAGGTCTAATTCAATATGGCCTGAAAATTTCCTAAGTATCTAGAGTTGGATGCTGATATGTGTACAGAAGCACCTGTCACAGAACGACGCTCTGTTAGAGCTGTGCCAATAGTCTGCTGACTTCTGCAGAGACACATCTGGCACCAAGGGCAGCCTGAAAAGCTGAGCTTTGACACCGCCATAGGTCCCCTGGGAAAGGGAAAGACCAGATCTAAGCTATTATTTTAGAGTGAGAAAGCTGAAGTTCCATCCCAGAAAAGTGGTGCAATGTGCCAGGCTGCTCCTGCCTGAAACAGCCAGGGGAAAGAACAGGGTGTGAGTGTCTGCTCCAGTGACTGGCACGGTTTGCTGCTTCTGATGAGTGGCTGTCGTAGGAGACAGGTTCATTCCAGCTAGAAGGGAGTGGAGCTCCCCAGCCTTGCCTGTCTCCATTTCCCCTGGCCTGTTTTTGTCTGTTTCCTGGAGTGCACTGTGGCTCTGCCACCCTGGAAATGGGAGGATTTTGGGAAGGATGAAGAAGGGTGAGCCCTTCTTAGGTCTCCTTCCGCAGTCCTTCAGGTGAAGGAATAACCTAATTGTGCCTAGTTCTGTCTGCTAGCGTTTTGTGTTTTATGAATTCAGAGACCTATTTATTTACAGCCATGGCTGTTAATCCACTTGTACAATTCCTTTCGTATTTGAAACTCTATAGAGAGCACCTTATGCAAATTTGTTGGTCCTCGCTTGCAGTAACAATTTCCTTTGCACTGAAACTGATGGTTTTGGCAGTTCTGACAGCAGCTGCCAGCTCTTCCATACTCCTTTTTATTCCATAGCAAAGCCTCAGATTTCCTTCCAAATGGGTAGTAGACTAATTGCATTCTTTTGGATCAAAGATTTTTCCAGTCTCATGCAACTTGTGGTACTGATTTACTTACGTTATTCCTGATACGTAATAACACCATTAGAGAAAATGGAAGAAATGTGAGAAATATACTTTGTGTTAGCTAATTTCCTGCTCCTGGGCTGTCAGAGAGATAAATATGTTCCACATGAGAAAAGTATTCCAAGATAAACATTAAAAAATCTGTGGCAGTTAATATCCCCTTTACAACAAAGATTTGACATTCCATTACTTCAAGTAAAATATATTTCCTCTGAATTTATTATATTTTATACATAAATATGTATATATATGTGCATGCTATAAACTCACAACAAATATTCTGAAGTTTCTTATAATCCTTTATTTTTTTTTTTTCACAGTATAGTGTGAGATATTTTTTTGCAATCTGGCCAGTTAATATCATAGCTAGATTATATTAGCATGCTGATTTATAAAGGTATGGGAGAGGAAAAAAAAAGGCACATGAGAGGTTTTTGGCTGCACAGTTTGATTGTATATGATTCTTCTGAAGTCCAGAGAAAGATGGAAGACAGACTACTTTGAGGCTTTTAGTTAAAAATAAAAAACGGCGTATAATCAGTCTTGCAGTCAAGACAAGAGTTAAGGATTTGCCAGTACTGGAGACCTGAACTATTCAAATATCTTTTGGGAAAGAAACAGAGGAGGACACAGGTGATTCAGCAAGTTGTGGGAATGTGTTAGTGGCAACTTCTTGTTGCAGAGGCAGAGGAAGTTAATAGATAAGTGACAGTAATTATCTCTCTTTGAGATTAAATTCAGACAGAGGTCACATGGTAAAACTAGTTACAGGAGACTACAGAACAATAGTGTTCCAAATAAAGGAAGGAAGCTCTGAATTGAATTAAGGCAGGCTGGTAGGAGGACATCTTTGGAAGGCATTCCAAGGAGTATCTAAGGAACAAGAACACAAGTAGGAGACAAAAAGCTGATTAAAAACAAGGGGCATTTGCCAGGAACAAAACATGCCTTTTCAATTCTGTTTCCTCTTTTGCAAGATAACAGCTTAAAGAGGGCACAGCAGTTTATTATCTCAGATTTAGTAAGGGTTTTGAGGAATGCTGTAAATAAGCTTGGAAAACGTGATGGAGATGATGGGAATGTAAAGGCTGATGCTCAGCTAGTAAATTCTGCTCATGGAGGAGTCAACAATGGATTTCTGTGACATGAGGGATATTTCAAGGCAAAGTTGCAAATTTAATTCCTGGAAACGGTTTGACTTTACCAAATCCAGTAATTTTGGTTAACAATGTACTTGATGGACTAAGGAATAGATTAATGAATTTATACTTCAAATTGTAGTAGGAAAGGGTGGAAGCACTGGAGACAAACCACAAAGGTCGAAGTGGGTTTGGTATGTTGGGTTCATGGCATGTGACGATAAATCCAAGAAAGAAAATACTAGGAAAAAAATTAGTGGCGTTTAGGGAACTAATTAGGCAATAGCAACTCTGCCAGGCACATGGAAAACAAAATCAGCCAGAAATTGAGTTGGTAAATAATGCAAAGCAGTTGCAACAAAGACAATTTATATTGCACGTAGTAACAGGGTTCTTGTTCGTATAGCATGGGAGGTACTTATTCTACTGCATCCTTATTGGGAAGGCCTTTTCTGGCATTCAAATTTCATCGAGTTTCAAAATCACATTTTGAGAAAGATGCACATAGATTGGTGACGATCCAGAATAGAGATCCAGGAAAAAGGTTTTTGGAAAATATTATTTATTTGGAACAAATTTAGACAACTGAGACTGAGGGGATATTGGTTAAATGATAGCAGACTTCCAAAATGGCAAGAACATAGCAAACAGTAATTTTCCTTGTTGACTGGATTAAGACAAGGAGTGATCTCTTCAGTTTTGCATGGGAAAACAAATATTTATGTGCTGTATTAGGGAAACTTGGTTCTGCTAGGAAAACTACAGCAAGTTTTTCTAGTTTAAGGGCAGAAGTAGACACGATATCGTACAGTTTTTTGGCTGGGATGGAGTTAATTTTCTTCATAGTAGCTAGTAGGGGGCTGTGCTTTGGATTTGTGAGCACAACAGTGCTGTGAATACAGGGATGTTTTAGCTATTGCTTACACAGCATCAGGGCCTTTTCTGCCCCTCATCACACCCCAAGAGTGGGGAGACTGGAGATACACAAGGAGCTGGGAGGGGACACACCCAGGACAGCTGGTCCCTGCTGACCAGAGACATATCCCATGCCACATGACATCATACTCAACAGATAAAAACTGGGGAAAGAAGAAGGAAGTGGTGGACATATTTGGAGTGATGGCATTTGTCTTCCCAAGTCACCATTACCTGTGAACTAGCCTGGTTTTCTTGGGGATTGCTGGACACCTCTCTGCTGGTGGGAAGGGGGGAATGAATTTCTTGTTCTGCTGTGCTAGCATGCTCTATCTGTTTAACTCAGCCCACAAGTTTTCTCACTTTGACTCTTCCAATTTTCCCCATCCCAATGGGGCTGGGGAAGTACGTGAGTGGCTGTGTGTGGCTGAGTCACCAGGTAGTGTTTAAACCATGACAAGGGGACTAAGAAATCTCTAGGAGTATATTAAATAGCCATCTGAATATTACAGATCTTCAGTCATACTTCATGACAAAAGCACAGATTACATGCCCTTGTGACATCCTTTCAAACTACATCCCAGCTTTTACCTACATGGTTCTGTGCAAGTGTTTATGGAGTCTCTCCCTCTTCCTGCAAGCAGAAATGTACACGTGCATCAGTTTAATGTGTCAGGTCAGGCTTCTGTCTGTAGCTCTAACAGCTTTATCAGAGTTTTACCGACTACTTCAGAGTCAACCTTTTCTTTGTGTGCACTGAAGCAGAGAAAATTCTGTTTGTTTTTTCCCCCCAGTAATCCATTAGACCTTTTCCTGGAGCAGGCTGTAAACATCCCTATATAAGAAAAACTTAAGTGAACAAAACCCAGACTCAGCCTTCAAGCAAGAGCTGAGTCCCTTCCAGCAGTCCAAATTTTTGCTTTGCTTCTGTCTAGGGAGAGACATGGTTTAACCTCTTGACAGAAATATCAGGTCTGCTTTAGGTCCTCTGAGGCTGAGCTTCATTGTTGAATGTTTGAACTCAGTATGCCATAAAATCCGTGACGTTTTATCTGGAAGCCTTCAGTGACATTTACAAATAGCAGGATGCAAAATTCACCTTAACACCTCTTCCTCATGCTGCCTTTCTAAGTCTATGGACACAAATACACATTTTGCATAAACATACAGTTCAATTTTAGTTCAGGTGCAAAGATCAAATAACAATATACCTCTATAATTAACTCCGTGATTTTGCATTTCCGAAAGAACCTAAGGACCCTTATTTAACTTTCTTTCTTTCTGAGCTTCCAGGGTATGTTATTTGTTTTAACTGGGAAACACTGCAGTTCTTTACTTCGCGGTTTGATTTCTGGATGATTTACACAACAGCTATTTTGGCTGCAGGAATTTGGACGTCAGCAGCCAGTTAACAAACGGGTCGGGTTATTCACATTGACACTCGTATTGATCATGCAGCCTGTGAAAGTTGCTCAAGGCTTTTCTATGGAATTAGGGTTCTGACTGTCCTCCGGCAATTTTGTAACCAGTCTCAAATAAGCACATTTGCATTTTCAGTAGCAGGTACCGTAAAACACTGATACACATTGGAAGAAATTAAAAAGGAAATAAAAATGGCTTCCAAAAAGTAGATCTGAAATTTATAGTTCATAACTACAAGGTCATAGCCAAGTGCAGCTTTCTAATGGTTACTCACCATAAAAAATATCATTGCTAGTCAGATCGTTGCCTAATAAAGTCAATTGTGGGGCAAATTTCTTTAACAAAAATTTTTTTTTCCACATTGGGTTGGTTTATGGGATTTTTACATGCCAAAGTTGAAGATCAGCTGGAAGCAACTCAAGTTATATTCTAGGGATAAAATAAATTATAATATAATAAGGAAGAAGATATTTTCCTTGCCTTGCCTCCACCCTTCCAAGAGGGTCAAGTGATAGAGGTTGGCCTGTGGTTTTAAAGCTGCAAGTGGTACAAACCATGAGCTCCTGCCTGCATGTGGCAACTGGCCCACTGGACTGAGAGGCTGCAAGAAGCCTCTGCAAGGCACACAGGAGATGGACTCTCCAGGAAGAGCAAAACCCCCTCCTGTCCGCATATATTTTACCTGCACATCCTTGCTGAACATAGCATAAATGTGCCAGCTGAGAGTACGTGGCTTGGCACCCAGCCGAGGTTGGCAACCACCCAGGTTGGGTTACACTGGGCTGAAATTCCTGTAAGGATTAGTCAAAGGCTGGGTGAAATTTGCAGTTATTGGCAACTGAGTGTGTTGGGATGCTGTCCTCACCAGCAGCCATGGAAAAAACAAGGTCTGAGAGCAGAGAGCAGCTTTTAATTCAGCGATTCAGATGGCAGTGGAGTGTGCTGGGGAAGATCCCAGAGTTTTCATCAAGTTTTCTCCTCAGAAAATAGAACTGTGACATAAGGTATCACTCAGAGAGATTGTTCAGTAATAATTTGGCTGAAAACTAAGTGTTCAGGCCTGAGATTGTCTCCTTCTTCATTTTGTACAGCTTGCCTGTATTCTTAATTACGCACAGCTGTCCTTTCAGTTCACACCTAGTCTGCTGATTGCTGCTGACCAAAATGTGCCTGTCATTCAAGCACATATCCCTTCCCAGCACAGCTCAGAAGGCTCCTGGGATGTTGCTTTGCAGAAGCTGCATGATTTCTGAAGGTGCTGAGACAGGGACATACCACCCTGACAGCTTTGGTAGTAGTACCTAATTAAGTACCTGTGAGGACAAACTGTGCTAGATGTGGTCAGGCAGGCAGAACAAAACCAGCCCTGTTCAAAAGCAAAACAGAATGTAGCGTCCATATGCTTAGTTGTATGATGTAAGTTTAGGCAGTCCTGGAAGGAGCAAGGAGTTGTACTCGGTGATCTTTATGGTTCCCTGCTGACCTGAGGCAATCTGTGATCCTGAAAGTTTAGAAACTTATGCCCAAAGCTGTGATTCTGGAAAGAGGCAATGCCTGGAGGAGAGGCAGACAGGTTGGCACCAGCATGATCAGAGTATGGATACCTATATTTGTTTGATTAGCCCTTAGCATTTTTTTTCTTAGTACTGCCCTAGCTTCAACGCCACTCCTCTTCAGATTAAGGACTCGGTGGGTATGAGCTCAGTAGATAACTTGAACCCAGAAGTGAAAGGGCCTTATAAGAGTTAGGTCAGGAAAAATATTCAGTGTAAGGACTGAGAGCTGTAGCTTCCTGAAAACAGTGGAAACATTTTCAGCAGAAACTGTGCACGTTTCCAGCTGAGACTGCGATTCCCAAAGGCAGTTGTGGGTTGTTATTGTGGGCTGCAGTTTGCACAAAACATAATACATTAGTAATTGCAGTCAAGCAGTCTAGTCTGGCAGTTACTCATTATTTCTGCTATATTAGTATCCCAAGCAGGATCAGAGCCATCTTCTGTACTTCACAGAATATGAAGGAAAAGATAAACTGATTTGCCTTTATGCAGATATGCACATAACTGTGTCTCTTCAAACTTATTTAGAACTCCAGTTTTTTTCCAGTTTTCCATCAACATCACCCTATAAGTAATCAATCCTTTTCAGTAACTTTAGTCAGAAGCAGATCAGGTCTGTAAGCAGAAGAAGCTTCATGAAAGACATGCATGCTTCACTGGGATACATAGCATGTGCAAAGAGAAGCTGTGCAATGAGCCTAGCTTTCAAAAGTGAAGTAAAAAAGCAAATAACACTTGGGGGGCAGGGTGGGAGATTTTCCTTAAGAGCATTTGGTTGTGATATGTGACAGCTCTTCCTTCAAATGACTGTTTCTGAGAATGATATGGGAGCCTTGCGGGTGCCTTTTCCAGTAAATCCATTTGCCCAAAGCTCTTGCACAAAGGGCTCAGAACAAATAGAACTCATGCTGGAAACAGCGTGCTGATGCAGTTCTTGCATGGCAGGGGTTTAAAGGTTTGTTTCAATAATTAGCACAGGCAGCTGGTTACCAGAGAGCACAGCTTGCTCTCAGTCACTGGCATGACACAGGAGTAGATGCCGCAATGAACCTGAATGGAGCCTATGGTTTCCAGGGATGAGTGATACTTGAGGCATACAGTGGGGTACAATCCTCTCCTCACTCAGATTAAGGGCAGTGCTTCCACTAACGTCAAAGCTCCTATCCCGCCTGCACAGTGAGAATTGCCCTGTTGGCACACTTTGAGCACGAGCGAGACACGTGACAATACCACTGCAGATAAGCAAGACTTCACTTGACTTGTGCTCCTATAAATGTGGGCTTTGCAGCTTCCCACTTTTCCTTACCAACCCTTGAAATATTTAACAGTTAAGTTCCTACTGTGTGAAGACTGAAGCTAAGTAAGAGAATAACAGCTTTCTTCCTTAAGGACAGGTGATTGCTGCTCCAGGTAGGCTTTACTTGCCCTAACATGGGTTTAGGTACTGCCATCCAGAGCTTTGGTTTTGTTGTGGCTCATTTAAGGTCCCAATAATGCATATTGGAAGAAATGGATCAGTCCCTACACATTTTTTTTCTGTTTTGTATGTCACTGTCAAATGAAATAAATTATAAAAACACAGAGAAGGCTTTTTGGTTTTAACATGCTTTGCAAAAGACAGAAGAAGCTGGTCTCAGTGCCTAAGCAGTTAGGACAACTTTTGGCTATGTGTGTAGTGCAGTGAGTAAGTTGGTATATTTGGACTCAAATTAAAGTTGTTCTGACTGCAAGTGCTTTAAAAATAAAAGAGAAAAAGGAATTTACTTAATTAGACAATCTCATAAAACAAGATAGTTTTCCTTTATTGAGGACAGACAGAGTTTTCTTGATTAAAACTTTAGTCACTGGAAAATACTGATTTATTAAAATCTAAACTTATTTTAAAAATTAATTTTGGCCGAATTCATTTCCATGAAGGATCTTTTTTTCTGGAACATGAGAGAGCCAGGCTGAATTCTTTGTCACAAAGGAAGTGAAGCATGAGACTGAATCTTTCTCACCCCAGCAATTTTGGCTTTTCTTCAGGAACTAGGATGTTATTTAGGTTCCTGGTGAAACACTCAGGAAGATTTGTTCTTCAAACTGCTGTGCTAAGAAAAGAAATATCCATTGCTTTGATCTTGTCACCAAAAGGATTTTTTTGTTTCCTCATAAATGCTTTAGCGTTTGGAGTGAGATTCCACAGGCTTTTTGAACTAATTCAGATAATACTCTGGTAGTTGCACTTCCCATTCATATCCGAGTTCAAGATAATATTAGAGTGTGTGGCTCACCACAGACCTTTTGGATTTCCTCTGAGTCTGTACTGATAAGACAAGAAGAAAGAACAGTATTTTCACATCTCACTTGGCCTCTACATTCATAGGTTGCAATATCTTCTATCTCTGGCACAGACCAGGAAAACAGGTTCAGAGTGGCACAGTGTGAGAAACTGGAGCTTTTTGCAACATCAGACCTGGCTCATTTAGATGAGTCAGCTGCAGGATGAATGCAATTCACACGAGAATTCACTGATCCTTCTTCTCCTCCTCCTCCTCCTCCTCCTCCTTCTTCGCAATCTACAAGGGAGCAAAGAGAGCAGTATCTGCTTTCCCACTCATTGTTGATAGGGGTACTTCAGTCTGCCATTTTATTTGAGTGTTGTCAAGTAAAACACGATGGTATTTCAAACTGCCTGACTTACGCAGATTCAGGTCGCTGATGCTGCTGACCTACCAGGAGAGATCTCAGAGGGACCCTACTGACCTCTGGTCTGGGACTTCAAGTTTGTTTTTCTCAAAAAGGCAAGGTAACAGACTTTGCATGTGCTTCAGAATTACTTAGGCTGCTCAAATACATTAAAACATACTGTAAGGGCTGCGAAAGGGTCTTATTAAATCTTCTCACAGAACTGCCTGATAAAATGAGAGATTTAAATTTAGTGTAGAAAAATAGAAATCCCATGGAAAACCAGTATTAGCACTACTTGGAAAGACAGTAATCACTGTACCCACAGCTAGCTCTTCATTAGCTGTCTATGTTCAGGAAAGGCACATGGGTATCACTGTGACTAGTTCTCTGAAAGCAACAGCTCAGTGATGAGCAGCAGTCTGTCAGGTGGGCTCCCTGGTGTTGTTAGGAAAGGAATGGAGAATGGCACTAAAAGGGTCCAGATCCAGTGTAGGTTTAGGTACATGGAATAAGTGGCTGCATCAAAGCAAGAAGACCAATGCCTTGGAAAGAGCACATAGTCCTAGTCCTCCAACACTAACAAAATAAAGCACAGAGGAGGGTGTCACAGATGATTGGTGGTGTGGGGTGGCTTTGCCAGAAGGCTCTTCAGCTTGGAAATGCAAAGAGGATCCTCTGAGTCACGAACGGTGATGGAGAAAGTGAGCAAGAAAAGACGTGTTCATGCTTTCTCACATAATGAGAACGAAGGGTGCCCAGCTATTACTGAGTGGTAGATTAAGAAAAAGCAGCAGAGTTCGTTTTTAATCATAGTGTGTGTCTAGTGTTGAATGATTAATGTGCAAGTCATTTCCACGGGACGTGAAGGCAAGAAAGATAAGAAGTTTAAATAGAGACTAGAGAGAGCTATGAAGGGAAAGTTAATGAGTAACTACTGAAGATGGGCATGACCTTTTGCTGACGGGACGCCTGAAATATTATTACTGGAAAATAGGAGAGTATAACAAACACAGACAAAACCCTCGTTAGCCTTGTTCAGCTGCTGTTTTTACAAGTACCTGCAGCTGGCCATAGTGTGAGACAAGTGATTGTCTCAAGGGCTGTATGGCCTTTAAATTTGGCCTTACGTGCCTGTTCTTCTGCCACATTGGCTCTAACAAGTGGCAAATTTTAAATGCTTTTATTTTGTGAACCCATAGATTAATATGCAGAGCAAACATAGGGCAATGATTTCACTTTAATCAGTGGCTTCTGGAAAAAATAAGAATTAGTTTTAATAGAAACAGATGCAGAATCAGCATGAGAACAGATAATGCCCTATTTGTACACATACACAAAGCAAAGTGGGAAGGCAGAGCAGTGGAGGTCGATATGAAAAGGTTTCAAATGGACATTAATTATTAGTGCCATAAGTCTGTGCCTAAACCAGGCTCTAACTCAGTTATTTAGTGGAAAAGTAAGAGAATGGGGTTAAGGCAACACAATGTGCTGCTTCCTGGTCATCAAAACATTAAAAATTCTTATGTTCTGATATCTTCTGGGACTCATTAGGGACATTACTTATTTAGTTTCCTGTTTGGACTTCCTAAAGGATACAAGCAGTAAATGATGAAGCATAATGAAGGGATTATCATCCAGACAGTGCTTTTTCTTCTGTTTTGGCTCCTCCCCAAACACAGCAATACTTTTCTGGAGCCACAAAAGTGGGACCACATGGTGCCTGTGTGCTTCAATATCTGGATTGCACAAGTTTGTGCACAGGATGTTTTACTGAAAGGACTTTTGTCATGAATTTTATCATTAATTTATTTTAAAGGACCTGCCACAGATCCGTATTATTTGCTAGAAGTTACGCCTTTCATGAAAGAAAGAAACAATGAAGCAAAGATGCGGATCCTGCTCTGCTTGTGACAACCCAATCTTTGGATTAAGTAATGTTAGTCAGACATTTGACATTTTTGTGAGTGTTTTTAAGCTGACAGGATGTCCTCTGGATCTTGGCTAGGAGCTAAACCAGAGCTGGTAGAAGACAATAGAGTTCTCTTCCACATCACAAATTTAGGATGAGATCTGCAAGGTGTAAATATAGATACACAGTTGTATTTACATTGTCCAGTGATTTCTCATCACTGAAGACATTATAACAGGAATATACAGCTAATTGGATTAAATGAATTTTGTTACCTGTGAATGGGGAAAGGCAGATTAAAGATAATTCACCATACTGAGGTATGAACAACTGATAAATACAAGAACAGTGAGAATTATACCAGATATACCCATGATATCTTCTGGAGTAAAATTTTCACCTCCAAGTAATGACAGCTGCTGACCAGGTCCTTTGCCAGGATCATTGCTCCAAACACATAGAAGCTGTTAATAGGGTTTTTGTACATCCACCCGGTGAAAACCAAATGCCATGATACAACTCATCTTCCTAAAATTAGAAGCAGCACCCTAGAGAGTAATGGATGTAGGAGACCTATGGTCTTTCAGAGATGTTGGACAGGCTGACCCATGGGTGTTACACAAACCATGTCACTGGAAAAATCTAACATTACCCTGCACCATTTGAAATCCCAAGATGTGCACCAGATAGTCCAGACCTGCAGATCTGCATAGTTCACACATAGGTTACCTCCTGTTAGCTCAGGTTTACTCTCTGTTTCCCTTTTATTATAAACTCCTTACTATGTTTAAATTGTCAATAACCTTGCAGCTGTGTTATTAAAATGCACAGAAAAATCCCTTGATATTGCCAATATCAATTCAATCTCACAAGCAATTCAATCTCACAAGCAATTAAAACTTTTTATCCTGGTGCTCAGTCTCCATCAAGTTATTCAGTCTAAGGGTGAAAGCGTGAACTACTTCATACAGTATAATAATCATAGTTTGGCCAACTACTTGAACTCTTAATTAACTAACATTTTCAGCCTCTAGACTCAAAGGAGGCATGTGCTGTGTCAACCCCTTTAGTTCTGAATTTCTACTTATTTATACTGTGAATTTGAATAAAGCAAGAGTATCACTTTAGCCCTCAAAGTGAGGTTTGTTTTGCATAGAAAACAAGGCATGAGGGGTGGTGCTGAGGTGCCTCCCCAAAGAGGGTTGTTAGCATGGCTGAGGCCTGTAGCTAGAGCTAGTTCCAGGGTACTGAGACCTCAGCACTAGAGGCAAGTTAAACTACGGGTGTCTTCATAAAACCAATGCAAAATGATAATGGGAGGCAGGGGAAAAACATGGTTGGAAGGTAGGATTAAAATAATTTTCAGAAATTGTGGTTTTCCCCCAAAGAGTCAGCCCACATTGCACAGAAAACTTCAAATGCTTAGGGCTATAATGTGCTCTCAATTGCCATGTTACACAAAACAATTTCTGTTTCAACGAAACTTTTATTTTCCTGTGGCTTATGTGGTCTTATTGCTGTAATATGATTACCTTATAGAATTATGCATTACAAAAGCTATTTGCAGGAAGAAAAGCATCCCATCCCCTTGGGAATACGCAGCACAGAATGATGGTAGTGTCTGAGCCATCTCATGGGGTTACCATTTCCATTTCCCTTTTCAGTTTGAGGGGACTTAAGATCTCTTTATCTCTTGAAACTCAAGAAATGTTCTGTACAATCTCCCACTTGTGTTGCTTTTTTGACCTACTTGGTTAACCAAAATTCAGCATCCTGTGGGTTGTCTCTATGTGGAGGAGAGGTTGATGGACTCAGATATTTTTGATGTGCTTCTTGTTTTGCAAATAAAGTCTTTTTTCCTCACCACAGAGTGCTTTGCATAGGACACTGTTTTTACTCACAGCTCCAACTCTTCTTTACGTGAGTTTTATTTGATAGTTTATGAGATTCATTCTTGACCTATAGATTGTGCCTGTTCATTCCAGTTTTAGTTTAATTATATGCTGCATATCTGCTATATAACTTCTTAACAAGCTTCAGTTTGATGGTTGTTGTGTTTGAACAGCTTGCAGAAAAGCAGAGCTATAGACTGGCCACTACTGGTCACTATATTGACCCAGCTGGCTCACAGAAAATTGCATCAAAACAGGAAAGCATCTTTCGCAAGGCTGTGTTGTGGAACAACAGGAACAAAAGCACAAGTGTTCATTTAGCAGTATCTTGTTTAGCAAAAAGCAGAAAAGTAGAATGCCTGCAGCACTGAAACTGTTGCCGGAGTCACCAGGAATTGGGTGCAAAACAAAGAAAAGGCAGAACAGTCTTGCTTTACCCAAGAAGATGTGGCATCTTAAGAGCTGTAGATGTTTCCTGCAAGTGATGGAGAGGGTATGGATTGCAGGAACTGATGGCTTCAGGCAGCAGTGTTGATCTGACTTACTATTTTCTGTTTTTATAGAGCTGACACTGTCAGGGAGATAGAGAAGGGATACTTCCTGTGTCTGTTTGTCTAAGTAAACCTGTACAGTGTCCTGTAGACATAACCCCCTCCTAGGGCTGAAGACTGACCTTTCCACACAGGCCTTGTCTCTCCCTTGTTACCTGCAGAGCTTTTGTGATTCCTTCTGGATAGTTTGAGCTCCACTTATTCTATGTCTTGTTGCTTGTGTGACAGTTTCTACACAGTGTGGGGTATATGACCACAGAATTGAAAGTCATCATTGTCCCTCAAAGCTCTGCTAAGAGTCCCAGATCTCTGCTCCAACTCTCTTCTGATGAAGAACACAGAACTGTGGGACAGCACAAAGTATTCTTCCTGTACATGAGTAAAATACAACAGCTACAAAAAGGGACAAAGTTGAGTTTCAGAGCACTCTTTTCAGTAGGGTTTCCAGGCGGACAACTGGCAGGGATCAGAGACATTCTGACCTCAGGGACATTCAGCACGCATGGATTTGAGAGCATGAGGTGTTGACAAAACCTGGGATGATCTTACAAACATATCCTGATGGAACTGGAGGCAGAAAGGTGGAGAGCTCTTATGGACTCCTAAGCACCAAGTGCTCCTCACCATATGGACTGGCAATGTATTTTCCTGTGTGGTTCATATACTGCAGAACCAGGATTGTGAAAGAGGATGGAAGAGCTCCAAGGATGAATAATCAGAGAATTTCAAGCACATGCTGTCCAACAGGAAATATCCCATCTGCATCCTGTGCAAAGTCTGGGGAAGAGAGAGACTAAAATCATGATTTTTTAATTAGAAGGATAGAAAAATGTGTTCAAAGGTCAAATACAGAAAAGGAAAAAAAAGCTGAATATAGCAGTTGTCCTTCACCCTTTTCTTTAGTGGGGGCTTCTGTGAGCAAAACCCACATGTACAGGCTCTAGGGAATCCATGGCAGGCCAGAGCAGCAAGGGCTTCTTTTTGCTGAATGATGTTTTCAGAAGGAAAACCCCAAATGTTTGGATGAAATCAGAAGAGATCAGATGAAGCACTAAATGCACTTAAGATATGACAGAAAATAAATTACATGGAGTGTTGCAAAATGAAAAGTGAAGTGCCCCATGGAATTCTCTGCTAATTTTCAATGGGGTTTCAACAGAGTTTTGTGAGATCTTCAGTTCACATGGATTCAGGGGAGTGGGGGTGAAGATACAAGCCCTTCAAATGTTGAAGGGACTGCATGCTCTGTACTTCCACTTCTTGAGATTACTCTTTGAGATAATTGAATGCTGCCTGCCTGCCTGCCCATGCTCTCTCCCTCTCTCCCTTGCGTAATCAAAGGGAGTCTAGTGATCACTTTGAGTTATTTTTAACATTTAGCAAGAAAACCCCTAAATAAGTTGAAACATGTTGTCACAGGAAATGGAATAAATGGGTGTTGTGGTTTAACCCCAGTCAGCAATTGAGTGCCACGCAGTCAACCGCTCACTCCTCCACTCTGCCTCCAACGGGATGTGGAGGAGAATCAGAAAGAAGAAAAGCTTGTGGGTTGAGATAATGAGAGTTTAATAATTAAAACAAATAACGATGATGATGATGATGATGACGATGATGATGATAGTAGTACTGCAAAGGAGAGATATACTACTACTAGTACTACAACTACTACTATGATAACACCAATATGATACTAATACTTTTAATGATGATCATAAAAATAATAGTACTGAAAAGGAGAGAGGAATAAACCCCAAGATGCACAAGTGATGCACAATACAATTGCTCATCACTTGCTGACCAATGTCCAGCCCACCCCTGAGCAGCCATCAGTCCCCCCCAGCCAACTCCCCCCATTTTATGTACTGGGCATGATGTTCTGTGGAAGGGAATCCCTTTGGCCAGTTTGGGGCAGCTGTCCTGGCCATGGGCCCCCCCAGCTTTTGGTGCACCTGCTCGCTGGCAGAGCAGGAGACACTGAAAAGTCCTTGACTCAGGGTAAACTCAGCAACAACTGAGACATCAGGGAGTTAGCAACGCTGTTCTCACACTGAACCAAACCACAGCACTGTACCAGCTATTAGGAAGAAAATTAACTCTATCCCAGCCCAAATCAGGACAAGGGAGCAGATTTTTTTTTTTTTTTAAGTGCTTAAAAAGATCTGATAGAGTTTTTCCTGTAAATCTGTCTTAAGCGGTATTTAAATAAAAAGTTCAATATGTAAACTATATATTAAAACCTGCATTGTCACTATAGTTTCTGTTTATGCATCATAATGTTTTGTTAAAAAATATATCTTATTAAAGAAAAATAGTTTACTTTACAATGCTCAAATCAGCTGATGGTCTGAAACTCAGAGTCCTTGAAAGATGTTGAAGTAGTTTTGTTCTTGGAAAAAATTACATTTGTGGCTCAGCCTGTAAAGGCTTACAGAGAACTACCATGCCAAATGCAGGGGAGTTTGGCTGTGGCAGAAGTTAATTGGGTTTGTTCTGTGCCTGGCTGCTGGGTGTTTGGAATGCACCAGACTCAGAGGAGATGCCAACCCCATTATTGCATCTTATAAGCCCTTTGAAGTCAGCCTGAGCTCAGATTGTCTAGAAATATAGCACATTTTTATGTGCTATACCTGGAGATACCTGAACACTTTCCAAAAGGACTTTTCTAGCCAAGAAAGGTCCCAAGCCATCCTTTTGTCTGATTTTAAAACAAAGGCAGATAGAAACCATACACTCTGCATTCTAGGAGGCTTGAGCACTGATCACACCTGACATTTCCTCTTGGGAATACCAGCAATTTAAACCTTCTTCCATAACACTCATGTTATCTTCCTTTCTGAGAGTAAGATGTTTTTAGATGAATACTCAACAAACCTTCATGGTGATGCACTGCAGGCAATGAACTGGAAATGGAGAAAAATTCCAAGTATGGTATATAACATTAATCCCAATTAAAAGCGTGAGAAGTAAAAATAACGTAAACTTAGAAAAAAATGATGAAGTTTACAGTGATTAGTCTCTAATTCTGACCAGCAGGATATTGGTTGCTCAAGTTGGAAAAAAAATAAGAGCTTATCGTGATGAATGTCTTCAAATTGTTAGACTCAACAAGAAAAATAGTAAGTGAATGGTTCATGAACTTGTCCTGTATAAGCAAAAATTCATATTATAATTTTTTCATTTATATTGCAATTTTTATTATATTTATGTTAATAGAAATTTCTTTTCAAAATGTAGAAATAAATTTAAAAAGAAGAAAGCTTATTAGTAACTGATATTACTTGAAAGCAGATGTTACTTCAGATGAGATGATATTATCACTTACACAACGTAATCCAATGGCTCATGTGGTTAATGTACAGGTTTTTGTGATTACCCCTGTAAGTGTTTAACCAGTGAGCTGCAAAGAGATGACCATAAACTTTTTATTATTTCTGACTTTTGCTTCCAGACTATTCTCCCATTAAGATGATTCAAAGCTCCCCAACTTCCATTTATCTTGCTGATCTCAAGCAGTAACTTGAGTCAGTTCAGTGACTCATTTCAGATAGCTGTTTCAGCATCTAACTGGATAAATCCAGGTCAGTCAAGATACAACATCTTGAGACCCTCCCACAGATTTGGACTTGTAGTTTCCACTGTATGTGCAGGCCAAATTGAAGTTTTGCTATTGCAGCAGTAGTTTTATACATGGGATCTCATTCAAGTCGATTAAAATATCAAGAAAGTGCACTCTTTGGCTGCAGAAAGAGACCAGGGATGGTAAGATTTCTTCCATCTTTTTGAGAAAGGATTTTGTTTATCTTGCTTCGGTTTTGTTTGGTTGGTTCTTTTATCCCAAAAAAGGAAGAAATCAGCTTACTTGGGAATTGGGTTATATCAGGTGCAGAGCGAAGTATCTAGTGTATTGCTCAGAACTGAATTGATAATGATTTATTTTTATTCCTCCTATTGAATGAGTACAAACAAGTAACTCTTCTTCATGCTCTGTGTGTGCTTGCTTAACATCATCCACTGTGCTTTTGGCAGGCAATGATGAGGACTTCAAGAGTTTTATCACTTACTGACATTTTTCATATTAAAACAAATTAATCCCTTCCTGCTCCATTTTTAAACAGACTGCAGCATGACCTGACTCCTGGTTCATTACAAGCCTGCAAAAAACACATGGGTGTTATTATTTTGATTTGTGTTTCTTACTGAAATTTTCTGTTTGTTACGTTCTCTACTGGTGCAACAGATTGTAATTGCTGCTCATAGAAATAAGGGCTTGGCTGCTATGGCTTATCAGCCTCTAAAAATCCTTTTGACAAGCATCAACAGATTTCAAAAAGAAAAGCAGAAACACCTTAAAAATTCAGTACATGCCTACAGCTCTTTTTTTTTTTCTTCCACCATTTTGTTATAAATGGAGAAATTTCATGTATTTATTTGGAAGGCTATCTAGCAGTGTTCAGAAATCCCTTTGGAGATAGGCAGCCTACATACATGGTCATGAAGGAAAGGGTTTCATGGCAGAGGCACAAGCTCTGTCCCACGACCATCTCTTCTAACTGCATGCTCCCTGGCACACTTCTGGCTTGTGTCAGCCAGCACTCTGCTAGGAAATACCTGCTGGGGTACAGGGACTAGCCCAGGCTGGAGACTTTTCCCAGTCAGAAGTGAAGTGGAGGAAACCATTTTGAGGCCACCCTTTGGAATTTAATTTAGCCAAACAAAGTGAAACCTCAGACAACTTCTTCTCTGCCCCATTCATATATTGGTGCTAAGATAATTGTGGATTGTCATGGTCCATCTGGATTGCTAAAATTTACAGCACAACATAGTCTGTAAATTAAACTTTATTTTATGAGCATTAGGAAAGGAAAGAAAAGAAACAAGCCCAGCAAACAAACTTCATTCCTCTTTGTGCAGATAAATCTACCATGTGAATTTACTAATTCATCACTTAATCCATGACGTTTCTAACTCACAAGTTCTCTAACTCATAAGTCACAACTCATAATTCATCTACCTAGCTGATACCTAGATAATGACAGCCCTTCCTCCTCCTTGATGGTGTGGAAACCCCCTGTTTTTCATGATTCCCTGTCCACACTGGGGAACATGAAAGCCTCAGCACTCCAGCTACTGTTCTATCTATTTCAAAAGCTTTTTTTGGTGTAACCTGATGTATTTATACCTTCCAGCTTGGAAGTTTGGTCTATACAGTTTTCTGTGAATTATTTTATTCTGAAGAAACTGCTAAAAAACTGATATGCAAGGATGATGGCTGCTGGACACTGTAAGCTGCAGGACTGTGGCTGCATAGTGGCCTTTAGCCCTTACTGGCTACTGTGCCCTGCCTATGTGTTGTCCTTACTTTGACCTAATGGCACTGTCCCCAGCACACATCAGGCCTCAGCATCAGCTGTGTATTAGCCAGCGTCTGAGCAGAAGTTGAGTGAACATCATAGGGATTAAGGTCTATGGAGTAGTTCTCAATTTTTTTTGTGAATTTTCTTATGGCAGAAAGAGAAACGGCAAACAGGCAGAACATGGCAAAAGATAAGAAATGCAGCTTTGAAGCCTGCAACACAATGCTCCTTCAGTTGGAAAAGAACTGTAGCTCCCAAGTATGGATGCAGAAAATTTGTTCATCTAAAACTGATTTGTGCTTTGTGCCACACTGCTAATGCAGACCCACCTTCAATCTCTATATCATTGCTTGCACTGGCATCCATGTGGATAAACATGAAATGCAATGTGACTCTCTCATGTACAGTAAGTTCATCCTGCCTTTCTAAAAAGGGTACGATGACCTTGTGTCTTGGGTTGCCCCAGGCCAGATGCAAGGCACCCACCAAAGCCACTGATTCACTCCCCTCTGCAGCTGGACAGCGGAGAGAAAATTTAACAGAGGGTTCATGGGTTGACATAAGAGAGATCACTTATCAAATACCATCAAGGGCAAAACAGGCTCAACTTAGAGATATGAATTTATTACTAACAAACTCAGAGCAGGATAACGAGAAGTTAAATAAGCCCTTACAAACACCTTCCTCCCATCCCTCCCTTCTTCCAGCTCTACCTTCTACCCCAGCAGCGTGAGGAGGCAGGGAATGGGGGTTATGGTCAGTTCATCACACAAGGCTTTTCCCGCTGCTCAGGGAGAGGAGACCTTCCCCTCCTGCACCGTAGGGTTCCTCCCATGGGAGACAGTTCTCCGCGAACTTCTCGGATGTGGCTCCATCTCACAAGCAACAGCTCCCTGCAAACTGCTACAATGTGAGCCCCTCCCACGGGCAACAGTCCTCCCAAAACTGCTGCAGTGTGGGTCACTCCTTCACACGGTGCAGTCCTCCAAGGACAGGTGCTCTAGCCTGGGAGCAGGGCCCCTCTCTCCATGGGTCTTCCACAGGTTCACAGCCTCCTCCAGGCATCCACCTGCTCCGGCATGGGCACCACCCCCACGGGCAGCGGGTGGATTCTCCATGGCCCTCCATGGGCTGCAGGGGCACAGCTGCTTCATCATGGTCTGCACTACAGCCTGCAGAGGACTGTTGGCTCTGGTGCCTGGAGC
The DNA here is from genome assembly GCA_013397865.1 of Struthidea cinerea. Classification (NCBI taxonomy): domain Eukaryota; kingdom Metazoa; phylum Chordata; class Aves; order Passeriformes; family Corcoracidae; genus Struthidea; species Struthidea cinerea. Next base: position 1,783,110 of record VZTI01000835.1, read on the forward strand.
ACCTCTTCCCCCTTCTTCACTGACCTTGATGTCTGCAGGGCTGCTCTCCTCACATTCTCTAGTCCCAATTAAAACTGCACCACAACGTTTGTTTTGATTTCTTCTTAAAGATGTTATCCCAGAGGCATTACCACCATTTCTAACTGGCCCAGCCTTGGCCAGCAGCATGTCCATCTTTGCCAGGGACTGGCTCTGCTGGACATGATGGAAGCTTCTAGCAGCTTCTCACAGAAAGCCACCTCTGTGTCCCCCCTGTTACCAAAAATCAGGCCATGCAAACCCAATACATTCCACCCCTTGCCAGTGTAGGTGTGGTCAGTTCCATCAGGATTGGGCTATCATGGCACAGCAGGGACTTTTGCTCAGCTTTGTAAGGTGTGTATACATATAGCTGCTAGGAGGTGCAAGTATTCTCTCCAGTTAGATGTGGAATATCTCAGGAAGGCCCTGTTTCCCTCACAGGGCTGAAAGAGGTTGTAGGGAAGAGTGAGCTGATGCACACTGTGAAGGAGCATCAGCCTGGGAGTGCTGCTCAGTTCGCAACTTGGGGACACCTCCAGGGCCCTGCATTAGGGCAGAGATGCACAGCATGAGAAGACAAGGAGCATGAGCCGCTTTCCCAGTTCTGAAGCTGTAAGAGAACTAAAAAGTTACCTGTAAAGGATGCAAGTATTGTGAGAATTAGGAAAATATTTAGGCATGCTGGCAACTTGTTAGGCAGCTAGGGAATTGCTCTCGAGTTGAATGCTACTGTTCTAATCTAAAAATATGCAGAACTTGACAACAGAGGAAGATGGTTTGGCAGCATCTTCTCCTCTTCCCTGCCACAAAGGGAAGAAGATAAAACAGGAACCTTCAGCACATCCCTTCATTGTTATTTATTTTTCCAATTGCCTGGAAATGAGGGAGAGGTGTGAAGAGGTAAAGCCAAGCCTATCTCCAGAAACATCAAAACAACCTTAGCTGCTCATAATTTTATACACTCATACAGTGAAAATTACAGTTTCCAACTTCTAATGGATTTATAAGTATTTCTAAGTTATGCATGGGTTTATAAACTGTAAGGCATGAAAGAGAGGAAAAGGATGAGGTGGGGAAGGAAAAGGGTGTATAAGGGTTGGGATGATGATAATCATTTCAGGCACAAGTTTCAAGGTTTAGCCAAAACTAGTTGAATACTGGCAATGTCACTGCATGATTTAAGTAGCGCCTATTGTGGCCTGGACAAAATCCCTCCCTGTTGAACAGCTGCATTTTATATTATACAAAAATTATCTCATTTCATTGCCCAAAACTATTGTCTAATGTGATTTTATGCAATTCTGGAAAGAAATTCCAGATCAAAATGACTGCTAGTTTATGTTTTAATTATGGAACTTTGACCTTATGCTCACTGGCAGACAAAGGAAGAACTTTTGAATCCTTTTGAGCAGACCTTTGCTGTTCTCCTGAGTTCAGACTAAATGATGCCATACTTCACAGCACTTTCTTGTAAAATTAAGGTAAGAAACCATTTATATTTGAAGATGGCTCAGCTGTTTATTCAATACTGACCTACTCAAAATGAACAATGAATCTGATCTGTAAGACTTCACAAAGCATTTCACCTAGTGAACACTATTATTTTTAGTGACACGTTGTGAAGTGAGCACTTACACAAAAATACTATCTTGCTTAGCACTACGTATGAGAAAAATGCCCCAAAAAGTTGTCTTCAACAGAAAAGACAGCCAAGCACCAAAGAAACACAGCTATGTTGTTAAAATGGGTAAACTACTGATGATATTTAAGACAGTGATTTGTAAAGGCATATCTCCTGCTTACTAAATCAGGACAATTTCCATCACTAATTGGGTCAGCTAACCACAAAGGCACATGCCTCACTTCCTCTTCAAGCATGTCCTTTGGTGGCTTCTCAGAAAGCTGCAGCTTTATGACAATACTTTGAAACACTTCAGAAACATCATCAATGTTCCTTTTGCAGTTATCATTTTCCTTCTCTTCTGTTTTTTTCCACTGTATCCCACCTTTTATTTTTATAATCGTAAAATAAAATTAATTTTTTTCATCTTTCATATGTTCAGCTATTTTTAATGAAATTTTAAATGTTTTAGATTTTTTTCTTATAATGATACCTTTTTCTGTAACTTCCTTAAACAATTATTTGTTTCTGTCAATTCTTTCTTATTTCTCTTCTATGTTTTGTATTGCTTCTATGATGAAGCTATGCATACATGGCAATTTCTCCACTCATATCTTCAACTATTTACAAGTTCAAAATACTTCTTTTCCCCTCTTCTTTTTCACCTCAGGTTTGCCTTCCCATTCTCCTTCTCTGATTTGTTTAATCAAACTCCACTTGATTTCATCATTATGAGAAATTAGGAACTTTGAAACTAAAATACCATAAAATATTCAGTGTTGGTCACTCAATTATGAAACATATTTGAGAAATACGGTGAGATGATGTCAGATGTTAAACGTCAAATTGCTGCTTTTATAGAAAATGGAAAATTGCCCAATATGGTGTTCAAAACAGTCTTTTGAGGTTTAGCAACCTACAGTTCTGAAGATTTCAGCTGTACTGAACATGCTCCATTGCTTTGTGACTCTTAGTTCTGAGAGACAGAACAAGTCTGCAGAGCAATCGGATTCTCCACTCTAGGAAGAAAAGTGGACATCTCCTGTATTTACTACTTGACAATCAAGCTGAAAACTACCACTAAGAGAGGGAAACATGGTGTCTCCTCAGCTGTCTGTGCTAATCCCACAGCTGGAAAGTGGGCAGCAGGAATTAATCTCCCTGAGTGCACAGGGGCCTACACCTGGGCCAGAGGAAAAGGAGTGGAAGAAAGAAGTACATGGCGAAACTCAAAGAAGAGGTTGAGGGGTGTGGCTACACAGGAGGAGTACTGGGGCAGACTGAACATGGAGCCCAAGACTGGGAAGAGAACTAACTCCCATAAAAGTTGGATTAGGAACAAGTGGTACATATTCTGGTGAGCAGTTTGAAGAAATAGCACAAAAAAAAAAAAAAGCTGGTAGGAGAGAGAACCTGATAAAGAGAAGAATTTTTTGGAAGAGGTGAAGATTGTCTAGCCAGGGACACTGCTATTAGCCACATTTGTAGGAAGAAAGAAACAATATGCAGAGAATTTGACAGGAGATGGGTATACAGGGATTGGGAGATAAATAGATGTGTGTAGGAACTAGAGAAGAGGAAACTGAACTGGTGAGAATACAGGGAGGGTGTGGTGAATGTATTTTTTGAAGGAGGAGGTGAGTGAATAGATTGGGAATGACACTGGGGAGGAGCTCATGGGCGGCTGTACTGTGGGAGCCTCCAGAAACAGGGAGACTGGAGACACCTGCTTTGGAGTAGGGGGAATGAGACTGCAGATGAAAAAAGGCTATGATTGGGGTTAGAAGTCAAAGAAAACAGAGACTATGATAAGAAACTCCATCTCACAAGACTGAGAAAGTAGGCAAAAAAGGGTAAGATAAATGTAATGTAATGTCAGATAGATGTAATGTAATTCATATAGATAAAAATAATCTAGCCCATGTCTACTCAATTCTGAGTGTAGAACTCGCACTTACAATTCAATATAGAAATTGTGGACTAATGTGCTGAACATATCTTTTGCTCTTTATAGCTGCTGACAACACCGACAAAAAAAAAAAAAGAAGGTCAGATCATAAACCTTCCAGTAAAAATTACCTATTTCATGTACCTTAGCATCAAGAAACTTACTGTCAACTAAACAACAAAAATTATGAACGGCTAAGCAAAGATGAGATACATGAAATTCACAGACTACAAGTGGCTCCCCATCTCTTCAAAATGGGGCATGCTCGAGAAATATGACTTTAGGAATGAAAAGCAGCATCTGCCCATGGGTGCCAACTGCTAGTCCTCACATGGGTCACATTCATATTGCATATGTGGACCCAGAGTTGAACATAGCCGTGAAGTAACTTGTATCCATTGTAGACAACCAGGAAATTAGCATCCCGTTTGACCCAGACTGACAAATACTATCAAATACCTGAAAATGCTGGACTGAAAAAAAAATGGATAAAATTAAAGCACCTCTTTAACAAAAATCATATTTGCAACACCTGCAAGTGCTGATGATATTTTGATTGCTTATGACCATGACAGTTCCTCCTTTATAGAGTGTTACAGGGAGAGGCAGGAAGCCTGGCAAACCACAGAGGACTAAGCACAGTGTGCTGGCATCTTCTGAGTAATGTTCCAGTTGCAGTCTAAACTGCCTTAGTGCTACACTGATTGCTACTGTGTCCTATATTTGATGTACCAACATGACCATCTTTGTGTAACTCCACTTGTGGCTGAAAACCTTATGAATAAGAAATTCAGAGAGTGTTCTAGTGACCTCCATGCAAAATTACTCTTACACTTACAGTGACGAGCTGTTTCCCCTGTAGTCTGCTTTTTTCTAGGTTTCAAGCAAGTATTTATAACCAATAAAATGGCAGGTTTAGTCTAGTTTTCCAAACAATGTTTTTCAAAAGTCCATCAATCTTTCACATGCAACAGATTTGTAAACAGTGGATTCTGGCCAGTTTTATTTTAATATGTTATAACTGGCTAGCATTAGACTTCAGAAGGGAAGTTACAATATCAATAATAATGAATACATAGTAGCTTGAATGGGCTTGATAGAAACTCTGCAAGTCTCTGAGTCACCTATTTTTAGTATTGTTAAATTTATCCCTTTGGACAGAAAGTTTGTATGCTCCATAATCATCTAAATTTATTTTTAAAAAAGGAGAATTGCCCAGATCCATTCAGAAATTTCTAAAATGATGTTAAAAAGGAAAAACACTGTGTCTACATGCTTTAAAGCCAGGAACAGGAACAGAGTCAGGAATGTGTACCTTGCATTAATCTGAAGTGTTGCGTGGATTTGGCCAACTTGTAAGTCATTGCGTATTTCATCTCACACATGCTCATATTTGCTGAGATTTACCAGCTAAGCCCTTTGCGTATTTTTCTTTTAGGATGTTTTATCTGATTTCTGTCTATGCTTTGGGAGCTTGCTTTCTGTGTCATGACAGAAGAGACAATATTATTGCAACATCCTCTCCATAAGTCATTTCCCTTTCCAGAAAACCTAGAAAATTCTGGGTCCTAATTGCTGTAGCTACCAGTGCAAGGAAGGTGAGAAGACAGCCTGAGACTGCTCTGCCCAAGGCCAGCTGGGGCCTCAGGCTAATTTCTCCCCCATGTTAGGGCACCTCTGAAAGCTTCTCTAAACAGCAGCTCCCTCACAGCAGTCTATCAATGCCACCATACAACTTTGCCTTGCTTACACTATTTCTTTTCCCTTCTCTACTGTGGCTTTCCTCATGATTGGATCTCTGAGGTTAACAACTGGGGTGGATAGCAAAGGTCATGGAGAGGCCCAGGGAGGAACCTACTAGGCACAGAATCTCCTGGAAGGGCAGGAGACCTCCCCTGACTGGGTCACAGCCTGCCAACTATGCTCCTTCCCCTCCCCGCTGGTTGCATTTGAGCATCGATAAACAACCTCACCTTGTTGGCACAAAAGTATGTCAGTTTTGTAATGTTTTCAGCAAACTGAAACATGTCCTTGAAAATCTCCTCTTAAACAGAGCAAAGAAGATTTGAGAAGCTTCTGCTAAGTAAAAGAACAAGGGAAAACACAAGTTTTGAAACTTGCTGAATCTGTGCACTTTAAAAAAAAAGGAGATAAAGTCTGTTCTGCAATAAGAGCTATGTTGGAGACAGCTTATCTAAAGTACAGATTTAGCTTTTTTCCTTTAGCTCTGTTCTATCCCTTGCAGTCCTTTGTATCCTTTGCCTTGTTTTCTCCTCCACCCAAGTATTCCATCATCCTGCAACTGTTCCCTGCAATGCTTCTGAGCAACACAGCAATGACATGCACAGATAAAGGGTGGGGAAATAAAGAGACCACTTACAATTTAATCGTGTGAACAAAAATTACTGTTTCCAGTTTGCCTGCGTGTAAGGTGAAATTCTACCCTTGGTGTGTCCTTGTTTAAGAAAGAAATCCCAACAATGTGCTGTGGTCTGACTCCTCTTCCCCCCTTCAGGGTGAAGCTCAAGAAACTGAAATCAGGAGGATGTGAAGTTCACTCATCACCTGGTGGCATAAGGGAGGCCATAAGGGGGGCTGGGAGCATTCAGAGCTCAGAACTGCTGCTCCCGTTTGCTCCAGGGATGGAAGAGATGCTTCCTTATGTCTCTTCCACCTCCCCAGTTCTGCAAAGAGTGGCCACTCTGACCTGGAGAGGCCACTCTGGATGTGTGGGGGGAACTGGTCATTACAGTAAATTGAACTTTTTAATTGAAGAAGCACAGCTGCTTTGCCCATTTTAGTTCACTTTCAAATTCCATGCTTAGCAGTCGTGAGACGCTTATATTACCCGTTTAATAGCTTACACTACCATCAGCTCAAACTACAAGTGTGACTCCAGTTAAATGCTAGACCCTGGTCCACGTTTTTACCTCCTCTTACATGAGATACTCTGGTCAAGCTAACACCCTCTCAGACAGTGATTTAGTACCAGTTTTAGGGAATGCTCCAAAGGAGGAAGCTTTGATGTGACCAGCACGTTCTCTTAAACTGATTATATTGCTCAATCTCACAGGCATCGACCTTTGTCATCTCAGTGTGCTTACTTTGAGTGGGAGAAATGTCAAGGCTGCACGGGTGAATGAGGTGGCTCTGAATTCATTACAGAGTATTGCAAAAAGCAAAATCAGCAAAAGTTGATTTAATAAAACCAGCAAAAGTGGATTTCATAAAAACAGTAAAAGATAGCAATTATTGTGGCATGAAAGAAAGCAGCTAGTTGACTGGGGGTTATGAGGTTACTGTCAGAAGCTTTCTTTGCAAAAGGTTAGACAAGAAGCCTCCAAACAAATCCACATCAATGACAATTTTCTTTTGATTGCTTTGAACCCTGTAAATAAGGTCAGGACTCCTCAAACAATACTTGCTCCCACTTGGTCCTCCTGATTATTTAACAACTTTTTGATACTTCGTGTAGACAAATAATAACACTCTGGCCCCTAAATCCAGAGTGTTCTGTTGAAATGAACAAAAATGGAAAGAGTGACACATTTCTCTCCCTCCAGCTACACTCGTAAAACAGTGGTTAACCTCTGAGTCAAAGCTGTGGCTGCTCTTCATGCTGCTCCACCCGCCCGCCACAGCAGCACGATGACAACTGAATGACGGATTTGCATAAGGATTCCAGTTCAAACGTTTGTCACAAATATGTCCTTAAAACTCTTGATTGCTCTTTTGCAGTAAATCATGAAGAAATCTTTCTCTACTTGCAAGCAAGCCTTACCATACTTTGTAATATTTCACTTCGCTTTTCTTAATCTTGCTTTTAGACGTGGCCTCAGAAATCTGACTCACCCTCCTTTCTTTCTACTTTTACAAACTCTCTTCTTGCCATTCACTCAGCATGATAATACCAAATTTTTGAGAAGGTTGTCTCTGACTGTCCATGTAGGTCCTGCTCAACTTTTCCTCTTCTTTTTGTAAGTCTGGCTGATCTGACAGGCTTTGAAGGTCTAAGACAAAGGTTGAGACAGTAATACTTCCTATAAAATTAAAATTATCAAAATATAAGGAGATTTATCTCAGAACAGGGGGTTTGGAACACACTACATTGTCTCCCTAGGAAGACCATAGCAAGAGTCCTCATTTATTGTTATTACCAACCTTGTCCTCCCATATAAATTTCTTGGTAATATCCTTTAATTTTACATGTATTCCATGCCCTTTAAGGCAAAAGTGTACATCACAGCTGTTTGTGCCCTGCTTTGCATAATAGGACAAGACATGACAGATGCAATATTATAAAAAGGATGATTATAAGTAATACATATAATGGTTAAGCTCAGTTAAAAAGGCAAGAGATGCTAGAATCAGAAAGGTGTATAATTAAGGAACTCCAGCACTTGAACCTCTGCTACTTTCTACAGTACTAATTTAAGCTCTACCCTTTGCAGCAGAAAGGCCTGGGTACTTCAGAGGAAGCTCTTTCTTTGGTAGGATGCTGGGAGGCAGGAAGACTTCAATCATCCTAATACTATCACCCTCTATTTTGCCTTGACATCTCAAGAGAAAAAGGCTTCAGCTGCCATGGAGACAAGTCAAATTATTTAAACAATTTTCACCTGCTGTCACTATGAAATATTTGAATGCAGGATGCATATGGGAGGTATGTTCACTTTTGTTTCTAGAACTTGTACAATACTGGAACCTGGTTCTTTACTTGGGGCATGAAGTAATTTGATATACCATAAGGAGATGAAGAAAATACTTGAATATAAAATATGTTCTTAGGTTTAATCTTAACCCTCTAAGATCACCAGCATTAAACATCACTGGTTAGTTGTTTTAGTTTTGTCTAGTCCCAGCTCAGGCTGGTCTGATAAGACATGGCCTAGGCTCCTTAGTCTTTGAGAAGACATAAGTCTTGCACAGTTCTCCTGGCTTGCAGAACAAGGCTGGTTTCAGCCAGGCCCACCTGTTGGTGACGCCTGAACCAAAGTACTCTTTGCCCAGTCAGAGTGGGGGATCCCTCACACTCCACTCCTTGCACCTTTTGCCTTTGTGTGCTCCCCTCTCTCTCCTCCACTTTACCGCAGAGCAGAATGGAAGTTATGACCATTGAGGCACCTGGCTGCAGCCCTCACAAAGACAATCCAGCAAACATACCAACAAAGAAAGGTACCTCTGTACTGAGAGCTCCAAGACATCCCTGATCGACTCAGACCCTGACAAACTCAGTCCAAACTTCCTTGATGGGAAGCAGTCAGCAGAACAAAGAATCCCTGATGGGTGCAGGACAAAGAAAGTGACCTTCCATGAAAACAGGAGTCAGTAACAACTGTTCTAGGAACTGATGTCCTACACACAGATACTTATGCCATAGAGGTATAAAAAGTAACTTGCTGCCTAGTCAAAATGAACTTCTCTGCAAGACTTATTCTGCAAGTGATTTCCCAGACAGACAAATTCCTTCCTAGGGATGCATATGGATCAACTTTGAAGTAAACTTCTTCTCCATTGTCCACTAGACCCACTCTTTGGAGTGGTTTGGTGACTGTCATACTGGTAGCACCTTGCATAATATATTTATAGGCATGCACACAGGTAAAAGTTTGTGAGTATGTACTTGTTTCACTCGTTGGAATTCTGCAATAGCTTCTAATATATCTATATTTGCTTTACTCTTGCAATATAAATACTTGTTTTCATAGTAGTAGTTTTGTAGTGAGTTCTAGCATATACTTTTTTTTTTTTTGCTAATGGCAGTTTTGTAGTAATTTGTAACAAAGAAATTCACAGAACGCCTGATCTCTGTGTCCTTGTGTGCTGCTGAATCCTGAGAACACCATGGCCACCATCTTCACACACCCATGAGTCAGGTAACCCCCACTGGTTGTGACCAGGAACTGCTGCAGTGTCCATCTCTGCAGGTACTCACATGGAATCTAGAGAAAAGACAGAGGACAAAAAGAGTACATGGAAATCCAGAAAAGGAAAGCATTTGAATTCAAAGAATTTCAAAATGAACTTCATTTATTTTGGAATGTAGCAGCTTACTGTGCCATCTGCAGCTGTATTTACTGTGGGTGAGACCTACTTTTGATTACCAAAATCAAGGCAAAGTATTATCCATGCCAAATAACTCAACAAACAGAGCACCAGTATTTTACCGCAACTTTCACATCACAAGTCAGTTGCTAACACAATTAAGCAAGGACCATGGGAAAAAAGGTGACTAGCTGGACAAAAGCATACACACAAGGTTCTTTCCTCTACTCCCATAGCAAGATAGTCCTTGAGTAACTGCCAACAGGAAAAATTAAGAAATTTTAATGAAATTCAGCAGAAAAACTCCTGTGGCTCTTGAAAATAACGGTATTGGAGTGTGTTTGCCCGTTGTTTAATTTTTCTTTTTCTTGACCCTCCCCCCCTTATCTTCAAAAGCCTATTTATAGCAGTGGTCCAGTTGTGTTTTATAGCAATAAAAACACACATAATGAATGTCTCCGAGGGAGAAAACATAATGTTAGTGGGAGCTGGGATTGCTTAACACCACTGTCAGCATTGGCCAACTCATTTTTAAAGGTTGCACTCACAGAAAACCAGCTCATGAACTGCTTCTGTATTCCACATTACTGTTTGCTTTCCTCAGGCAGAGGAGAATGCCAGCTCTTCAGACAATGGAAAGTTTCATAGGAGAACAAAAAAAGCTCTAACAAGTTCTTCTGGAAGCAACAAGAAATTACTATCTCAAAACATAATGCAATACACAAGGGAAATTGTTTTCCTTCTCTTCTGTAACGTGACACAATAAAAGGAATTACGGTAAAACAATTAAAATCCATAGAATTTATTAGAGATGCTGTAGGCTGTTCAGGAAGGTCTGAGGACTACCTGCTACTTCCCCAGCACACCGATCCAGACTACAGATATGTTTCTATGGCTGAGATAATTTGAAGCAGACAGAGAGGAGCAGGTCATAGAACTGCTCCCCACAATTCTTGCTGGCCACAGATGGAATGTCTGATGAGATGAACTCTGTCCTAAATGCTTAAGTTAGGCTTTGTGAAAGTCTGAGAGGCCTGGGGGCTAAAAGGTCTGAAGAGCTTGCCCTGAAAGGAAGATTATAAGGAGGAATGTGACATGTGCAGCTGGAGAATTGTAAGAAGGAAGATCTAAGGCGAGGAGTGTGGCAGGGGGACACTCTTGACAGAAGGAAAGCTGGAGACTGTTTTAGTTTCTGCTGAGGGCTGTAGGACAAGAATAGGATTTGGAAAGTTTCACAGGAGAACAAAAAAAGCTCTCACAAGTTCTTCTGGAAGCAACAAGAAATTACTATCTCAAAACATAATGCAATACACAAGGGAAATTGTTTTCCTTCTCTTCTGTAACATGACCCAAGAAAATTATCATAAAATGTGCTGAAAGGAGTTGGTCTCCTTTGGCTAAGACAAGAGAATTGCAAATAACTCTTATGAAGTTTGAGCTAATGTTTGTGTTTGAAGGACACGTAAGGAAAAGGAAAGACACAAAACCATCTGGATAGTGTTATGTGTTGTGAATGCTGCTGATCACCAAAAGCCTACTGAGAAAACAGTTGTTCCTAATCAGTGTGCTGTAATGAATTACAGGGATGCCACCGGGAGGGTTTGTCACAGGTAAGGTTTTTTGATTTATATGCAGGAATGGCAATGAAAATCTGTTTCATAGGCTTTAAATATTTCCATTTTTAAGGTTGATCAATCTTAATTAGACCTAATGTACTGGGCACTGAGAAAAAGCTATGTCATGACACAGCCACAGCAGTTTTCTGTTTAAAGTGATTTGATTTTGCACACCTTCTTCCACATGTACTGATAATTAGATGAATGAAAACCAGTTTCTACTTCTTATTTCTGATCAGACTCTTTCTATTGTCCTTCCTGTTTTCCCGTGGCTCCTATTTTTGCAGCCTAGGTTTATGGTAGCTTTGGTACACAATGGTTGCAAAGACAAATTGCTGTGCCGAAGAAATGTATTTTAGACTTTACAACATAATCAGAGAATCACATAATCATAGAATGGTTTGAGTCAGAAGGGACCTTAAAGATCATGTACTAAAGAACAGTGAATAGGTGTTATTAATAGAGAAATAAAAAGCTATGAAGCATAACTTATTATTGAGTGAATGAGCATGTTGTAGCTCCAGCTGTGTTCAGCACTCCAAATTACTTGGGCTTTTCCTAAGAATTCCTTGCAATTAGTTTAGCATCAGATCCCTATTTAGCTTGTGCACAAAGCTTCTGATGACTAATCAATTAAAAATGACTAACAATGGCCATGCTGTTTATTTGTTACAACACTTCATCAAAAACAAGGCTTCTACAAGAGCACAGTGGCAATGCCAGCACAAGACCCCAAAACATGTATCCAGCAGACAAAAAACTTGACTTCTTAGCAAAATATTAATCAAAGTATTATGCCCAGTCTCTGGAAACATTTGAGGCAGCACTTAGCACAGTGATTCATGTTCAGCCTTAGAAAGGCAGCAGATTACTCTCCAGAGGCAAAGGGTTCATGCGCCAGTCATGGGAAATCAATTGCTATAGATAATTAATTATTTTATCACGAGCATTATCTTCCAAACAACTTCTACTTCGATTTTCTTGCCTTTTAGCTGAAAGGAATGTTAAAGCTCAGGCAAAAGTGGCTCTGAGTTTTGTTTTCTTTGTCTCATACAGTTCTGAGCTTTTCCAGTGGTAGAAGAAAGCAGCAGTACAGTAATTTCTACATGCTTCTATGGCAACTAATACTTCCTTCTAATTTAGAGTGAAATCACCAACACACCCTAGTGTCTGCTGAGATAAGAGTTTTATTTTTCAAAGTTCAATCCACTGCAACTTACTGCTTTTAAAGATTCTTTCTCTTTCAGCTACCATATTTCAAGGTCTGCTGTAATTGTGGATATCCTTTTTGTGCTTGTCTAACAATTTAAAGATGAATAGTCTTGTATGGCTTTCCTCGGCCTGTTTTATTACTCCAGTTTACTTGTTGCTTTTGTTCATGTAATGACAGAACAAGGGGGAATACATTCAAACTAAAAGAAAGTAGGTTTAGATTGGATATTAGGAAAAATTCTTCACTGTTGGACATGGAAGTTGAGGATGTCCCATCCCTTGAAGTTGTTCAAGGCCAGGCTGGATGGAGCTATGGGGAACCTGGTCTAATGGAAAGTATCCCTGCCCATGACATTGGTGTTGGAACTAGATGATCTTTAAGGTCCCTTCCAAGCCAAATGATTCTATGATTCTATGAATTTTAGTGGTACTCTAGCAAGACTCTGGGTAATCTGATGAGAGACTTGCAGCCATTGTACAGTTTGTCCAGAGTTTATTGTGTGCTGTGCTTTTCTGTCTGGGTGAGTAGGCTAAATCAAGAAGTCCTTTGCTCACAGTTCCGGGTTTCTTTTCTGCATGTTGGTCCTTACCATACAATATTTAAGAATAATTTCTGAGTACATATTGTACAAACTAATGAGCAAATTGCAAAAGCAGAAGTTAGAAAGTTGCTCCATGGTAACAGCAGACAGACTTGGTTGTAACAGATGAGGACATTTTAAACTTACTATGTGTGTGTGTGTGTATATATATATATATATACACATACTTATGTATGAGGGATAAACCACTGCATCCATCTTACAGACCTCACTGCAAATTAATTACAGCCTTTTTAGTTGCACTTCTGCTGACTCCAAGAGCTCTAACCCACAAAACAGGATAAGATCTTGAGGTGGATGTGTGTTGGGCAGAGATAATGAAGTTGTGAAACTTGATTTTCATTTCAATGACTCAACTACTGGCTAGTGAAGGCATTACTTGCTTTGGCTCTGATGCATTTTGTTAGTGCCAACATACTGTCTCCACCTCAAGGAAGTTATAAGGAGAATCTTGAAGCCATTCCAGGATCTGCCTTGAGAACTGCTTTGGTTCAAACCAGAACTATTCAGGCAATGCCAGTAATATAAGGATGGCTGATTTACTGAAGCAGTAACGTGGTAAAGCTTTGGGCCTGCTTAGTCACAGTGGAAATGAACAAAGCTATAGAGCTTTTGTGTGCTGATGGCAAAAAGGAAAAGTCCCCAACAACTGTTCTCAGGAGGCATGGAAAAGAGTCACAGAAAGGACAGGAGAGAAGCATTCTGCAAAGAAATCCACAGTGAGCTTGGGTGGCACAGGAGGAGAAAGGTGCTCCTAGCATGCATTCCTGGTTAAGTGTTGCAGTGACAGCCACATAACTGCCAAGACCTCCTCTGCTTGAGCAGCAGTTGCACTTGGAAACATGTAAAGAAGTGATTTTGATGTAGAACTGATGGAAGATTTTCTAGCTTTTTTAAAAAAGAAAAACTAAACACTGATTTTTATTTTAAACCAGATTCTAATTTCAAAAGCTGTCTCTTGAGAGAACTGGTATGTTCATGCTTTTCACTTACTTAAAATGTCAATTTGAGATCTGTTGCTCTATCCAGTATAAATTTGCTCTAAGTGCAGATGGATACACCTGATCAAATATGAACTCTCTCTCTCTTTTGTGTGGAAATGCCAAACAGTGTGATTGAATGAATCTCAATACATGAGAATCTGTTTTAGGTTAGTGACATGTGTACAAAATACAGGCATGTACTGACATGCCTTTGCAGGAAGAATACTAAAAGCACTGTTATGAGTGCAATGTGATGTGTCTGTCCTTATGCTTCTGTTGCTACCTTGTCCTCTCTAAGAGAGAGCTTTGTACAAGAGGGCATTAGTGGATGCGATTTAGTAGGATATGTAGCCAGCTTTGATTTGAACTTTGAACTTGGATGACAAGAAAATCAACCACCACTAGATTTAAGACTTTCTGGAATGAGGATCTTGGTGGCCATGACCTCTGTTGTTGCGCTAAAGCAGGCACGTTCAGACTGTAGGAGACTCAGAACTGGTTTGTGTTTTCAATGATTTGTAGCGTTTGGTGATGCAGCAAGCTGCAGCAAGATTGAACTAAAAATAAATAGTCTTTCTGACATAAATCTGTGTTTCTTGCTTGCCTTCCACGTTAACCTATATTAAACTACAAGTCAAAAGAGCCCCATGGAGAACTTTGGTGGAATTACCAAACAGTCTTTGAATTAACACCTGTGACATAGTCACTGCTTACAACATCAATGATTGATGTGTTGGGAGGGAGTTGCACCTTTCAGAGCCAACTGGAACATCTTACTGTGTTGTCCTGAAGTTCACCCTGGCCAGTTACTCACAAATACTGAAGGACACAAACCTCTGTCTGGCTTCGTGGTGCTAACTGATTTCTCATCAATGATAAAAGCACAGGCATTGGTCCAGAGGTCTGAGACCTCAGAGGCCTGCATTTGGATGCAATGACAGATTTTTCCCAATCATGTGTGAATGTGGTGCTTAGGTACACTCAGACAGCTGAGTTAGTAATTGAGGTAACAGGCTGGGTTGTAAAACTACTTGGGAAAACTGCTCTACAGTGGAAGAAGAGCAGAAATTTGCAAAATTACTGCTTTCTGACTGGAATCTTACTAATGTTTCATGATCGATTCATTCACATTGTTCTTAGAAAAGTCTAGGAAAGATTCTCTGCTCTGCGAAAAATGCATACTTTGCTCCTGAATCACAAATTGGCAGTGCTGACTGTTGCGTGTGTTCTTTCAGAAGTGTACTTTCAGTTCATAGTGATTAGTTTCTCTAAAATGAGTGCCAGAGAGTACTTTGGGGGTTTACTTTAACAGTACGGTCATGACACATATCAGAATATGGATATAGTGATGTGTGCCACATTCTACAAATGACCATTTTATCTAGTATTTATCAAATATTCTATACATCCACTGTGTAAGTTGTTATACTTCCTTGAGACTGATCAGTTTCTGGCATGTTCCCTGTTCTCTTGCTACATGGTGGAGAGCTTTCCTCATCATTGCTGGCTGCTGGGACACACTTCTTTCTCTGACACCCCCAGGTCACCAAATTTCAAACTTTCTGCAGCTCAATTTGAAGCATTGCTGTTATCTTTCAGTTAGAAATTGTGGAGAAAAATATTGGGCAGATAAACACTCAGAAAAATCTTTGTTCTTAAGACTGCTACGGCCTATGAAGTTTCCCCAATATAGCCAGTCACCTTAACATCAAACTTGACTCAAAACCAGTGAAGGCAAAAGCAGACAAAAAGTATTTTGTGCAGATGAAATAGAGAGTTTGCAAAGGCTTATAAACACACACAGCAACAGGAATAGAAGTTTACTCATTTAGCTCATAAAGGGTTTTCTCCCCATTTACATTATCGGATAAGCTGGTAAACATTTCACAGCTTTCCTCCCTGAGAGCTCCATGGCTCAAGCCACCTCTTCATCCTGATACTGCAAAACTGGAAGAATGGAAGAAGCCAGTATGGGAATCCCTTCTTTCCTCTAATTAGTGTTGAAACCAAGTGGGAAGAAAACTAACCCTTCTACAAAAAAAGTCCAAGTTTCCCACTTGGAAAAGAGCAATGGTTCTGTGAGTCTCGATCAGAGGTCTCATCTACCATTTAAGAAATTAAAACATGCCCTCTCACATTTTTTCAAACTCTGAACCAAGTTGACAGTCCTTTCACACTCATTTGGAAATTGTTCAAGCCTCAAGCTGAAGCTTCTTCTTACGTTACATTTTTATTATTCATATTAAAATGTACGTTTACTTCAACTGGAATGTAAATAAAAGTAAGGAATGTGGATCTTGAACAAAAGCAGATATGGGGATAAGCAATTGCTGAATACCCTACAGTCATGTCTTTGAGGAGTGAATAAAAGTAACCCTAGGGGAACCAAAATGAAGGAGGTGAAGGCAAGCACAGGTGAAAAAGGTTCTGAAAACTATAGACAAGGAAACAATTCCGGGGAAACTTTGCCCCAGAAAATTCAATTTCTGTTTGAACAAATTTAATTTATCAGACTAAACAGTGGGAACCGTATAGAGTTTCTACACAAACCCGAAGGAAGCAACTACTATTTGAACAAAAAAAGTGATATCCTGGCACAGTGAAAGGGATAGTTGATCAAACCAGAAAAAGCAAACACTTAGAATCATAGAATCAAAGAATGGTTTGGCTTGGAAGGGATCTTAAAGATCATCTACTTCCAAGTCCCACTTACATGGTGGAGAGCAAATAGACCTCTGCTCTAAAAAGAGAGGGTGAACAACTTCAGGTGGGGGAACACAGGAATGGTGGCAGCAGGCACTCATATTGCCTGTTCTGGTAGATACCAGACAGAAGGGAGAGTCCCTGCACTCACTTCATGAGCGGAGTGATGGATTTTCCAGGGACTGGTTTCTCTTGTGTGACAGTTTCCCAGAGCAGGCATGGTTAAATCTGGCATACCCTGGTGCACGGGGTACAATCCGTTTCTCTGAAGACATTAAATGTCTCCGCTCGCACCAGGCTGCCAAATGGGCATCAGTTCTGCTCTGCCGCAAAGCTGGGCGCTGAGCTGACCACAGGGCTCTCATGCCTTCTCTTCCAAGGCCAGCCCAGCCAAGGCTTGCCATGAGCCCCGAGGGCAGCCTGAAGGAAAACTGCGCTGAAGTCAGCTCGCCCGCCCAGGGGATCAGAGCCTGAAGGGGAACTAAACCCAGGCGTGACGGCCAAAGGAAGTGGGCTGATGCCCGAGAAGACGGGCTTAGCCAAAGCTGCGGGGAGATGCCTCGAAGGAGGTCATGCGGGAGGCCACCGTGTGCCAGGTGCTGCACGTCTTCGGGGCTCCGCGGGGCAGCCCGGCTCCCAGCTGCCATTCCCCGCCCCGACCCTTCCGCCGAGCCTGGCCGGGCCGAGCCGGGGGCGGTCCGGGGGAGGTGCGGGGCGGTCCGGGGGCGGTGGCCTCGGCTCCCGGGCGAGGCGGAGCGCGCTGCCCGCCCGGCTGTGTGGAGCGGGCAGGGGCGGCCGGCGGGGAGCGGATGGAGGTGAGGAAGGGTGGTGGGTGTTGTGGGGACAGTGCCTTGCTCTGTCCTGGAACTGGGCTGGCCTCGGCTCGGCTCGGCTTGGCTTCCAGTGCCGCCTGCGTGACGGGAAGGAGAGGGGAGGGGGTTGGGCTGAGTGGGACAGGTGTGGGGGCAGCTGGGCTTTTCCTTCCCCACGTGTCTCCTGCCGCGCTGGGGCCCGTTCGCCTTCCTTGGCTGCGTGGGAAGCGGGGCTGGCGGGGTGCCCCGGGACGGCGCCCCCAGGGCGGTCGGGGTGCCCTGGCCAGGTAAGGCTGCAGTGCTGACGGCTTCCCCGAAACCAACACCGAACCCCTGGGGTTGTTACTTTCAGCCGTGTTTTGAGGCCGTGTCTGTTTCTGCGGGGTGTGTTGGCACAGTCTCCCTGTCTCTGCGGCTGCTGGTTTCTCAGCTTTTCTGGCCCCAAATAGCTTCCTTGGAAGTAATTTTTTATTTTGCGTTTGTGTCTGCTTCCTGTTGTGTATCGGATTGTACAAGTCCAGGTAGGAAGTACGATGTACAAGTGAAGGCTGTAGGAGTGCTAACGCTGCCACATTTTTTAAAGTACTTGTAACAGGAAGCGGGATAATGCTCGGCTTAAATCTTCTTGACCTGGTAAAACACTACAAAAACTATTTCTATATTTATTTATTGCATAACGGTGATCAGACAAGGGCTCTTTTTTAACTGTATGAGAAGAGCAAGATTTTGGGTGACAGAGATGCCTGTATCAAACCCAGGAAGGAGCTGCTGCTCTGACAGTCCCAGGCGTGTGCTGGTCACAGCCTTGATGGTGCTTGGCAGCAGCATGGGGAGCCACAGCTTGGTAGGAGTGAGCTATCCATTAAAAGCTACCGAGCTGAATAAAGGCTCTGCTTTGCTTCCAGCAGCAGCTCTTAGGTTTGTAGAGTTTTCTTCAAGGACTCAAGCAAGCTGCTGGATGTGTTTTGTTTTTCTTCTTCAGAAATTCAGCACCGTGCACTTATTCAACTTGGATCATTTGTATGTGCTTAGATCCTCAGAAAACAGGCTAAAAAGTCTTGCAGAGAAGTTATTTTAGAGTGCAGAATCCTTAATTCAGATATTTTAATTCACATATTTTAAATTAATCCTTAAATGAGAAACATCTATTGCTTCTTTTCGGTGGACAATATTACTGATTTTCTCTCTCCTCCTGAGATTAAGACATTATTTTTTTAATACTTTACGTCACTATTTTTGATAAATACAATTTTGTCTGCATGAGCCATTCAGGTTCTTTTAAATGCCTCTTAATGGTATGTTGAAAATGATACTGGAAACTTAATAACGTAATTTGCATTTAAATAAAAAATGTGCCACATTAAAATTCTTATTACTTCATATTGACAGGTATCAGGAGTTGAAATGACATAAAAAAGTATTCAAAGCATGGACTGTGAAATGAACTCCTACTTGATACCGAAAGAAGGTACTGTTTTCAATTTATTTGAATATTGATAAGATGTGCTCTTTTCACTGTGGTTTGGATACACTCATCTCCAGTTTGATGTGGAAGACAATGAATAGGTTGCACTTCACTGTTGTAGAGTCAGCCAGTGGTGGGGCCAGTTATGTCCAGCTGCAGATACTGTTTTTGTTTCCTTCCTCCTGTTCTGGGGCAGTTGCCTGAACTTGAAGAAAGTACACTTTCTTCAAATTCAGATTTAGCATGGTTAATACTGTCTCAAAGTTGAACTGGAATTTAGCTTGCAAAGACCTAACTGTTGCAGGCTTCTTTGTTAATACTTTTTGACTACATTTTGATGTAGCTTCATCAGAATGTCCTGGATAATGGGCTTTTCTTAAAGATACAACTTTTCTGTAGTTCTGCAGATTGCAAGATTGTCTGGAAAGGAGACATAAGGGCTAAAGTTTGTGGTCATCATGTCAATGTCAGAATACCCTTATTAAAATGCTTATTATTATCTTTCCCTAAATTTAAGGATCCTTTGTTTCCTTTAAGTCGTTGAACCTGTCTTACAAAGTTGCTTGACACATGTGTAACATTATGTTGTTTTTGACAGAAACTTCTTTTCCCAAAGATATTTGCTAGAATTCTTGATCAGTCTCTCCTGCATGTTTTGTTGCTCTTTTAAGTCGTCTCTCTAATGTAGGCAGGGGGATGTCCTTGCTTTTATATTTAGGATGTCTGTAGAAAATTTAGTTTTGTATGTGTGTGCTGCTGTCCTAATGATGTGTTTTGTAAAATCTTGTTTTCCCGTTCTCTGCTTTTTACAGGTAAACTGAAACTCCAAAAATGATGATCTGCTCATTGGCAAGTTACAGTAAAAGCACATACAAGGCAACTAAATAAGGACTCTGGTATGAAGGTTTAGTCAGATAAACTGTGCAAAAGAACTACTTTCTTGGAGGCTGTTATAATAAATTACTGAACTGTGCACTGTGTGACCCTCCCTAATGCAGCACTTCTGCATATGAAATTCTTCAAAAGCAGGAACTGGTGTGGCTTATTTGTGACTGAAGTGAATTACATTGGATATAAAAGTAAGTCACAGCTTACTTTTTCAGGGAATACTTTATCTTCTTCCCACCATTTGTAGCTGGTAGAAGGCAAATATTAACTAGGACCTGTGCAATAAATGTTTTGCAATGGACTGCTACATGTAAAACCAGCTTGCTTTAGAGTGAGAGGCAGCGGCATGCAAAATAGTCAAAAGCTGAGGAAAGACAAGGCCACTAAATGCAGATCTTAGCCTACAATGAGCTGTCAGAAGGGGAAGGATTTAATTGTTGGCCAGCTGGTTGATAGTAGAAGGCTTGGGGAGATCTCTGATGACACCTTATCAAAAAAATGCTGGTCATCTGAGAGGGGAGCAGGACTTGGTTAAGGTTTAGAGTTTCATAGAAACCACTTGTGGGCCATGAGGGCAGTGGGTGTGTGTTCAGTCATGTCTTTGTTGGAGAAAACTGAAAATAAGACCTGAGGTGCGAATTGAAACTACAATTCTTGGACATTTTTTTTGTGTCTGATTCAGTTCATATAGCTGTGATTTCCACAGACATTTGACTTTAGATGCCAATTTTAAGTGGCAGATGACACTGGAGTTACAGTATGCTTGTTCTTCTGCAAAGAACTGCAAGTTATTGCTTGTAAAAGCAGTGCTGCCTCAGCTGTGTAAGAACAGTTCAAAGAAGGAAATCTTGTACATCTGTGTGTGATTGTGTCTTTTGTAAGCATTTGGTTTTTAATTATGCAACATAGCTTAAATCACTATGCTAGCATAATTCGTCTGTGCTTGAGGGTTGTGGGGTTTTTTTTTTTGGTTTAACTTCACTGATAAAAAAATATTACATTTATGCAAGAGTTATTCCATTAGAATAGCTGTAGTTCCAGGAAAAGTTGTAGTAGAAAGCTGAAAACTGAGCAGCTGTTTGTGAAGGCCAAGAGTCTGTAGTTGAAGTCTTCAAAGACTGGGCTAAATTACCAAATCTGTTTTTCCCTCCCCAAGATGACTAATGCTTCTTCTGATTTTTTTTTTTTTTTAAAGGAGTAATGCAGGGTGCAGAGAGCAGTGCAGCTTGAACAATCTTACCACACCAATGGAAAAAACTTCTGGTTTGCAGCAAAATATGACATCTGTATTTTTGCTCATTGGTCGTCTCATTGTACTGATATCTCTCTTCGGTGCTGGTAGGTTAAATGCTTTGTTGAAATTACCAATTTAAAAAAGAAAATCTGCTACAGATGAGTTGTGTGTATTTAATTGGAAAGAGTTACTGAGAATAAGTAGCGGGTTTGGGGTTTGTTTTTGCTTTAGCATATTGATGATAGCTGAATGCCTCTGCTGGGATTCAGGTGGCACTAGGAATGTCATGGACAAATGGAGATAATTTTTTTAAAATCTGGGCACTTAAATTTAGGGCACTGAGGCTTTGATTAGCCTCTCTCTGTTTCTTATGAAGAAAGCCCAAAGTGATTTCCTTCCTCGACATAAGGTTAGCTACAGAATGCCTTCTTTATGAGACATGCTGTATATCTAGTCCTGAAAGCAATAGGGCTGAGTTTCCTTTACAATTAAATTAGTAATATTTTTAATGGTAGGTCTAGTATTTCAGTAAAGTTTAGAACTACATAAATTTATGATGCTTGTCTTGCTACTCTTGGCATAAGCAGTCCAATATTAATGTCTCTGAATTGGATTGAGCTATATGGAGACCTGCTTGGAAGTCTTTAAATGGGAAGGTAGTGATATTAGAGAGGTTAGTGAAGACTTAATTTATTTTGAAAATGAATATGTTAACTATGTATTTGTACAGTCATTCAGCAAGATTTGTAAAATCAGTTCAACCAGATGTTTTGCAGTTTCATAAAAATTCAGTGTTGCACATAAAATCACAGAATAGTTTGGATTGGCAGGATCCTTAAAGATCATTCAGTCCAACCCCCCTGCCATAAGCAGGGGCACCTTTCACTGGACCAGGTTGCTCAAAGACCCATTCAATCTGGCCTTGAATACTTCCAGGAATAGGGCATCCACAGCTTCTCTGGGCAAATGTATGCAAAAGCTTGAAAGTTTTATAATCTGCTTTATAGCCAAATGGCTAGCTCTGTTTGTGTTAAAGTGGTATTCTCCAGTAGGTTTTTGTTTGTAGATTCAGGTTCTTGATAACTTTTTGCAGTATCTGTCCTTTTTTCTCTGACTTTTTTTGGCTGATGTTGAAAGAAATGCTAGCTAGGCTGCATGATTGTGTCCTGTCAACTTGTTACGCAGGCAAAATTACAAAAAACTATGTCGGCCTTCTTTGTGATGTTCCTAATAATGGGCCTTCTGGTTAAAGATGCAAATGTGGGGAGGAAATAATACATTATAGTCTTCTTAATCTTAATCCTATTTATCTCCAATTTTTTTTTTTATTGTGACGTGTTGGTTTACAGACCCTTTGATGTATTGAGGTCTTGATCTCATTCCATACTGTCTTGTGCTTCAGGTTGAGAAACTTTTTTTCTTTTTTTTTTTTTTTTTTCCCCTTTCCCCTGATCTGTTTTTGGCCCCACAGTCATAGTGGCAGAAT
The DNA here is from genome assembly GCA_013397865.1 of Struthidea cinerea. Classification (NCBI taxonomy): domain Eukaryota; kingdom Metazoa; phylum Chordata; class Aves; order Passeriformes; family Corcoracidae; genus Struthidea; species Struthidea cinerea. The sequence goes on from VZTI01000835.1 coordinate 1,805,746, forward strand.
ACTGTCAGGAGCTCTGCACTGCTACTGTTTGCACTGTGCTTTACATAGATAGTACTTACTTTAAGAATCTGGCAATTCTGCAAAAGTACTAGCATGGTTAAATAACAAGGATGTAACAGGTAAGTTGGGAAGCTTGGAGTTGCCTGATGAATTTCATGGATCTTCTTACACCCTGGTTTGCAATGAGGCTGTTTGACTTGCATGTACTTGTTGCTGGCTACCTTGACAGAGGGAAGTTGTGGCTTAAGCTTGTAAAATACATGTTTATGTTCTCAACCAGAAGATGGTAACAACTGAAAAATAATAGCCTTGTGATGTTTTAATGGCAAATTGTTACAGAAAGTTTTTCTAATTCTGCATAATTTGGAATGGGTACTAATACTTTTAAAACAGAAAAGTATACAAATGAAAAGCATTGATAATTTTTTCATTTTTTTTTTCTTTCCTTTTTTTTTTTTTTTTAGCAAAAGGGTGTGTTATTTGTGATTACTTTGTGCTTGTTGGAGAGCCTACAGCTATTACTTGCCCAATAATTACATTGCCGGTGCTTCACTCTGATTACAATCTGACATGGTATAAAAATGGTAGTGCTACACCAGTGACCACAGAGAGAGATGCCAGGATCCACCAGCGAGAGGGCTTGCTTTGGTTTATTCCTGCGATGCTGGAAGATTCTGGACTTTATGAATGCAATATAAGGTAAGGAAGGAAGGAAACAACGGGATTGCTAGTGCTTGCAAGTGTGATAATTAATTTGTGGAACTTGAGTGTACAAAACTTCTTGTTTTAGGTAGAATGCTTAGATCAATTAAAAGCACTGTTTTGACCACGCTTTTTGTTTCTGCATGATGCCTGTGTTTCTCTTCTATTCCACACATTTAGCACTGCAAAAGTGGTTCATACAGAAGACTGTCTTAAAGCATGATGATACTAAAAATGGTCTGTGGGGGTGCTTGTTTGCTTTGTTTTGGACGAAGTGTAAGGTCACAGGAAAATGTCTTAACTTCTTTGGCTTTTCCTGTGTTCAAGTTGCTGTTTAATTCTGACAGATCAGAAGAACACTTTGGTTTCTTTGTAGGACAAGGCTAAATGCAAAAAAGTTCTAAGAGGAACAAACTCTGCATTTTATCACCACACACAGACTTTCTGGAGAGCTTAGCAACTTTTTGAAAATCTTACTAGAAATCACAAGTTAAAAGGCAGAAAACAGTTTTTATGATTTATTTTAAAATATCACCTAGTGTTAGTGGTCAAAAATGAGAATGCGTTTAAAGAGCAAAGCAGTGTGCTAGACAGCTTTAGAGACAGTGAAAATAACGTGCCTCTAGTGCTACTCAAATGATCCGAGTGCACAGAGAACTAAAAAGGAATAGATGCTTTGAAAAGAATCTATATCTAGCTTTTCTAGTACTTTAAAGCTCTTGCTAGATCAATAGCTAAGATTAGTGCACTGGACTTCAATACTTAGGTCATCAAATCTTTTTTTACAATGGTTGAAATTCACTGTGTGCTGAACAGGAAATTAATTTTGGGAAGACATACACAAGCTGTTCCGTTCCTCCTGGTGTTGCCACAACACACTGAGAACAGCCAATCCAGGCTTTTCAGGTGGCCCTAAATTTGTTTTAGTAGTGTGTAGTTGTATGTACTGGTGTGCATAGAGTACACCAGTTATGCTGGAGGTGTTTGGGTTGTGAATGATCACCAAAAACTTCTAGTGTCACCTGCACACTCCTTCACTGGAGTTTACCATGAAACCAAAATTGGAAGTCAGAAGACATCCTTTCAAAGCTACCCAGCTGCATAATTTTAATTTAGTCTTTCCTGCTATGGTTCTAGTTACTTAAGCTATGAAATGTGTTCCTGTGGGCACCTCGCATCCCTGGCTTACATAGTATCAGCAGAACAAAAAACTTGCTAAGCTTCAGTTGTTTAACTGTAGGCAACATTTTGTGCATCAGTCACTTAAGTTTTAACTGCGGCTCTGAGAAGTCCTGACAGTCTGGTGTGTCCAGAGCAAACTCCATTTCTGCTCACAACACAAACTCAGAGCTTGTTCCCATCTCTTCATCTGGAACAGAGGCTCACAGGCTGAGGATGGTGTTTACAAGCTAAGGGAGTATAGCAGGGGTGTTATAGAGGCAAGGCTGGTGGAGATGCTGAAACCCCTCTCCCTGACTTGCTGGAAATAAGGAACCTTACTGTTAATGACCTGACTTGTCTGCTGTTCTAATTACAGGAGCCTTAACCACTCTAACAAAAGAACTATAAACTTAACAGTTTTCAAGAACAATAATGGTTTGTGTTTTAATGGAAAAATGAAGTTTGAACAAAAAGTGACGAGCACGAATACTGGAAAGATTATATGTCCTGATCTAGAACAATTTAAAGATGAAGGCAATAATCAGCCTGAAGTGCATTGGTATAAGGTACTGAGCATGTGTATTTCATATATACAAGATACAAAATGTATTATTTGAAATGTCTTACGAAGTAACTGTGAAAAGCAGCTTTTGGAAATGAAGGTTTATTTTCTCTGCAGTTTGAGTAAGGCATGAGTGTGAATAAGATTTGTGAAATTCTGGTTTGTCCTTAGATTATTTTATGTAGATAATAAGTTTTAAAACTTGTATGTTTCTGTAAATAGAAGGCTTTGCATAATTATTTCAGTTTCTCAGAATATTAGGCACGTCCTATCTGTTGACCATGCTGTGGTGTTCTTATGCTGCTTGCTTTGGTTCTACAAAAATACTCTGTAGACTGTGCAGGCTTGGAAACATGTATTTTATCTGTGTTAAGGTAAAATTCTGAAATAGTTCAACTCCTAATTCTGACGCTGGTATTAAAGCAGCTACATGGGCCTATACATGTGAAATAACCTTGGTACTGCACCTATACATCTGAGGTGAAGAGATTCTCCACTGTTTGTAGGTCAAGGAAGAGAAGAAAGCTTTTTTCCCTGAATTTGCATTGCCACAGAAATGGTGATACACCCAAACAGCACGAGGCACTGCTACAGCAGCTCTTTCATCACAGAGAAGTAGGGGTGCAGGCATGTATTCCCATAAACTCTGCTACATGTGTAATAGCTTCTGCTACACCTGAGACAGAAAACTGACAAGCTATTGATGAAGGCAGTGAACTAAAGCACAGCGTTTGAAAACTTGAAGGATTGGCTGCAGTGATTTTTTTTAAAAAGTGCAAGTGGAGCAAGATGTTACCAGACTTTGTTAGACTGTAGCGATGCTTGGAAAAGCGCCTCATGGCTTTCAAAAAGTCAGTATTTGCAAAGTATGTTAATCATCACTAGAGTTCAGTAACTGATTTATTTGTCACGTTTTTAGTTCCCTTAAGTCACAGGTACTTTTGGTGTGTTTAGGAGTGTAAACCTGGATTTCTTGAAGACAAGCGACTTCTTTTGGCAGAGGGTGAAAATGCTGTCTTGATTCGTAACGTAACTGTGCAAGATAGAGGAAACTACACGTGCCGTATGTTATACACATATATGGGAAAACAATATAATGTTTCAAGAACCATAAGTCTAGAGGTTAAAGGTGAGTGCATGAGGTTATTCGGTTTTTGGCTCTGCTGTAAATATTTGTATGCAGCCATAAGATATTTGGCATATTACTTTTCAGCTTTGTGAAATTAGAGTTGTAAATCTTCTTTATTATGTTATTCCTGAACATAAAGTTGAAAGGCAATGAGGCATGTTGCTACCCTTGAGCATTGCTTTTGAGGATGGATTGTTATGGGGAAATGAGTAATTCAGGGTTAGGAATCAGAGTTAGAAGAAAGCAGTGGTTACTGGGGTGAAGGAATTGTTTTTGCCAAAACAAATAGTGCACCATAAAAGTAGATAAACTTAAAAATAGAAGGTTTTTTTCTGAGACTGTCACAGCAAACCACTTGCTTGAAGCCCTGTTGGTGAACTTGCTTCTCCCTTGATGGGAAAGGATATGTGACAACCTGTATAAGTAATATAAAGTTAATAAATCTTCATCTTGAAAGGATTGGCTTACTGTTGGCACTTGTTTGTGCTTTTCTGCTGTCTCGCTTTGCCAATAGTGTCATTTATTGCAGTTACCATTATGATTATGTCTTTGTGGGCAACGTTGCTGGCGACCTGACTAGTAACATGCTAATAGTCCTATCAGAATAGTTGTCTGGAGACAGTGGGTCCATTTTTGTAGGTTAAACCAAAATTCTGACTTTACATAGGTGATACAAGAACAGTGGCTTGTTGGCAGCCAATCTGTCCATCATGCAGAATGATAAAATTCCAGCCTAGTTTAAGTACGTGTTTGTTTAAACTTTTAGTTAAAAAAAATTCACCTTATCTAGGAGGTCATTGATACAACCCTTTTTCTTTTCCTTATCCATCTCTGAAAAAGTTAGCTGCATTTTTTGGTTTTATCTTTGTTTTTGGTTTGGTGTTACTTTTATATCTACTGCCAGTAAACTTGAGAATTTTTTTTTTTTAAAGCATTTTTAAGGGTTTTTTTTTTGTTAACTTGGGAGCTAAAATAGAATAACTTGGAGAGAGTAGAGCAAATATGAGATATTTCTGTTCTAAATTTGAAACTAGTGGTACGTATGGCACTACAATAATACCAAATGATAAAACCAAACCCATTGTAAAACCAAAATTATTGTCAATTGAACTAAGTTGTGGATCTTTTCCTGCCTGAAGGTTTTATTTTTCTCTTTGTTTCGGTTAGAAAAACCACTGCAGATACAACCAGAGTTTATTTATCCAAGGAACAATACAATTGAAGTAGAACTTGGTAAGTAGTGACTATTTAAGAGATCATTAACATTAAGAGAAACAAATAAGCTCCTGATCTTTGTGAAATAATATGTGAATAGTTCCATGGACTTCAGCAAGACTGGGAGATCAGCATGTGGATTGAGGATATCTGGAAGACAGAGGATAGATAATAGAACATGATACCCACAAGTGATTTGCAGGGGGAAGTAACTGTGCCTAAGATTGGAATCTCTTGACCAGCAGTGTTGTGCGGGATGCATTTTTTTTTTTATTGATTTATTTTCTGTTACTGCCATCTGTCCTTTTTACCACTTCTCAGTGTTTGTGCCTTGACATATTCTCAATATCTGCGGAAATGTGGTTTATGTACATGTAGTATGTTAGGATAGTTAGCAGTTGACCAGTTCAGTAGCTCTTTCTCTTCCTGTATGTTTTGGGTCTCCCTTCCCTCTCCACAACCTGGATTTTATTCCTTGTTTTAGGGTAATACAGATTTTGGATACTGATCTTTTGTGAAACAGTGAGCTGCTAGTTGATGCATATCCCAGTGATGCCTTTTCCTAGTCTTAAAATCAGGAGTCAAATATGGTTAGAAGGGAAAAGGGATTTTACCTTTGTATTTATTTTAAGGATCCCTAGGTGCACCACGTCCAGGTCGAATGCACCGCAAGGCACACCCACAAAAGATCTGGTATAACATTATTGGTCTTACTAATTAGCATATCTATCAAAAATTCTCCAATGAGAGGCTTGAATGAGTTCCCTTTCCCCAAGGAACCTTCCCTTGGTTGGTTCTATCTTAGTTTACAAAATGTGTTCTGGAGAGGACTTTGGGGTCTGGGGCATTCTGCTCCCTAACTACGAAGCTTCTAAGATGTTTAGTCTCCCAGCTTGACAAACAAGTCCAAGAATGTAGGCTAAAAACCACTAAGAATACAGAAATTATAAAAAGGTATAAAAGGGATATAAAAGAAAAGGTAAAAAAAATCATCTTGGCATCACCAGGTACTGTTTATCTTGGAAATTTCTTAAATAAGAGATTCTGGGTATAAAGAATAACTACTTCTCAGGGAGGATAGCTGGGCAGTGCAGCAGGCTGCCCAGAAAAGTTGTGCTGTCTGTCTTTAGAGGTTTTAGAATCTGACTGAATAAATCTCTGAGCAGCCTGGTCTGACCTCAGAATCAGGCCCTGCTTTGAGCAAGAAATTGAATTAAAGACCTCTCTTTCAACCTCAATTATTCTGTACTTCTCTGGGCCTAGTATATGGTATTGCAGTCTTTTCCTAAGCAAAGTTATGTGTGTTTAAAGTGCACCACATATCGGACAGAGTTGTGTTCTACTGACAAAGTCCAGAAGAATGAGATTGGAGCTGTTTGAACTGTATTTTTTTAACCATTTTTTACCAAAGGGAGCAGTTCCAAACAAAATATTTGATTTAAAAGGGCATTGACTGATTTTAGGAAGTGTGATTGGCTATTTACTAGCATTTCCTAGTACAGGAAACTGTTTTGTAATCTTTTGAGGAATTAGATCGTTAGAGAAGCTCTGAGGAAAGGTTGCATTTGGACTCTGACATGACATGGGGGGTCAGGCCAGAGCACTGTGTGTTATTCTTATGTGCATCACACTGATGGAATCTTACATAATGCAGGTTCTTTTGCTGCTAATTTTTCTGACATTGAGCTTGTAAATATTGTGTACAACAGGTGTTGTTTTCTCATGTTAAAGGTTCATGTTTCTTTTCATATCATGTGAAACATTTTTGTCTGTCCCAAATTCGAACTTTGAATATGTGGTATTAAACTGGACAGCCCTGAAACTCTGGCGGGTTTTGTGTGTATGTGTGTTTGGGAGTGTTTTGGGGTTTTGGTGTGTTTTTTGTTTTGTTATTTTCTTTTTGGCCTCAATAGCTTATGAAAGGCTGAAGTTGCCAAGCTCTGGTGAGGATTAGTAGATTTTGACCAGAATTGCGAATGAGCTTTAATAGAAAATATGTTCCTCCGAAGTCCAGAAGGCTTTGTTTTTAACAGTGAGAATATTCAGGATCTGATACAAACAGTATTATTTTAAAGGCTTACAGTCCTGTGGTCTTCAGATGGTGATTTAATTCCATTGAAATAGCCCAGTATGGCTCAGCAGCTGCTTCTTCCCTGGTAATTACATCTTCTCTGTCTTCATTACAAACAATACATGCCTGAAAAGCTTTTAGTTCTTTCACTATTAAGGAAATTTGTTCACCAGGTCTTGGATTAAAATAGGGAGAGTTTCCATAGTAATTTTTTTACCTCATATAACCCTAATCTTTGTGTGAAAACTTCCATTTTTCTTTGTAATTGTAGCTATGGAAGAAATGAAGTAATGTTACAGTTGGGCTTCCCTGTAGTGTATCTTCCACCCATTAAAGTATAGTGTAAGTCTCATCCCCAGTTTTGACTGGTAGTTAGTTGTGACTTCCCATTTAATTCAGAAGAGTTCTTACTGATGCAGCCTCTACTCATACAGGATCTGATCTGCAGGCTCTTAAATTTACTGAAGGCAGTGTTTAGGGTTTTTTTTAATCCTTGATAGTATTTGCTGAGCAATTTATTAGTCCAGGGGCTGCCTGTGACTCTCAGCCTAAGTCATTAAGATTAGGATGTGTTACGGGACAACTTGTTTAGTTTCCTTATTGTAGAATTTGGTCCATATACGTGATGGCTTGGACACAGCTTTAATTAAAAGTTGTGCTGGTGTATTGTTGGATGCTTTGGACCACCTAGGATGAGCAAACCATGATTGCCTTACAGACATTAGGGTAATAGCCAGAGGTGAGACTAAAAGGAGACTCCAGCCACAAAGTGGGTTTATTGTGACTACTTAGATCTACAAATTATTCTGTATTACATGCGGGGACACTTTTTAGAGTAATTTCGTGAGATTTGGTTTTGTTTGTTTTAAAATGACATTGCCATTCAAATATTCAATATTCTCTGTCCAGTACCTTCAGTGGGGTACTGGGTGAAAAAAAAATATCCCCCTGTGGCTGTGGGGCAGAATCTCTAAGTAGCTGCATGCACACCTGTGTGGAAACACCTATACAATTTTTGAATGAGAAATGACAGGAGAGGGTGGTGTAGAAACTTGACAGTACATTCATGAATGTGTGGACATGGAGAGCATGGAACATTTGAGGGGTTTTGGGTTTGTTTTTTTTTTAATAATTGTGCAATGTACTAAACCACATCTTTAAAAAAATTAATGGTTGTGGTGGAAGGACGTGAGGGAAGAGATCGGGGAGCATCTCTGATCTCTGTGCGAACTCTTGTTCAAGTAACTGCTTTGCATGTGAGCTAAGGGTTTATTCCATACTTTTGTTAGAGACCATCTCTTGGTGGAAGCATCTAGATGTGATGTGGTTCTAGGAAATGAAACACTTAAGATCTTTACATAGGCCAGCTGAGAGAGCCCACCTTCTCCTATCAAATCGTAACTTCCATGGGTAAAATACTGAAGGAAAGGAATCCAAGGAAGCCGCTTACCTTCCTGTACATGGAACTCTCTGAGGTACATTGGCAATAAATATACTTTGCAAATTGGCTTGCTTAATACTGAGGTGTTCTGTAAGATCTGGACTCTTGGTGGCAAAGGAGCTGAGTGACAGGTGAGCTTGCTCTGAAAGTAGACTGTGACAGTATTCAGAAATCATCCCAGTGGACAGTGTTGGCCAAAAGACTCTGATTTGAAGTAAAGATATGCGTGGTCACTAAGAATGGGATTCAGCTCCCAGATGTAGTTGTCTGCACACAGGTATGTGTGTATGATCTGGGGTCCTTAACTCAGGTCGTGATCAACAGGGGCTCAATTCAGTTGCTTACACATAGGATGTAGTTTTGGGTGGTCTGGATACTCTAGCAGTGCAGATTTCTTGAAGATCTGGAGTCCTGTCTGACAACGCTGTATGGATACCTTGGATGCTAGAGAGCATCTCTAATGTCACCCCAGGTGTACATGCAACTTATTTGAGCCCTGGAGATCTTTCAGTGGAGTCTGGAGAGCCATTCAGTTAAGGTATCTGCTTTAATATGTGTGGACTTCAGCAGAGATGAACTCTGTTGCTAGCTTAGACACCTAGCTTACACATAGATGTGAATGTTTAGACACCTACATTTGGGGTGGAGTTTATATCCAGATCATAGACACCCAAATTTGGATTACAAATGCATGAGTTTTAAGGACTTTGCTTTTTGTAAAGTAAGTAGGTTTCTTTTCTATCCCTCCATTTCCCAGCTGTTCCCTCATCACTTGATTCTGCTTCTCTTACAAGACCTTCAGTTGTTGTGTTTACATGTTTCTTTGTAGGCTCTCACGTAGTCATGGAATGTAACATATCAAGTGGCATAAATGGCTTGATTCCATTCTGGCAAGTTAATGATGAGGATGTTGAGATCTTTGATAAAACCTACAGGGAACAGTTTTATGAGTAAGTATCCTTATACATTGAATTTGTAGTGCATTTGTAGGTGAATTAATCCACAGTAATTTACGGTGAATTCATTAAAAGTAGACTACTAATCAAATGCCAGTAATCATTGAAAGGCTAATTAGAAGTCTGTATCAAACACAGTATATTCTTACTGCTTGGTTTTAAAAGAATAACATTTTATTATAAATATTATGTCTGATACAAATGAAATGAAGCAGTCATGTAGATTTTTATAATGGTGGTGTGAAATATAATGTTGTAATGCTTGCTTATGCATTTGTTCTTAAGTGATTTTAATTTTTTTTTTTTTACTAATACATTAAGGTGTGCCCTCTGTCATTAATATGGGAAGGATAGATTGTTTCAAAATAAAAAAAAAAACCAACTTTTTTTATTTGTGAAGGTGGTCCTTTTTTAAGTGCAGACATGGCTGCTGGTCCTCAAGAACACAAGGCAGAAGCTCTTGTTGCAGGACATTTAGGTTCCAGTGTTTCACGAGCCTGAAGTAAAAAAGTGTTCAGGTGGAATTTCAGATGGGAAAGTAATTCAATTTGTGCTCATAGCCTCTTGTCCAGTCAGTGGGCACTACTGAAAGGAGCCTGGATCCCTCTTCTCCACTCCTTCTTCCCATCAGATATTTACAAACATTGATGAGATCCATCCCCTGCCTCCAAGCCTCCTCCAGGCTGAGCAGTTCCTGCTGTCTTGTGTGACGGATGCTCCAATTCCTTATCACTGTCACATCACTCTACGTGACTTGCTCCAGCAAATTGCTCCAGCAAATTGATCTATCTCTTGTACTAGGGAGCCAAAACTGGCCCTGCTACTCCAGGTGTGACCTCACCAGTGCTGAACAGAGGTGAAGGATCATTTCCCTTAACCTGCTGGCAGTGTATTTCCTAATGCAGTCCAGGATGCCTGGGATCTGCTTATTCCTCCTCATATGCAGGGTTCACATTTTGCTTTGAACTTCTTGAGGTGTTTTTTTCATTTGTCCATCCTATCAAAGTTCCTCTGGATGGCAGCTGTTGTTTCAGACAACCCTTTGAGTTTTGTGTCACCTGCAAAACTGCTAATGGTGCCCTCTGTCCAGCTTGGGGGAAAAAACCAACAAACCCAACCCTAAAAAAACCTAAAACAACTAAGCCCAGTATGTTTTTATTTCATGAAATTGTTAGTTACAGGGGTATATTTACTGTGCTTCACTAGCTTCCTCGGTTTACAGAGGTAAAAAATTAATGCTTTTGTATTTGTGGATAGATGAATCTGTCTCATATTAAGTATAGATATTCAGATACATACAGATGTTTCCCTTTTACCTTTTTTTAATGACAGAGAGGGGTTGCCTCATGGACTTGCTGTATCTGGAACAAAATTTAACATTTCAAAAGTGAAAGTAAAGGACTATGCTCACAAATTTTTCTGTCACTTCGTATATGGTTCTCAACAATTTACAGCCTACATCAAATTGGAATACCCAGGTAAGAGATCTCTCCTTGATAAAATGGTAAAATGGTGATCATCGACTTACTTCTCTGTTAGTTTGACAATGCCCTACGTAGAGTTAAAGCTGTGTGATGTATTTTTATGCAAAATAGGCAATGCATGTCAATACCTTTATCGTGAATTTTTTGTCACATTCTTAGCAAAATGAAAGAAAATAGTGCTTTTGATTTGCTTTGTCTTCTCTCATTCAGTATTTTAGGACTGAAAGTGGATCTGAGCTCTAACTTGTTACATGACTATAATTTCTCTGTAAAGATTATCAGGGTCAGATTTAACCTCAGAAATTCTTTAATATGCATTGACTAAAAAATGGAGTTTGTGGAGGGTGTTGGTTTTAAGGACACTGAATGAGTAGGTTCACTGACAGGACATTGAAGGGGCAGAGACCATGGAAAGTTAGTTGGTCTGGGGAAAATAGCAGGTTAGGAAATCACCTCCCCACCTTTGACTTCCTTTCTTTCTGACTGATAGAATTTTGTACAAGAATTCTCACTCTACTGCTGTGCTGGGTTATAGATCAATATTTTATTTTGGTGTTTCAGCTGAAGAGTAGCCTCATTTATCACACTGTTGAGGTATTTTTTTCTTTGAAAGATAAAAGTAGGCTTGTCAGATAATATTAATGGCAGAAAACACACATTAAACAGTTTGTCCTGTTCTTTTACTCCTTTTTAAAAAAATATTTTAATGATTAAATGATTTTGAACAATTCTTGTCTTTCCCTGGTTCTAGTTTATAATTGTACTTTGTTCATTTGTTTTCTTTCTTATTCTATGCTGCTGCAGCTCGAAACATTCAGGGATACTTAATTGGAGGAGGCGTTTCCTCGGTATTTTTGGTATTTTTTACTCTCTTTATCTACAAGATCTTCAAAATCGATATTGTGCTTTGGTATCGGGACTCCTGCCACCCTTTCCTGGGTAAAAAAGGTATGTTTGTGTAACAGTGCTGAGCTTTGTTTTGAGCTTCCACCTTTGCTTGCAAAGCAGTGAGTTACCCTCATGCAGCATGATTGGTCTTCCTTGGGATTTTTGGAAGGATAATGTTTTTAGGATGTTTAGAATTAGTTCAGATGACAAAAGTATCTACAGGGGAAAAAAATCAGCAACTTTCCCGGAACCCAGAACTATCAGAGCTTTTCCTTAACACTCACCCCAGTGGTTTGAATACTCTTCTGACAGCAGTTTTTCAGGTTACTTTTAATTACTATTCTTACAGAAAGCAGTAATACGTTAGAATTTTTCAGTGTTTTTTTTATTTTCAATAGATGACACAGGAAAATATAACTTTCTTTTGTTCTCTACTTAAGAACACTTCTGATTATTTTACTTTCTGGAAATTTTGCTTTCCTGGCATTCAAAATAATGTTCATAGGGGTGTTGTCTATGAGAATATGCTGAAGTATGGGTAATTTTGAAATATCTGAGAGGAGACACTTTCTGTTTCTCTGGCCATGTATCTTCTAGAGGTATTGAGATTCTCTTAGATTTCTTGGAACTCTTTTAAATTTGGTCTTTCTGAAAAGTTTGATCCAAAATATCTAATACAATTTGGATCTTGAAGTTTAACACTTAGTTTGTTTTTGTTGTCATGTCCTAAGTGGTTGCTGTAGTTTGAAACTCCAGGTTGCAACACCACCTATGAGTTATATGGCAACTGGAATTTAAAGTATCAGTTCTGCCATGGGGTCCACTGTTTTTCAAATATTTCTGTGATAACATTTTTTTATTTAGTGTTCAAAAAAGAATGTTACAACTTAATTTTGCGGGTCTCTTTTGCCTATTCGGATTCAGCATCCTGAATTCTAGAAGGCCTCATCCTACAAGTATTTCAGACTTAGTATAATTTTACATGCTTAGCTAATATAGCAGGATTAGGACCTAAAAAATGATTCAAGTAAGGGAAGATCCCCCAGAGTTTAGAGATTTTGTTTGTTTGCTTTCTTGCTCTTGTATCTTTGGAATTAATTTTTATGGAAGTTCTATTGCTCACTCCTTAGTTTCAGATGAGAAGATCTATGATGCTTATGTTCTGTATCCAAAGAACAGAGAAAGCTGCTTGTATTCATCAGATATTTTTGCTCTGAAGATACTGCCAGAGGTCTTAGAAAGACAATGTGGATATAACCTCTTCATTCTTGGGAGAGATGATTTACCAGGAGAAGGTAAGTTAGCTGAAGACAAATTTGACTTGAGTTTTCTCGTTGACCTGTAAATACAACTGAGAAACAGGAAGTCAGTCAGATGGGATTCTAAATATCTCTCACCATCAGATGAACTATGATTCTCTTAATCACTTTGATGAAGAATGAGAAATAAAGCACTGGCTGCTCCCGTGAAGTCTGTTTATCTCAGCCTTTGCCTTGTCATTAGTTAGCACTTTCAGGTTTTTTTCAGTGTCTGGCTAGCCCAGACATCTGGACATGGAACGATGCTGAGGGGAAGAGGAGTCAAAATTGTGACTGTGAATGATGACTAATGGCAGGAAATATAGAAAAGTAGGTCTCGTGAGTGGTATAAAAAAAGCCTGCTGCTTTAAAGTGCCATTCAACAGGAAGATATCTCTACTAATTCATTTTTATTTGCTCTGAGAATTTCTGTCAAACCAGCAGGATGCAATAGAGGGTTTAATGAATGCTTAGATAGTGCAGGTGGAAAAAAAAAAAAAAGAATACAAAGTAATACCAAGTTATCAGGAATTATCAGCTGTATCAAAGGCTACTTGTCCCTAATAGAAGTTCTTAGAAAGCCTTGCCTTTTTTGGAAGGCTGTAAAGTCCTTGTGGAGGTTTCCTCTGTGTACATATGTACAAATTTCAGATTTGAATTTGTAGTATCTGACACTGAAAATTGGAAAGTCTATCCCACCAGCTGCTTATGTGAGGTGAAATGATGATGAATGGCTTTTGAATTATTCTGGTCTTATGACCTGAAAAAGATAATACTGAGACTGAATAAATTTTCAGGCTAGGCCTGAAATAAAAATTCGTATTTAGAAAACAATTCATAAATAAATAAACTTACATGAGGTAGTCATGGATCACTTTTTTTTTTTTTTTAGATGTCTGAAGGATTTTGGTAATGGTTTGAGAAGGAAGGATTCCCTGGGAAGTAGAATCTAAAGTGCTGCTTTATTTTTCCAGCTTGAAAAAAATGCAATAGTCTGTGCTCAGGGTTTAGCCATAGGGGTTTTGTGTGGTATTTACCATATTTCACTGTTTGAGACTTAATTGACTGGAATGCCATTGATGGGGAGAATAATTTCTTTCTCTTCCACTCACATGTCACAAAACCAGTTGAGCATATCAGAACAGGCTGTTTAAGGTAAAAGGTCCTGTGGTTCTGGAACTTGTGTTTTTTGCATTTGTACCTATGATGGTAATAAAATGGCATTAGCAAGATAATTAGTAGATAGTTGGTAGCTCTTCTCTGTTTATGCAAAACAAGGATATAGACATAGAATCTGATGGGGTCAGATTGTGTTGCATTGGGCAGATCTCTATGGTTGGCTGACCCAAGGCAACTGCTTGCATGCTCCTATCCTCCCCCTGTTTTGATGTAAAGTGTGTTGGCTTAAATATCAAACAGTGAATGAACTAGCTGCAGAATATTGGTAACAGAAAATAGAAATGTATAACCTTCATTTTGCACAACCTTTTTCTCCACAGCTGTGATCAGCGTTGCTGATGAAAAAATCCGTCAAAGTAGGAGAGTGATAATTGTTTTAGTACCAGAGTCCTCCTGTTACAGCATTCTGGAAGATGTGTCTGAAAAGCAGCTAGCCATGCATAGTGCTCTTATCCAAGATGGTATTAAAGTAATTCTCATTGAACTTGAAAAAATACAAGATTATGCAAGCATGCCGGAATCCATCAGATATATTAAGCAAAAGCACGGGGTTATCCGATGGAAAGGGGACTTCTCAGAAAGGTCCCACTCAGCAGGTACCAGATTCTGGAAGAAAGTGCGCTACCAGATGCCATCCAGAAAAAGTGGCTCTTTATCAGGATTGCATTTGTTACCAAAAGACTTGAACTTGCCTTAAATAACAAAAGAGAAATGACACTTAATGACTGATTCAGTTCACACAGCTGGTGATGGATTGACTGAAGGTCACATGTATCTGTTTTGTGCAATCTCATCCAAATTTACTGGAGTGAAGGTACTACTTCTGGCTGGATCAACAGAACACCTTGAAATACCATCAGTAGCACATGTAGGAAGTACACAAGTACTTTCCCAAGAATGATTCTGTGAAATTCCCTTGTATTAAAAATGGAAGGGTAAAAAACTGTCCAAAAATCCAAATCAATGAAGAAAATTTGGTATTTTTTTCCGTGCAATTGAAGTTTTAATATGAAGGGAATTATTCTAATTATGATTGTGATATTACGTAATGCACATAGTTGGTGCCAGTAAATGTTTGTTTCATTTTTTTTTTGTAATGAAATGACACAAACCTTTTCTTTGTTACAAGTTTTATTTGCCTTGTTCAGTTTGTGGAAAGATAAATCCCCCTGTGTTACTGCATCAGTGTATTATCGTCCAGGAGAAAAGGTAAGAGACAATCCCAGTCCTCCTAAAGTGCTGTTGAACCTGGCAAAGCTTAAATACTCTTCCCTGATCTTTTTTATATTTGAAAGAACAATGCCATTTTTAGTCACTTGTCACATGCAGACATCGTAAAAATACTTCTGTAATCTGTATTGAGTTGCAAAATTAATCTCCAGAGAACTTTTTCTTTCCAGTTAAATGGCTTAATATATTTATTTACCCAAGTGGAACAAATGGCTAATGACACAGTCTGTCATGGGGGGTGCAGGATAATTGACTTCAACCACCTTACCTTAAGTACCACGTCAAGGGGCAGAGAGAGAGAGAGAGAGATGCCCCTGTGTTACTCCCTGCAGCTGCGTGCTTTTCTCCTTTCCCTCTGCTCTGATATGTAAGGAATCTGAGATGACTGTGTGCTGAAGGCTGCAGTCAAGGCTTTCCAAACAAAAGGGAAAGGAAGTTGTGTAAAACTAAGTTGTTAAAGCTTAGTGTGTATGTTGAACCCTTTCTCTTTCATTTTGAAATATTTTTAATAGTAGTATGTATGCCCCAACTGTTAACTCTAAAGTTACGTTTGACTTGTGTGTAGTGAAGTAGTTTGCCATGATCAATTCTTTTTTTGGGGCAGGGAATTTATTTGATTGATTTAAAAAATTCATCAGACCTCTTTAATACTATGTTTATAGCTATTAATTTTAGAGAAACAGGAGATGAGAGCCAAATTGCCCATGTAATTTCAGTCTGTCCTTGAAAGTTGTGCTTTTAGATTGTGAGATCTTGTTGTATAGGGAAGCCTCAGGAATTGACTGTTACTGCCTTTAGCTGTTGCTTGCAACTCTGAATTTCTGTGTCCTATCAGCTTCTTTCTTGCAGAACCTTTTTCTCTCCTCCCATTCAAACTCCAGCCTATATTTTCTCTTGCAGCTCCTTTATCTTGAAACAAGCAACTTGCTTTTGTGTCAAACTCCATCACTTTCCAAGCTCTGCTTGAAGGCTGTTGCTAATGCAGTATTAGGCAGAAATTTTCCTCTGGTATCTCCACTTGTTTGTCTGAAAAAAATACTGTTTTGCAGCCTTTGGAATTCATCTATTCATTTACACACTGTAGTGTGTAATTGAATTAAAAGTAAAAATTAAAATTACACACTGCAGATAGTTCTTCATTCATGGCTCAAGCAATTTTCTTATGCCTCCATCCTCAGCTAAACAAAACTGTTCTGGATGATAAGTGACAAAAACAGTGGAAGTAGGTTCTTCTCCCACCTAAATTGCTTTAGTTTCCTCAGTGTGTGCTGGAAACTTGAAATGGTGCTTTTGAGAGGCAGCGCCTTCTGAGCTTTGTGAGTTGCGTGTGTGTGTTTGGCCAGAATGGAATAAGAATCTCTTCATTTCAAGAGAGGAGGGGGAAGAAGTGCATTTGAAATGTCAGACTAATTCAAACCCTCATGGTGCGGAAGAGTTTTATTGATTAATGTCATTTACGTACACACCTATGCAGATGCTCGTAGTCTGTTCTCATTCAGTGTTTTAGTCACAAGAGAAGTGTCGAGGGAGGATCAGTCCTAGTCATGAAGTGTCACATTTACTTAGCTGTTGCAGACAGTCTGCCTTTAAATATGGTGTGTTCAATGGCAGCCTATTGTAGGGTAAAAGTGCCTTGAGATCCATCTGAAGTTACTGAAAACCATCTGAATGAGGCTAATTGTTAATGGTTCCCATTGACAGAAGAATTAAATTGGACAGAAGCTGTATGGTTTGGTCACAAAACTCTTCTGTGAGAAGATCCCTGTATCAAATGTGAAGCCCAGACACTGGCATTATGGTATCTGTACTCTGAGGACTAGGGTGTAACACTGACTTTGTGCTTTCACCTTGACAGCTCACAGTATGCAGGCCAGCCAACAGAGTTCCAGCGACCTCAATCCTCCTAATTACTTCTGCTGACTGGAATAGGTTGAAAGGAAAACTGCTACTTGTTATCCCTACCTTTAGGACTGGAAAGTTATGTTACTGAGCCAAAATAGTATTCTTTAAAAAAAAATTTGTTCCTTTTGATATATTTATACAAATGATGCTGAAGTTTTCATGTGTGTTATGTAAAGGCACTTTGAGGAAGAGTCCATTTTTAAATTTAATAAAGACACTACATATTTTTTTCATACAGTACTGCTGTTTCTTTTGTCCTCATTTCTCCACTAAAGCATGCTGAGAATGGACAATGGCAAGCAGAAGTTGTGACTCAGAGTCTTAACAAGACTGCTATAATAGATCTTCATTCAGGCTGCTGAACCATTGTCAATCTGTCTGTGGTACAACATTAGCACAAACCACCTCACCCTGCCTGGGCAAACAGAGGCTGTGAGCTTGGCCCTGCTCTCTCTGGTACTCTCCTTGCAGCAAGGTGAAGCTAGAGCAGCCCCAAGGCTGCTGCATTGCTCTCCGGGACCAGCATGGTCCTCAGCAGTGCCATACTGAGCAGCCTTCTGCTGCAGCTCCTGAGGAGCTGGGAAATGCAGGAGACCTCAGATGTGGGAAATGTCAATTGCTTCTCAGCAGTAGTGGAGAGGCAGCCTTCTCTGTCCAGCCCCTGGGGCACGTGCTTACTCATCTGCTTGAGGAAAGCCAGAGCCTTGGCAGTGGTGCTGTAGGGGTTGGTGTAGCCCAGAAACCAGTTCTATCCTGGGCTGCATCAAAAGCAACGTGGTCAGCAGGGTAAGGAGGTGATTCTGCCCCTCTGCTCTGGTGAGACCTGACTTGGAGTGCTGCATCCAGCTCTGGGGTCTCCAATACTGACCTGAAGTGAGTCCAGAGGAGGCCACCAAGGTGGTCAGAGAGGTGGAGCACTTCTTCTATATGGAAAGGTTGAGAGAGTTGGGATTGTCCAGACGGGAAAAGAGAAAGCTTTGGCATGACCTAATTGTGGCCTTCCAGGGCCTGAAAGAGAACTTACACAAAAGATGGCGCAAGACTTTTGAAGAGCATGTAGTGACAGGACAAGGGGGAATGGCTTCAAATTGAAAGAGTGTAGGTTTAGATCAGATATCAGGAAAAAATTCTTTACTGTGAGGGTGGTGAGCCACTGGAATAGATTTCCCAGGGAAGTTGTGGGTGCTGCATCCCTGGAGGTGTTCAAGGCCCCGTTAGATGGAGCTTTGAGCAACCTGGTGTAGTTGAAGGTATCCGTGCCTGTGGCACAGGGTTTGGAACTAGATGATCTTCGAGATCCCCTTCCAACCCAAACCATTTCTATGATTCTGTGAATCTAAGTAACCTGGCTGACTTGTCCTTGCCTCCCACCAGCTCGAGTCTCGCCCAGGCTCATGCTGATTGCACAGTGGCTCTGGTGCATAGATATGGAGCAGTGCAAAGGGGAGTGCTGTGCTCCTTCTGCACCTGCTTCATTCTGCAGAGTGGTTTCACTGCAGGATTCAGGTTTTCAGCGGGTAAGAGTGGTTTGTCCCAAGTTATACCTAATTTTTTTTTCCTTTTGTCTGAAGTTTCTTACATGATAGAAAAAAATGTAGTGAAACCAGAAAAATGAAAATGTGAGAGCAAGGGGAGGATGGAGGCAATGGTAATTATTCTTTTTTATAAGATTTCTTGTTTTGTGTTAGTACGTCAGACAGCAGGGAATTTGATTTGAAATGCAATGCTACTTCCCTAATCTTGTGCACCGATTTCACTAAAAGTAAATGGTGAAATAGTATTTAGGAAGTAAGGATGAAATAATAAAAATGTGACACACCAAAATGCTTACTTGATGGTTTTGTTTTCATTATGTGACAAGCTGTAACAAAATATATTTAAATGTCTTAGCACTTAGAAATACTGCTTTTGTTTTGGCTTTTGTTATAATAATATTTTTTATTATGATCAAGTGATACCAATACTGACAAGCCTGAATATTGTGTGTCCTTACCAGTAGTGTTTCAGAGATGGAAAAAGAATGCATTTCCCATTCACTGATACAGGGTGTAGGACATTAATCTGACTGCCTCTATCTAATTTTTAATTATGGGATTTATTTTATAATGTTTAGACAGAAGGGGAAATGAATAGTAATAAGAATTTTTTTAATGAACAATAGTGTAACTAAAATATTTTAATCATTTAAATGCATTGTGATTAAATTGGAACTATATCCATTTTCTTTTCAGCTTCTGCTTAAATTGTAAATGCATCCTACTGTAAAAAAAGCAAAGGTGTTTTTTAAGTAAGAGTGACTTTTTATATCAAGCTTTTGCACTTATTGGTTGTTTACGTATGTTAGGTTATCTTCTTTGCCCTTCTTCACTTTCTAAACGACATTTAAAAAGGACACCTTAATTTTTTGTCCATATAAACACACAAATGTAGGTGATAAAGTGATCATTCCCTTGGCTAGAATGGCTCTAGGAGCAAAGGTGGCTCAGTGCATCTGAAGAGCATCACTGAGCCCCAGTAACTTTCCCTCACACCTTGTCTTGATGGACTGCCTCAGCTCTGCAGGGTTTGTAGCAGGCTTCTCAGCACATTGTGGGCAAAACCAGCAGATAGCTATGATATGCAAAGTGGGAAAAAAAAGGTTTTTAGACATGTTTTAACGTGGAAAGGATTGCTATCGTTACCAGCAAAATTATTTTCTGTATTCCTGAAGGAATGTTACAGATTTTGAATTAAGTTATTTGTGTTGTCTATGTTTTAATAATTAATTGTTATTGCATTCAGAAATTTAATCTGCCTAAAGACAAAGGATTTCTTAAATTGAGAGAGGATCTTGTTCTGACTGATTGTGGGTCCCTAGAGGGCAGTCCTGGGCCACCTACTCTGAAGTAGCTGATTCCTGTGATACCCTTGGGCTAAATTATAGTGAAAGAAAGGCAATCAATTAGCCTTCTTTGTACAGTCAGCAGCAATCTAAACTTTATGGTAGACTGGATGGTCTGTAGCAGCAACTTCAACATTTCTGAACAACACGTGGCAACAGCGATTTTTGAACAGTCTGTGGATTAAGCTTTTCTGGACAACATATGGCCACAATGTTGTTTTTAAACTTAAAAGTTTAAAGACTTTTAAGAAGAGGAAGAAAGGAAGAAGGAAAGACAGTGAAATAGAGAAAAAATACCTGGGTCACCACCCAGAGTTCCAGCAGTTTCTCTGGTCCAGTTCCTGCGGGTGGTGGGTGCAGGGATGAGGGGTGCCCACCCTGCCCCTCTCTGTTTTGCTATTTATAAACCAGTCCTTGCTGATGTGCATTTTATTATTCTTGAACTTTTCAGAATGAGGCTGGGGGGTCTCATGGTTTCAAATCCCCTCCCCTGACAGATGCAAATGCACTGCTGTCTCAAACTTGTTTTTAGAAATAGTTACCCAAGATTAGCAAACTGATCCCAGAAAAGCACTATCCTGCCACCACAAGGCTCTCTTTTTTTAACTGCACCTAATCTAGTTGGCATGGAAATACTCCTTTTCTCTTCTGCCAAATGTTTGAGACATTAACTTTTTCAGGTTTTCAGTTTCTCACACTGACATGACTGAAAATTGAGTGGAGAGAATTGCTTAATGAAAATCACATATAGTTGCTTGGGAAAACAATATAACATTTACATAAAAGTTATTAGTCAGTCTTCAGTCTTTGTGTAAAAAAGTGATACAATTCCATGGATTTTCTTTAATTTCTTTATCTAAATCCAAAAGTTTAATGTGATGATTCTCTGTATTCATGAGGAGATGAATTGAAATATCCAAGAAAATGGTTTTCTTCAATTATAGAAATCCTTTCTAAAATATCAAGTTGTAATAGAATTACTAACACTTTGTTAATAGTTTTGTGTTTAGAAGCACATTCACTTTCAAATTCAGAGCCCAGGAACCCAGATATTACCCAGCTGCTCTTTAGCTGGTGCTTGTTGCAAACATGTAACTATGGGCCTGATCCCGAGTTCACAAATAGTCTGTGAACTGTCGGTCCAGTCGCGTTCAGAAGAGACAGCTGGATTCATCAATAACACGATTTATTGACTGCAACATCTATGGTTCTTTTGGATTGCCAGTGATAAAGGCATTGACTGCAGAATAGCTGTGTATAGCACTAACAATATGATTGCAATTACAAGCTTCATATTCCAGGCCAGCACTAGGCATAGCTGAGGACACAAGACTTACCAAAAGGTATCCCTTCTGGGGAGGGCAAGGAGGACAAACCTGTCAACCTGTCCCTGCAATTTCGTGTCAAATTCTCATCCCCCCACTTAGATATGAAGTTGGGGTACATTTTATACCTTATTAACCAGTATTTTGCAAAGTGCTGTGAGTGGGGCTGCAGTCAAACCTTACATTCTTTGTTGTTGCATTGTAGAGAATATTTCTCCATAGGAGGTGTACTCGGTTTGTTGTTGCGGTGACCCGGCCCATCTCAGGGCTGGATGTCATTAAATGGATCAATTTTCCTGCTCCTGACTTCGATCCCGAGGGCAGGTCTGAGGCCAGCTCATAGGATGACCATCAGACCTAAGGCCATCCTCTTCTGGGTGATTGCCACTGCCACATCTCCTCCCCTCTTTCTAGACCCTTCTCTTGTTCTTTAGTCCTTATTGGTTCATCTTACGTATATTTATGTATATATCAACTTATGTATATTTATCAGTTTAATTGCCTATGTATAAGTTCCAGAAAGTTCTCCCCTGTTCCTTTCCCTATTGGCACCTGTCATTCCCATCATCTCTCTATTGGACTGTTTCCCTTAGTTCCTCCCTCTTTTAGAACACCATAAAAAGGCTTGTTTAGCTCCTCCCCCCGCCTTTTCTGGCGCTCTCCCTTCAGTTTCGAAGCTCCTTGTTACTTTGTGTTATCAATAAAGCTGGATTTGTGGGCACCAGAGAGGTCCCTCTACCTCCTTCGCTGCCGTCCCGTTGCTAGGCAACATCCCAGCTGCAGCCTGCTTTTGTGTGCCTCTGAGCAGAGCGCTCCGCCCAGCCACGAGGACTGTGTCCCTTTGGTCGCCGACCAGGACACCGCCTTGCCTCCTGCCAGGCCACCGGGCGGCCGTGGCAGCGACGCAGTTTGTACAAAATATTCCTGGGTATCAGGTAGAAGAATGAGCCCCTGTGACTTCTACCTCACTTCATGCGCCTCCCTGATGACATGGCAACACAAATCACAAGATCTCCATCTGGTTTCCATGACTACACTGTGGGTCCTCTGACATACTGAGCTTTGCATTATCCAACAGTGCTCTTGCCACCAGTTACTCTTTTCTAGTCAAGTGATGTTGGTTATGAGTGGAAAATGAAAATCTGAGGTGAAAATCACTATCCCGGAACTTGTATCAACACTTGTAAGTTCTCAGATGGCAAGTGTGGTGAGTAGCAAGCAGGTCGCAGTACGTGGTGGTTCATAAGGCTGTGAATGTCCTCCTAGTACTGCACAGCACCTTCATTGCCTCAGGGGTGGAAGGAAAGTAAATTCAGGCAGGTAAGTCTTGTGGGGACGAGCAGTAGTGTAAATAAAACTGTGAGCTGTTTGTGACTCCAGTATTACAGGATGTGTGAATTCTTCAGTGCAGTTGAGTCTAGCAGCACAGCACAGCTGTATCCTGACCCACACTGGGATGTCATGTGGATTCAAACCTCCTCTTTGGCTTTCCATGGAAGAAAACCCAGTCTGCAGCCAGGAGGGGGTCATGAGCATGCTCTGTACCAGAGCCCCAGCATGCAAATTGTCAGTGCTTTGAGAGGCTGAAATATTAAGAGAACTTCCAGTGCAAACCCTTGACTGACACTGAGTTAAAGTTGCCAGCCTTCATTTCCCATTCCAAAAAGACCCATTCTGTCAGAGGCTGCTGCTTCATTTTCCAGTCCCTCTTTTCAATTCTTGCTTTATTCACCCAGGAGCCCTTGATGTTGCTCCTTCCCTGAGCAATCTCTGTTCTGCCTAGACTACCAGTGTAAACATAAATATTGTTACAGTTTCAGTGTTACAGTTTTTTTTCCAACAAACCTCTGCTATGACTGCAAACTTTCAACAATTAATAACAGAAACCAGCTGTTTGTAAACGTCTTCCTTAATGTTACAGGAATGTTTTCAGTTGGATTATTTACATGCAACTGAAGAAGGCACCAGGGAGTGACAGAAGCCTTGAAGCCATATCAGTACCATGTTGTTCCTAAGAATTATTTAAACAGTGAAGGGTGATGGTGTTGGTGCTTGCTTGTTTCTGGCTTAAAAGGGAAGAAATGGAAAGTTAGTAGCTGGATTGAGATGATAAACTAATCAACAGATGAGGTTCTAACCAGTCAAAAGGCCACTTTTCTTTTTTTCCTTTTTTATTAACGGAATAATTTGAATGTTTGTCTACTACATAGGTAAGGTATATTCAATAAAACAATATTTTTCAGGTGTTTCTAGTCACAATAATGCTTCCTCCTTTTCTGCCCTTGTCCATAATAATTTTGTTAGATCTCTTAGGGTTTTTTTTGTTCAATGCTATATTCAAACATAACAGCCAAAACAAATAGAATGATATTTTTAGAATAGTTATACCAGACACAAATAACAAGAATTTGTCTGCAGATCTGCCTTTTTTTTTCTGTTCATTAGCAAAACAGAATGTCAGTCTATTATCTGCTGGTGAAATTTCTAGGCTAGTGCTGTCTCCCACTTATTTTGGTACATATTTTTAGGCTAGTGCTTTTTTCTCAGATAACATTTTGTATTTGCATCTTCAGGAGGAAAATGAGCTTATTTTTCCAAGAAATCATATTATTGAAATTAAACTTTGTAACTACAGTAGACCATAAGGGGGAAATGCCAGAGAGGAGACATGTCTGATGGGGAACATGCAAAAAGATTTCTGTTAGAGGAAACTTAGTACATGCTGGCATCCGGTAGAAACTTGTTTTAATGACCTACAGTGAAGTCCTTACGAAGATGCTGGAGTAATTTCTTGACTAATTTTAAATAATAAAAAAACCCACTACAAGTGGGAGATTTGACTGTCTCTGAATTGCCCAAAGAAGTCCTTTTAGGAAGTTAGATACCAACATTTCTCCATTCTGCATTTGCTTGAAAGTTGCGGTGATTGATGCAATACTTTCATTATGTCTTTCTTTTCCTTTTCTTGTTTAGCTCGAAGTTCTTGTGGTTACTTGGTTGTAGGACTCCTTGCATTTTTAACTGTTGCAAGATGGCATTGGACCCTATCACCTGCCTGCAGAAAGGGGCTATGCTTGTGTAACTGCACAGATAAAGTGCAGTATGCAATCCTAGGACTGCTAAGAACATTTTAACACAGTAATTGTGAAGACTTGCAGGAGACAACCTCACGGAGGATTTTGTTGGGTAATTTCCATGTAATCTTTTTACCATCTAAATTGTAAGGCAACACACTGCCTTCCAGTTTTTAGAGGACTTCATCTCAAACCTGCTAGGCACAGTTTTCTGACAGTGAGTGTCACAAGGTCACATGTATTTGATTATGAATGCTTTTTTTTCCTCCTTGTCTGTGACCAAAAACTTGGCTGTAGATACCTGTGCAATGTGTATATATAGCACCTAGAAGGCCTGAACTTGGGAAACAGGATAAGAATGGGCTTCCTCTGCCTTTTGGCTAGTTCATTCCTATCTCAGGTATCCAGTTATGTTGGTCTCTCTATGAGTTACCGTGCTTCATCCTAACAAAGGAGCTGTTCATTGGTATGTACTGGATGTATTGTTTATAGGCAGAAGTTGTAGTCTGTCTTCAATTTAACCTAGACAAGCCAAATTAACTTAAAACTTTCCTGAAATGTAAGCATCTCATTTTCCCTAGTATACCCATAGTTCAGTGAAGTCTCTTGGTATTTGTGAATATATTAACAGGACAGTGCATGACATTTCAGCTGAAGGTGGGCCAGTACCCTGAAGATTGTTGTCAGGGTCCTAAACAGAAGATGTGTGGGCATGCAGAAGTTACTGATCCATGTGAGAGCTGATGCAAGTGGGTGCAGGCCTGAGCTGTGCTGGATGTACCACGTGCTGCAGGTACAGCTGGAGCCAGCTCACCTGTGTGGAGAAGCTTTAGGCAGCTCCCACTTGGCGCCTGGCAACAGCTCCACTCGCATGTCTCAGCTTAACTCGAAGTGAAACAGCCTGTTTTCATACACCGTCTTTTTGTGTGACAGTAAAGATGATGAATAGAGTTTTCTACTTCTCAGGACACCTTGTAAAAACCCTAAAGCCTTCAGTGCTGGCAAACGTCCCCATAGATGGGATTTGCATGGTGTGGCATGCCCTGACTAGAGGTCTGTCTGAGACAGAACAGCTCTGGGTTCCCAGCATTGGAAGAGACATAAGATTATCTGTGTTATCTCCTTTTACCTTCTCAGGTTATCTCAAATAACCCAAATTTTAATCAAAATCCCATGGAGTCTGAGCACCTTTCTCAGTGGGATCTATAATAAAGACTTGCATCAGTGCATTGCAGGTGCCTTTGTTACTTCTCAGTTCACCTGATTTAAGGCAGCATTTGCTATTCCCTTTTTTATTTATCTAAAAGATATACTTGCAAGTCATAGGAATCTTGACCCACAATTCTCCTTAGTCTGTGATTCTGAATGGCAAATGGTTATTTTTGTGTTTAAAATTAAAGAAAATAAAATGGTGTAATTTCTGAGTGCAGGAGGAGTAAATGGGTAAAAATCACTATGAGCGAAGCTGCAGGGTCACATACCTCTAACTATTGTGCCATTGGTAAACTACATAGGAAAACTTCCATTTTTTTTGTACCAGGGCTAATGGAAACGTCGATATGAAGGCCATGGCTAATCCCCTGGCAAGCTCCCTCCATGGCAGTAACTACTGCCACACCTTGGCTTCTTCCTTTTCAAGCATCTGCTGTCACTTTTTGCTAGATGGCTTCCCAGTCAGCCCTGCAACTCTGGCTTTGCAGTGTAGCTCAACTTTCTCTGCTCACCATGACAACTGGTTACCACAATGAAGGCAATAAGGATATTGAAACAAAACAACTGACTAATGTGATGCAACCAAACACTGCAACATTACTTTCATATTTTCAATTTCCAACTTTCCTACTTTCCTCCCCTACCTTAACCATTCTAAATCAAAATTTTTGCATACCCTGCCGATTGCAGTGTTTTTGAATACTTCTTCCTCAATAGAAGATTTTTCTGTTCTCAAATCATGTAATACATACATATTTTATGCAACTTTAACTGTGTCTAAATAATTACCTGCAATTACATTTCTTAATATTTTTTATTCTTGTAGCTTTAAAAGATTTGTACATACAATGATAATCTTAATGTCTTCATCAAAGTTACCTTGTGCAACAAAACTTAAAGTAGAAATGGTATAAAAACATACATAAAGTGCTTTAAAACTCTGTTAAGTTTTAATTTACCCTGCTCAGTTTCAGATGAGAAAGTTATATGATGAATACATATTGCAGCCAAACCCAAAAAATATGATTGTGGCTAAAAACCACAGTTTTGCCCTAAATTTACTTCTGGCTGTCTTAGAGACATGGTATGACTATAGCCTCTTCTCATGCAGAAGGGATGACTTACCAGGCGCAGGTAAAGCATGAGATTACTGAATTCTATAATTGCCATAAAAAAACCTAACAAATATGTTTGCTTGTCACTGGCACTTTTCCTAAAAAATTTAGGGCAAGTATTGCTCTGATTTTTGCAGTTCAAGTCAGTTGGTGGGGAGGACTAGGTGACCACACAAGGCATGTTTGAAAAGACATAATTTCAGACTCACTGCTGTCAAGCACTATTGATAGGTTGCCCAACTAGCTGGAGTTTATGTTCAAGTTTTGCCTCATCTGAAGGAACTGTTTGATGGGGTCCAGGATTATTTTGTGACACAAGTGCTCTCTTGATCCAAACCAAAAATCTAATGCTGCCCCATGCCCCAAGGAGATGATATATGTGAAAAGGGAAAGTTGTCAATTCCGTAAATTGAGAAAGACAAGCGATCTTGAAAGCTGGTACAAAACTACTGGATGATGTAGGAAAATAAGAGGTTTGTGCTAATGAAAGGCAATGTTCTAAATTCATCCCAGGCATGAATCCCATCCCATCCCTCCCTAAGAGGATGCTCTCACTCTGATTTTCTTCTAAGCACAACTCAAAAGGACTGAATTATTTATCGCAGGCACTGTGCTCCCTTCATTGGCTATATCATGTTTATCAAATAAAGAAGGCAGATGCCACCACCTGATGGAAAAAGGACTTCTCAGCCATACCCTACTTAGCATATGCAGTTTGGAGAGATGCTATACACCAAATGCTATCCTCAAGTCCAGTCTCTTAATTTGCACAGAAGTAGCCTTATCTGAACTTCTCCTCAGCTGCAGAAAGATAAAGTACACAATGATCATCACTCTGCTGCAATCCATTTTCAAAGATGGCACTGATTAGAGCCCTCCTTGCACGAATTATGACTGCTTATTCTGTTTTAGAGCTTTATGAGGCAAAATACTCCTGAATGTCTGCATAGATGAAAAAAAAAGAAAAAGTAAATTCCACTGCATAGATCTGATAAGGAGGATGTTTGGATGATGTTTTGCTTAGCATCATCTTCATCGGTGAATTTGCTAATTCTTGGTTTGCTTTGAAGTGTCCCTGGTGACCATACCAAATGTTCATGCAGACTAGTGTCAATGTCCACTTTCCTCAGACAACCCACTTCTTTGCTCTTCCCTGCAATTTTTGTCTTATGACTTCCATGGTCTGTGTGTTTTTGCTGTTTCATGAAATCCAGCCATTTCAGCTTTACTACACTTTTTTTTTTTTTTTCCTGAATTCTGGTTCACATTCAATGAATAGTTGAATGATTGAATAGCTCTCATTTTACCTGTTCATTCTGATATTTTAACAAAGTGTTTTATACCAGAAGCATTTTTACCGGAAACAATTTTTCTCTATTAGTAGTATTACAATGCATATAGGAGAAAAAACCCCATCACAACTGCATACAGCAGAACCTCTAACACATGTAACTCAAAAATAATTCTTAAAAAAAATCATTATTTTTTTAAAATCAGTGCTTCTAGAGCAATGAAGTAGAGACCTCTCTTGCCTTTATGATAATCAGATTCAGCTCACAGATGTTTTGTGGTGATGCAAAATACAGAAACTAAAAATCTTGCATAATCTTGCATTGTTTGACCTAATACTAGGAGTTAATGAGAAATATTTCCAAAATTAAATATGGATATAAGTGATGACCAAAGAGAGACAAGCTGACCACATAAATCCCACTGTGTTCGGCAAGTCAGGAATTAATTAATTTTCTGTGTACCTCCCAACAGCTTTGTGTCTGGAAGTGTTGCAATGTGCCTCCAGCTAGCACTATGTACCTTGTTTTGATGGAAGACAGTATATGCGGGCATAGCAGGGCATAATCTTTCATCTTTACTTACCTGCAGCTACCGGCAAGTGGGCAGGATGTTTGAACACGTTTCCATTTGGTAAATATAATAGTACCAGAACATGCAATGAAAGAAATACCAGAAGCAGAATGAAAAAACAGACAGGGACAGGATATGCCTGGATTATTCTCCACAGTTTTTGCAGAATACTTGTAATTTGCTTAGCAAATGTTATGATGTATTTTTAACAATAACGAGAACTACCTTGATAATTCTGAAGCCCGTGATTGCTACCTTTGTGAGGAGCGTCAGAAAGAGCTTTCCTCTACCTTAATATCTAGTTTAGTAGTTAGTCAACAAGAAAGTGGCAGTGCAGCATTAAAATTGCCCATATTTGATTATGTGTTTAACAAAATAATTTGAGGAACGCCTGCTTTGAAAAACTGGCTCTAGCTGTGGCGTGAGAGTGAAACAGAGAACTAAGAATCACCAGAATCTAGAGAACATACTGTTCCCAGAACAGCCACAAATTAAGTAATCTCTGTAAAATGTCAGGACTGCTTAGTAGCTGTTAGACTTGTAGATAAAAACTTAGGGACTAAATGAGACTAAACCTGTATGTTCAAGCTTCCAAATATCTTAGTGACAGTCTGGTTAACTCAAACCAAGAAGCCAAAGCAGCCTACTGAATAAGCAAATAAATCAGCTGATATCCCCGAGATGGTCCTGGCAACAGCGTCCGTAGAGTCTTGAAGAGCTCCTTCTCTTCCAGTGACACGGTCTCTTCAATTAGGGTGGTTTGCAGCTGTTCGTACTTAAAAAGCAGACAAACAAACAATCAAACAAACGTCAGTCACCTCAAATCTCGCAATCTTTACTTGGAGGATTTCCTGGGGGGGAGGGTGAGCCCAGCCCGCAGCAGCGAGGGGCTGGGGTGGCTGGCCCAGCCCAGTCTTTTTTTCAACAGTGACTTTTGCTCAAACGCTTTGTTTTTCGGAGCCTGCGTTTAACCAGCACCGCTTACCTGCGCCGGGGCGGGGAGGGGGCGGGGGATGGCCCGGGGCCGCCTCAGCGTCCTGGGTACGCCGAGGTTTGCAGGCGGCAGGCGGGGAAGGTGAGGCGTCGCTGGGA
>VZTI01000835.1:1835684-1955612 GCA_013397865.1 Struthidea cinerea
AGGGTCGCGCCCGGCCCCCGAGAGCTGGGGTGGCCGGGGCGGCAGCGGGTACGGGCGGCGGGGGCCGGGCAGGTGCGGAGCGCTGCTCTCCGTGGGCCCTGTGACAGGGCGGACGGCGTCAGCCAGGCTGGATAATCCGGGCAGGAGATGCGTACAGCTGCGCCGATGGTCGTACTTGCTCCGACGCCACTCTTCTGGGGCTGGGAGGTGGCTCGGACCGAGGCAGTGTCTGCTGGGAAACTGGGGGCTGGGGACAGTTTAGGAGTAGGAGTGAAACCTCTTATAAAGGGTCAGCCCTGTCCGTGGCTCGGTTCCTGACAGAAAGCCCAGCGAGCGCCTGTTCTTCGCAGCTGCCCCTCGGCACTGAGCCAGGCGGGTCACCCTGCCCGGGCCAGCGGTCCCTGCACCGACCAGGAGCCACAGCCCCTTCCAAGGGAATCATTCCAGGAATACGTCGCAATTTAAATGAAGAGTATTGGAAAATGATTTCCTGCCGTGCCAGCTGAGGGATGCCAGCGTTTCGCAGAAATACGGCTATCGTGATAGTCGCAGTACTGTCACTACATCCCGACGGGGCTAACCCAGCTCTTTCACACTGACTAGGTATGTCCAGCAAAGGAATATATGTATTTGTTGTCATCATTTTTTTCTAGATCAAAGTGAGACACTTGATTAATCTCTCTAGAAGAGGCATGGCATACCTTGCAGTTAATAGAAGCATTTAAGGGACTATGAATATATATGTATTTATGCATTTTTTATGATTTGAAATGTTCCTAGGCTTACGTACCAGAAATAGTGTGATCCTCTGACTTCCTGTTGGTTTCCTCAGTTCTCAGGACTGTTGCATGTTTGAGTAAGTTTGTGCTTTTGAGTAAGAGATTCAAAGAAACCTGCCACAAGTTTGCCAAAATCAGTGATCCTTTGAAGTATTGAGGAGGCTTTTTTTTTTTAATTGAAAAAAGGACTAAATTTGAAAGGACTAAAAAGCAGATGAAAACGTGTTTATGCCAATTTAATGAGAAATTTTCATGAAAATTGTGTCTACATGCCATCATGGATGCTGTAATTGTCATTTAGATGTGTGTATCATTGAAGACCTCTTTCAGACAGTTGATGGGGTTTTTTAGGGGAGTTGGTTGTAATAATTTTTTTTTAAACTTGATAAAAATATTTCCTTTCAGGCTGAAACTTTATGGACATGGCTTCGCATACCTGGAATTTTTTTCCCCCTCTGGAAAATCTGGGCAAAGATCACTAGAGCTGAAGTCTGTCCTGAATGATAAAGCTCCACAGGTCGACTGAGTGCTCAAGATGCCCACAGAATGGCTGGGAAAAGGGAGAAATTTAGCTGTTTATCATGGCAGAATGTGGTAGGAAAAACATTTGCAATTGGTTCTGCAGTCATCTGTATGTTATTTTCATCATTATTTATGTGAATGCATGCACAGAGAAGAGCCTAATTTTGCTATCGTGTCTACTTTCCATGGAAATGTAAATTTTTCATTGTGAGAAGTGAGAGACAGAAAGTGTCCTCAAAGTAGTCTGTGTGTATGGTTTTACACAAGGCTATATATATGTTTGCACGTCTTCTATGTTGACAAAAGGGTAGATTATAAATTTAAATAGAAAGAAAAAACATTGAAATTATAGCAAAGCAGGATCCTGGAAGACTTTCTTTTAGGATGTGGTAAAATACTACTTCTGCATCTGCTGAATCTACTGGTAGGACAAAAAAACTTCTTGAGAGAGCTTGTGTGAGACAGAGCACTAGAGCAAGGTAGTGTTTTAATAGAACAGAGTTTGTGAAAAAGCAGTGATTCAGAGAAGTCATAAAGAAAATACCTGCTCGTAAGTAGAGTCTATTCAATCCTGTTTTATCTTTAAATTATTTCCATTACAATATTTCCCTCTTTTTAAAAATTAAAAATTACAGATTTTTAAGTGTTACTGTGCATCACAACTAATGGAAAAAGTTCTAGCTTTTGTACAAAGATACATAACCTACCTCCAGAGATTTTAATGTTTTGTGTATTTCTATGCTCAGGATACTTTCAGGGACTCATTCCATTTTAGAGCTAGGCAAGAAAATACCTGCCTGCTAATTTGAATAGAAATTTGCAAGGAGAAAAGAGAAAGGGAAGAAGGGAAGCAGGCTGTGCAAGAACCAGCTTGGATGACTCAGTGCATGGCACACGTCTGAGTCAGTCTGGTGAAGTAAGACACAGCAGCCAGAAGTGTCATCTTTGACTCTAGTAGAAAATGGTGATCAGCTAAATGTTTGTCACAACAGGATGGGGTTCTCCTGCTCATCCTTCAGTTGGAATAGTTGCATTTGTCCTCTCACTGTGCTGTAAAACACTGTGGTAGGCTGAATAGAAAAAAAACCAAACCACTAAGGCAGGTCAAGTTAAGGATCAGCTTGTCAGAGACATGCCACTAATAGATCCTTCTCCAAACATGTTAGGGATCAGAGGACTACGAAAGAGTCCTGACAGT
This sequence comes from Struthidea cinerea, assembly GCA_013397865.1. Classification (NCBI taxonomy): domain Eukaryota; kingdom Metazoa; phylum Chordata; class Aves; order Passeriformes; family Corcoracidae; genus Struthidea; species Struthidea cinerea. The sequence continues at coordinate 1,838,184 of VZTI01000835.1, forward strand.
CATTCTCAAGTATATAAGTAAGCATGTAAAGGATAAATGCCTAGATTTTAGGTGAAGAAACATCACTACTAGAGTCCCAAACAACTCTTCTGCTCAGCATGTATTTTGATGATCTAGACAGAGGGAATCTGTTTCAGTGGCAGAATTTGCCAACAATACAAAGCTAATCAGGCTAGAACATGGAGGCATAAATTGCAAAGAATGGCAGAAAGATGTCATGATAGTAAATGGCTGGGTAATAATGGCAGAAGAAGATTGTTGTGGAGAAATGTAAAGAAAATTTAAAATAAAAACATGTGGCCAAAGTCCTTATATCATGTGCTCAACAGCTGACAGAGTTTGCCTGATTCTTGGCGCTCAGTGATGAGATCTTGAAATTTTACTACATAGGCCCATGGAAATACGAGGTCAATACTCAGTGTTACTCAAAGAACAAAGATATGGTTGGAAATCATAAGGAAAAATTTCCAGAAAAAAACAGTAATTGTCTTAGTTTATAAATCCATAGTGCACTTATGTTTTGAAGACTGTATGCAAGTTCTGTCCTGTCCTCCCCATCTCAGGCTGTAGCATAACTGGATGCAGTACAGAAGTGGGTGGCAAAAAAAGTCAGAATTATGAAATCAGATTCCATCCAAGGGAGAGTTAGGGAATCTAAGACTGTGGCTTGGGACAGGAAGAGGCGGGAAGGAGTGTGCTAGAGATGCAAAAAAATCAAGTGCTTGACAGGCTGAAATAGGAAATGTTCACTCATTATTTTTTTCTTCTGGTGTAATAATTAGGAGCTGTCAGGTAAAACAAGCAGGTTACAGGCTCAAAACAAGTCAAAGACAATTCCCGTATTTCATGTGTCCTCTATTAACTGTAATTCCTGCATTAATTGTGTAATGCGTTGTGTAATGCAAATGTTTACTTTAAATTGTGGAAGTTCATATTAGAAGTCACTAATTGAAAGTTTTCTTTCAGTTTCTGCAGGGAAACATGACAGCAAAAACACTGTTTTCATGTAACATTGCAACAGCATTTCTGTATTTAATTATTGCAAGTAAGTTTATTGCTGGCTATGGAAAATTTTGTTCTGGAACTTTTTTCCACACAAGTAATACTAACTTTTTGTGAAAATGGCAGTAATAGTAAAACTTATGTGCATACCAGTGAGTCTTTTTACATAGTACCAAGAGCAGGAACTTTAAAAACATAATATGTGGTATTTTATGTACTAATGCATCACAGAATCATTTAGGTTGGAAAGGAACTCTTGGCATTATCTAGTCTAACCTCATAGGATCAGGATTTTGAGTATCTCTGCAGATGGAGGCTCCACAACTTCTTTGGGCATCTTGTTCCAGTGTTTGATCACCCTTACAATAAAAAAGCATATTTTCTTGTGTTCAGATAGAATGTTTTATGCTTCAGTTTTTGCTCATTGCCTCTTGTCCTGTCAGTGGGTAATGCTGGCAAAAGTCTGTCTATTTGTTCTTCATTCCCTCCCATCAGGTATTTACACACATTGCTAAGATCCACCCACGCACTCCTCAGACTTTCTCTTCTCTAGGCCGAGCAGTTCCTGCTCTTCCATCCTCTACTGAAGTGAGAGGTGCTTTACTCCCTTAACCATTTTTGTGGCCATGTGCTGGACTTTCTCCAGTAAATTCAATAATGGCAGGTCCTAATGCATCCCTGGACACCGTTAGCCTTTTTTTGCCATGAGGGAGCACTGGTGGCTTATTATGCTACCCTTTAACCCCACAGGGAATGTGTGCCAGTTGAACTCTGCAGTTCTGGTCGCTCCGTCTCGGAAAGATGGTATTAAAAGAGGTGGAGAGATGAGTGACAATGTTGTCTGATACAGGATGGCTTCCATATGGGAAGTCTCTAAATGAAGGAGGACTCTGAGGTAAAGAGACAGAAGCAAAATGGGATGAAGGTCTATAAAAATGTAAATACCACAGAATAGGCAGATGAGAGGAAGTTTACCATTTCTTATAACAAAAAAATGCATGATACTCAGAGAATTTATAAAATCCAGTGAATGTTTTTTCATGCAGAAGGTAAGAGGAAAGAAAGGGGCTGAAATCAAGGTAGTATAGTATTTGTTGTGTCCTCCTCTCTTCTGCACATTTGGCACTGGTTGTTACCAGAGACAGGATTTTGGGCTAAACAGACACTTGCATGACTGTCTGTGGCAGTTCTTACATAATAACAAAGCAAGGAAGTTTAGATAAATATATTACTGACTTGGGAATGTGACCATGGTATCCAGAGTTGGTGCCTTTTTAGTCATATTACAGGAAAAAAAAGCCTAAACCAAACTCTTGGTGTTGTTCTTCTCCTGCATGAGTCTGTGTCAGGAGCAAAGAAAATGAGCTCATTGGTGATCGTAATGATTCCCCTCTAAATGTTCATAAAATGAAGGGTGAGTTGAAATTCCCATAGCAAACTTAATATTTGTATAACATAATATTTAACTTCAGTGTCCTCTTAGGACATTTAGGTATCAAAAGCATAGTCTGTCTTGAAGGATTACTTTGACCACAGTTAAGTGAAGTTAAAAAAATAAAGACATTAAATGTGAAAATTGTGTGCATGTGTGTGTTTGTGTACATGCCCATGAAACAGAAACACAAGTACTTTAGTAATTTGCATCTGAAATAAAACAGGCAAGTGACAAGTCTGCTGCAAACAAAGACATTCTACTGTGTGTAAAGATTGCATTCAAAAAACAGCATTTCATTTTAGTGGCATAACTATATCTGTATACCACTGCGTAGTACTCAGCTGTAAAGATAAGGGATTAAAATTGTGTTTTTAGTAGTTGACTTGAGAATGGAGGTGAGAACTCCAATGAATTTTATAAATATAATCAGGAAATGAGTTTAGTATATTCCTGTAGAGTGTTTGAGTTTTTCTTTAATGTTTATCTCTTTCCTTTAGAGAAATGTGAAGCCTATGATGTGATGTTGAGGCAAAGTCTTGTGCCTGATGGGCAGCCTCTTGCTATTAAATGTTCACTGGAAAAGAGCTTGAAAAGTGGAGACTACAACTTAACATGGTATAAAGTTGGTAACCAGACAGCTGTGCCTAGAGACAAACTGTCTAGAATTCATCAGGAGAAGAATTTAATTTGGTTTCTTCCTGCAATGTTAGAAGATTCTGGAGATTATGAATGTGTCATAAGGTGAAAGTTAAAAAAAAGATATGTTTTTACAGAAATGAGTTGAAAAGTGAGTAACTTTTAGAAAGGAAGTAAAATTTTGAGGATAAGAGATAATAATGAAGAAGAGGGAGTGCATCTACAAAAACTAACTTTAGTTTGGGGAAATTAAGCCTAGTTTTGGGGTTTTTTTCCTTGTAGGCAAAAGTAAATCTGTTAAAGAAACTGTAAACCTTTTTCCTTCTCTTTCTTCTCCAAAAAGAATGCCATACATTTTTGCCCTGCAAAATATGCTAAATAGGTTAATTTAATGATGTTCTATTAATTGCAGGAATTTGACAAGCTGCAAGAAAATGTGTACAAAAGTAACAGTTTTCAAGAGGATTGATGGTTTATGCTTAAATGAAAAATTTGCTGTAGAGGAGGTGATATTCACATCAACATCTGCAAAGGTCGTGTGTCCACACTTGGATTATTTCAGGAATGAGAAGAATATTCAGCCTGTTCATTGGTATAAGGTGAGAACATGGTATTTTGTACTGTCTTACAGCTGTCCATTATTTAAAATAAAAATCACTGATCTTTGAGAATTGGAGCAGGGGAACTAAAGATTTGAGGTAAATTGGAGAAAAATGCTTTTAAAACAAATTAGAAGAGGATTAAGACTTTCTATCTTTTAAAGGTTTTTTTGATTACCAGGGCAGAAATTCAGCTGAGATGTAGGAGTGATGATGACCCACATACCCACCAGGTGACATCTGTTCACCTGCCAGGGAAACCCTGCCTTGTGTGGAAACAGATTTATTATGGCATATCCATTAGGTGCTCAATACTGTTCTACTAAATTATTCTATTTCATGTTCACACCCTCTTAAAGGCCTTTTCTGTTACAAGAATGTAGTGCCTTCTGCCAGATTCCTGCCTCAGGCCCATGCAGTCCATATGGTACCAGTAGTATTGAGGTTCCTTAAAAAATGAAGCCTAATTATTGGGTGATTCTTCGTTAGTGAATACTTTTGCAAATACTGACGACCCACATTTTACTTTCTTATTTCTCTAATATTGAAAGTTGTTTTCCAAAGGGAATGAACCAGGGTATCTTTAAATTAAAATCTCAGCTGAAGTGAAGACTGCCCTTCTTTATATTCTACTGCCCTCACTCTTCCTCAGCTTCTGCAGGCCGTCCATCCTTATGCTGTGGTCCATTGAAATTTCAGATTGTATTAAAGAGAGAAAAGCCATGGAAATATATAGTGATATGAATTAACAGAGTTCTCTACATGCTTTTAGGACTGCCAGCTGCTGGAAGGAGAAAGGTTTGCCCTCTCAAACAGTGACCTTATAATTTTCAATGTGACTGTACATGATCGAGGACACTATATGTGTGAAACAACATATACCTATAATGGGAAACAATATAACATTTCACGAGACATCAGTCTGATTGTAGAAGGTAAGTAAATCATTTCACTGTGTTTGTTTTCTTAACAACTCCAAATTTTTGTCGCTAATTTCTAAAGACTAAAGTGGAAAGACCTAATCTGTGGATTGACATGCCTAGGGCTACTGTTTTTCACCTAAATGTGAAGGAGATAAATGCTGACTGAGGGTATTTATATTCTGTCTGCTGTCGAAGATCTGTTCCCTTTTTCAAAGCTGCAGTATTGTCAAAGATCTGCTGTCCAGACCAGCTGCCAAAGTCCCTGAACAGATGCCCTGTAAGGCTTGATGGCACAATACTTTCTACTGTGCCCTCTATCCTGCCCATCTTATTTTCTCTTTCACATCATCCTCTTAATGCAAGAGTCTTGCCTGTTTTTTCTGTGTGCATATATATGCATACGTATGTATGTATATAGGTGTATGTGTGTATGAATATATATGAGCATGTATCATTCATATAATGTCATATGTATATGATATAGCTACACAAATGTTGGGGAACATAAGGTTGGATCAAATGAAATGATCATTCTGGTCTCAAAATTTGTCCCTAGAACTTCTCTGTTCATGAAACTTCAGCTTCTACCTCTTAGTAGAGACAAAATCATACCACTCCTCTGTTGCAAGTGACTGGAGGTAGCTCAGTGGTTTTTGAAGACTCCAGCGGAACAAGTTTGTACTAAAATGGGTGATTTGAGGTCCAAACAATAATGCAGACCCAGTTTTCAGAAGGAGAAGGGAAGAATACATTCGGAGCAATCCTGTGTACTTTGCTAGGGGGCTCAAATGAGATGCTTTATGATTTATATTCGTTTGCTTGGAGAGTGTCGTATATGTACTGTTAATTGCAAATATCTAAAAGTGATCACTGGTATTGTACTTCCTTATAGATAGCACTGTGGGAAGAACTTTGAGGAAATTAAATTTCCCCTTAAGAATAGTAGAAGTCTAAAATAGACGAACTGTACTCTAAAAGTACTTGGCTGCACTTTGTATCTGTGGGATGCTGGGTGGCTGGCTATCTAGACTGTAGACAGTTAATACTCTAGATATTTTCCCATACCCTTCTCAGCAGCTGTGTATGCAATATTACTGAGTTTTTATGCCATGGAACAGCCAGTCCACCACAAGTGTGTGGAGATCTGTGGCATTACATTTTGGAAGAGATGGAGTGAAGGATAGTTTAGCTTCAAGTCAGAAATAATGCGATGTGATACTTTCAGTATTGAGTGATATTTTGTTATAAAATGGCTGACAACCTTGTCTTTAGTACAGGGGGTGTTTTTAAAGACCTGCAACTGCCCCTGGTTTTCTGAAAAGCACTTTCTTTCTTTTGCTTAGTGACCCCACCCAAAAAGCCTCCAGAAATATCTTACCCAAGAAACAACTCCATTGAAGTGGAACTCGGCAAGTACTTTTATCTGTGAGAAGATAATGAATTTGTATCCTAGTGAAAATGTATTCTCAAGGAGTGTCCTATTCTGTGCTTTCTTGGTTTTATTTTTAGAAAAGACTAGTTCAGTGACCAGCTCAATTTCTCCATGTTGTTCTCCCAAAGGAGAAATGAGGGGTGAAAGGGAAAGAAATGATGCATGTTGCTTACGAAGTCCTAAAGAAATTTCTCAGATGCAAGGAAAGTTGTAGGGAACCCAAGTGATTATCTGTCACATCTGTTGCTTTCCATCACTGTGGAAGAGATTATAAGAACAGGTCCATCTTAAATCTGCAGGCAAAGTGATGCCCCAGGGGAAGCATCGTCTTCCTGGATTCAGCTTCTTCCATCCTACTGTTCTCTTTCTGCAGATTACTGAGAATATAGACCCTCTGTTAGAGTAACTTTTCTGAACGGGTTCAGTACCACCCATAGCTGGTGTGTGTGTGTGAATCTGTGAACAGAACTGTATAGACTTTAATTAGGTTATGGAAATTAACTCTTTACTTTGTAACACAATTTTATAGGCTCAGAGGTTACTGTGGATTGCAATACAACAGGTGCTGATGGGTATGATGTGTACTGGACAGGCAACGGTGTGTATATTGATGTATTTTATATGAGCAGAATTTTTGCGAGTCCCTATGAGTAAGTATATTTTCAGATTAGAAAATACTGTGTTGGCAACCAAAGTGGAACTTTCTCCCTTTGACATTAAAACTTCTAGCAACATTTCTCCCTTGATTTAAATAGCATTCTTCTTAAAAACTCTAATGCTTGCCTTCTTCAACTCACTTCCTGCTTTGAAATAGAAACTTGAAACATAGTAGGCACATGGGCTTCACATGGGTTGTGCTTTTCTTGCTCATTGTAAAAAATCTGTCTTAATGTCCAGTGTTGGGAAAAGGTGTTTTGTTACAGTCCCATAATTGTAATACAGTTTCTTTTGAGCAGGCTCTGGCCTGGCAGAGACCTCTTTTGGTCGGATCAGGCATGTTCAGGTGCATGAACTTCAGACTGTCTCTTTCTTCTGTGTTCCACATCTGTCTCTTTGAAAGGTTGCAAGAGGACAAATCTGTGCTATACATGAAAAATTGAGGTTTCTAGGTTTAAGAGCATTAAGTTAGAGAAGTTTAAATGAGATCAACTGAAGAGCTAATGGAAGACTTTATTGAGGGCATTTATACTGAAGCTTAGGGGTCAGAAGAGAAAAGGGAGACAGATTTCTGGTGGCGAGCTGGGTTTTGGGAGGAATTGGACTGAGTGAAGCATGTGAAGGGCAAGTGAGAGATAAGGTGATGGTGAAAAGCAGGTTAAATGGAATTAGAAGAAGAGAAATTATGCCTGACTGGAAAAACAAACCCAAATTGGAGCAAGAGGGAATCAGAAATTTTTTTAGACGTTACAGGTTTTGATCTAAAAATTTCAGGTTTTTTTGTCAGCCCTTATGGTGGTGCTGTAAATAAAAATATGTGATGATTTTTGTAAATTCTGGATCACTATCTATGACCAAAAACTCAATGAAGGAAAGAGAATGATGTCTTCAAAGTAAGAATATAGTTGCAAGAAATAATTTCTCATCATAAAACAAAGGGAGAAATAAAATGCTGAATTATTTGGGTGCTCACCAAAAGAAAACACTATACAAAAGTAATATATTATACCACCATAAAGAATTGTAATGCCATAAACAGTTGGGCCATAATGCAGAGACGCACGGTCACTGAACTGATATTGTAAAAGCAATGTTATTTTTTGTACGTCCTAGCACTTACATGGTCATCTTTGCAACTATCAGTCATTTGCACTGATGATGTTGGTTCATTCATTCCCTGTTACAGTGTTCAAATTGCTGCAACTCTTTGCTTAGAAAGTGATTCATGTGGGCCTATATATGCCCTTTGTGATATGTTTCAAGATTTTATTTTGCATTTTGAGTGGTAACTGGACTATGCTTTCAGGAAAGAATAGTGCTTGACAAAGTAGACTAGTTAGTTAATTTTGCATTTGAGGTCTGCTGTTGGCAAGGTAGTGGTGTCCCTTATTTTGCTGGTGGTTAAAAATTTCAGTTCTCACACTAGTCACATGTCATGGTGGTACACAGCTAACTGAATGTGCTGTATGAGCTTTTTTACATCCTTGTGCAATGTGTGGGGGATAATCTGTGTCTCTTAACGGTGCAGCCTGAGACAACCAGCTGTTACAAGTCTGTTCTGACCCACGGGGGTGACGTACGCTCTAAACTCCACTCCCTGTAGCTGGAATCACGTTGTGAGTTGGTGTTGTCTGCCACATGTCACCAGTTTTGATGTCCTCCCTGTCCCAGAGCTGCTGACCACAAGATGATGCCTTGTCCAGGGCCTCTTTCAGTGTTGTATCCTATTGTGAAATATCTCTGTCCATCTACTCTCACAGAGATTGGGAAGCCCATAACAAGAGTTTATTTAGGATTGTAAGGCATATTTTTGAACTTCAAACTATAGAAACACAGGGGAAATACAGCTGCAGATAAGATAACATCTTGATATCTTGATGCTTTCCAAAGCATATGCTAAATGTCAGTACGAGGAGAGGTCTGACTGTTTGGGTTTCGTTCATATTATGTAATTGTTCATCTGTTGTGAAGTGTGGTTGACATCAGCAGAAGGAAATAACCATTGTTGTGCTTCAGATGTCAGAGATGAAGTCATTCCAGAAAGGGCTGTGGTTTTACAGTTCTATTTGTCCCCTTTTGGACAGGGGAGAAACTTCTTATGATGGGCGCCCTATGCATTCTGTGAAGCTAATAATTTCAGAAGTGAGCAGAGAAGATTATGAACAGCCATTTGTCTGTCAAGCTTCAAATGCCTTTGGGCAAGTTGCATCCTATATTATATTAAAACACAGAGGTAAGAAATACTGTTATTTTTGAGGCCTGTGACTATCTTTACTTCCCCAGAAGGCATTTTGATACCAAATGCTCATATATCACGTTGAAAGAGAACAGAGGTATTACAGTTTGCAGTATGCATGTACCTGTGCCTGGGGAAGGAATCACTATAGTATTGTAATTATCATTGTTTTAGAAAAAGGTAAATAGGAATGAAAAATATAATATTCAAATTTGTATTGAATTGATGTGAAAGATCAGATCTGGACAAATTCAACATTTAAAAAAGGTTTCTTATATTTTTGTGCAGTTCCCGATATACAAAGATGGCTGACTGGAGGGCTTGTCTCTTTGTTAATTTTAACATTTATTACTTTAATAATCTACAAGATTTTCAAGATTGATTTGGTGCTTTGGTACCGTAATTCTGTCTGTGCCCTTACAAGTAAGGAAGGTATGTGAGTATGACCAGGTATGTAAGTGTAATTAGCTTACTGATTTTTTTCTCCTGCTATTACTTCTGAGAAATAATTATTTAGTACAATGTACGTGGAACTTCCATAAGGAATTTTCAGGTATGCACAAAGACATTTTGTGCAGGATTTTTTTCTGTCATATAGGTAAAATAGATAATTATGCTTGCGGTATTAAAAACTGTGTAACATTGAAGGCAATCATAGTGAGATAGGCCAAAAAGAACTATAGGTTATTCCAAAATGAGCCTGTTGCTTTTTGCGTTTCTGTAGTTTCTTTACATGTGGATTTATGGTCACTCTGGTGATGAACAATAGGTGTCAGCAGAGCTACATCCTGTAAACTGGATGTTTAAAGATGTGCATTAAATATTTATTTTGAAAATCAGACTAATTTGTCAGAGATTAATTGTGTTGGTTTTTTTTCATTTTGCAATTTCTCTCTGTTACCCCCACTTTCCTTCTAAATCCTGTCAGTTATGACATTGACATGTCAAAGAGAAAATTTACTGCTAGTTTCGTGTTCTGGGATTCTTCTAATGTGTTCTAGTTTAATGCACTGTAGAGAAATATATTGGACAGGTGTGAAAAACTTGAAATAAGCACAACATCATACATATATTTCATACCAGTTATCAGAACCAGACTGTCTGAAGTTCCCCATGGCTCGAAAGTGAATGGATTACATACATTAAGATAGTTAATGTTTATTCATGGCTGTCCTAAATGTTTTCACGGAAAAGTAATTTCAACTCCTGGTCAAAAGTTCAGTTTTACTATAATACTGTATTAGATTTCTAATTAAAAGGAAAAAAAAAATTCAAAGTTTTTAACTTGTTGAGTTAAATCTGATTTTGGCTTGGTTCTTTCAGTCCTGCTTGCTATGCAGCCTTAACTCTCAAAACCTGAGAAGCCTTCTGGCCTTTTCCTCTACCTGTGAAAAGCCCCCACAGGATTATTACAAGAAAGAATTGCCTTTTTTCCACCTTCTCCTGTGGTTAGTCAGAAGTGGAGATAACCACTGCTGAGTTTCTTCCAGGAGAGGTGATGAAGAAAGTCCTGTTAAGAGGGTGTTTCCTAAATGTTCTGGCACTTTTGGGGTTGGGAGCTCCTTCCTGCAGGTGCTGGGTCCTGCATCCAGCTCACATGGTGACTCCTCCATCCCCATGATGGGAAAGGAAGTCAGATTCTGTGGCTGATCATCTTTATTTTGATTCATAGAGCATTTTACTTCTGTGAAGTTATTCTGTCAGATGGGTGAAATCAGCCCACATTGCTATTTCTAAACAGTCCAAAATGAAATTTGCAATAAAGGCATTTTTCTGAGTTTTAGTTTTTTAATAGAAATGTTTGTATTTATTTTAGATGGTAAAATCTACGATGCATATGTCCTGTACACAAAAAGCAGCGAAGGCAGAAGTGTCTGTTGTCTGGAAAACTTTGTTCGTAGAATACTCCCAGATGTTTTAGAAAAACAGTGTGGATATAACCTTTTCATATTAGGAAGGGATGATCTACCAGGAGAAGGTATGCTTTAATTAGCAGAGTAAACAGGTTGCCTTTTGACACATTGTTCCCAGGTTATAAGTTTATCTATGCAATTAAAAACCACACTTTCGGAAAAGAAAGCTGTATTTGTTTAGTTTTAATGGATAATTTACCCAATGCAAATTTTTTTTTCTTTTTTTTTCTTACTGAAAACTCTATTCTGGTGTTATGAGGGCCTGTGCTTTCTTCTTAGTGATGAATGAATGAGGACTTAATAGCATTAATAATATTGTTGAGTTTTTTTAAATGATATCTTCTGCTGAGGGCTGGAGGAACCAATTTTTTTATAAGTTATGCCATGCAATTGATCACGAATCATGTATCATGAATGGCAGTGTGAAGATCTTAAAGCAACCACTGCTCTGAGCTAGCCATAGCTTCACATGCATGCAATTTTAAAATGAAGAACTATTTTACACCTGTTGTAAAGTTTCTATGCAAACTTGGATTGTTCCTTCATCACTTACAGCTGTGGTCAGTGTTGCTGATGAAACCCTTAAGCAAAGCAGAAGACTGATAGTTATTTTGGGATCAGAAACATCTAGCTGCTGCCTGTTAGAAGATACCTCTGAGCAACAACTAGCTATGTATAATGCTCTCATCCGTGATGGGATTAAAGTGATTCTTGTAGAAATGGGTGAAATACAGGACTACACAAGCATGCCAGAATCAATCAGATACATTAAGCAAAAGCATGGAGCTATCCAATGGAAAGGGGACTTCTCAGAGAAATCTTGTTCAGCAAATACAAGATTCTGGAAAAATGTGCGCTATCAAATGCCATCCAGGAAAAAGGTACCATACTCTGAAGTGTATTTGTTGCCCCTAACTTCAAACAGTTCTGCAGCAAAGGGAAGTTAAGAAGCACTTACTTAAATAATAATGAGAAGGTAGTTCTGAACTGGGATCTTTCTTGCACAGTCTTTATATTACAAAATAAATGTTTTCTTTGAGGAGTAAAAACTGCTCATCCCTTCCCTAAATGACACCCTAAAAGAAAAAGCTCTGTGCAACTTTATTTCTGTTATGGGTTTTGGATAGTGACACTATTTGTTGTGTTAGTCTCCATCAGATATTAGAAGTAAACATGGTGATGGTGGTAGGCTATTAAGTAGTTGTGGTCCACATAAATGTTGTATGAAGAAATAGCTGTGAAGTCCCTTTTTCAAAAATTAAAAATGCAGTTGATAAATTAAAAGTCTATTTCTATCATCAGCATTTTCCTAGTCATTCTGTTCCATTTCTTGTTGCCTTTCCATAATTGTCTGACTTCCTTATTGCTGCAAGGATGTGCACTGTGCAAGTTTTTCTCCCGAGAAACAGACCTTGCCCTTGCTTCTTGAAGGGGTTGGGGAAATACATGACATAGCAGGTATATTTAAAACTCATCACAACACTAAATGTGTTTCTGCTGAACAGTTGGTACCAAACGTGTTCAGCAAATGGAAGGGAATGAACTCCATGGATTTTTAGACATTTGTTGAACAATTCTGTGATATCTGGTATATGTTTTCTTTTTAAACTTAGTGTCTTGTAATGCTTGGGAAACTGAAAATAGTTCAGGTTTCTTGAGAATGGGAAGCTTTCTAGACTGTGCTGCTACTCTGGAAACTAGATGTTCTCATGCTGTGTCTCAACTTTGCTAACTGCGTGCACAGAAACTCACTGAGAGTTTCATCAAAGGACTGTGCTTGGGCTGGGTATCCTGGAGAGTGGAGAGTGGCCAGTTCTGAAGCATGACCAGATGCTAATGGCAAGAAATTATATCATGTCTACTTGTGAAAGAAAAAGTTAGAGGCATGTGGCTATATCAAACTGCTTGGGAGTAGCTTGGTATTTCTGGACCCAATCCACTTTCTGCGTGCATCACTGTGAGAAAATGACATGCTGCTTCCTTTTCAAGGTGGTCTGAAGCAGCAGGAGTTTTCATGCTCCAGCCTTGAAGAACATTATCTGAATGCAGATAAGAATTTTACTTGCTTTTTAAAAATTGTTTTCTGAAGTCAGGTAGGTTCTTACGTCATGTTTATTGCCAGGATAGCATCTGTCACTGAATTCCTTTCAGTTGGTTCTCAGAGGTATGTATATCTAGAGTATATTCTTCATTGGGCTGTATTGATGGGAGAGAAAGCAAAATCTAGGAGTGGAAATATATAATCAAAGGGAAAGATTTCCAACAGCATTTCATGGTACTTTTTTCTTTGTAAAGGTGTAGTAAATACTCCTTACGAGCAGTTTCTCATTCTCCTGGCTGTGGGGTTCACAACTGTGTAATTTTCCACAGCCTTCACTGACTAGGGGCTTGTTCTGAGGTGTCACCAGGAAAACTGGGAACAGGATAGATCCATCAGATGAAGCACTGTTGTCCCAGTAAATGTTGAATTAGTCTTCTTTGGAAATGTGTAATATTTAGGATGGAACTTTTAAAAATAAATTTAGGGACTTAGACAATTCAGATAATCATAATTTTCAATTTTTTACATTGTGTTTAGACTTAGCAGGCTCAAAAAAAGTATTTAAAATTAGTTTCCTTCCTTTCTTTTTAAAATTTGTGTTTAAAAACAGAACCCTCTTATTTTCAAGGTAGAAGGAGAAAAATAATAAGGAAAAGATGTTGAAACTGACTGTGGTAGTTTTTTTCAGCTTCCTTATTTCATATGCTTTGAAATAAAACTAAACAAAGTAATGACTAGGATTTGCAGTACTACATAAAAGTGAATTGATTTGCAATTTGTGCTGATATTTTTTTTTTTCTTTCTGTGAATGTGCTGTTATGATTTCTGGCTGCTTTTTTTCATAGTTCTTTTTGAAGGTTTGCCACGGTATTCAAGATAAGAATTTTCCCATTTCTCCACTAAATGAGACTCCTAAAGACTCTTAAGAAAAGACAGACGATTGTGAGTCAGCATTGATTTACCTGATACTTTCTTTCAAACAACCACATTTAGTATGATTATGCAGACATTTCGTGTCCTTGTGTGAAAGTGAGTGTGAGAGAAAGGTTTTGGTTATCATGGTTGATTGTTAGCTAGCTACTTCAATATAGCACGACATGAGATGGCTTATCCTTTTATCAGGGGGCTTAATTTTGAAGCTGAATTTTGTCTCTATTTTCTCTCCTTGGAAACTGTTTTTTTGCAAGTCACATAGGAAAACACACTATTTTCATTTGTGGTACAATAAAAGAAATCCCAGAGAGACGGATGTGCTGGTTGCTCCTTATTAAAAAAAACCAACAAATCCCAACAACTCCACAAATGATTAGTTGGCAAGAGGTTTGCTTCTGAAAACTTGGCAGCTTCAGAAGGAAAAGGCAAATGCAGTGTAATCAATGGAAGAGGATTTGTTCACCACTTTGTAGTAGATATAATTCGGTATATTGTTTATGCTGACAGAGAGCAAAGTCTAAATGGTATGTGGCGTAGGGTACATTGAAAGCATCCTCTGCACCATTTTTAGTTTTACAGCCATAACTACACATTCATTCTGTTGGCTTGCTCCTGTCAATTTATTTGGTGCTCCAGATTTCACTGTCCTTTCCTTGCCTTGTGATCAACTTGTCTCATATTTGCTAATTCCACTGGATCTTTCCATCCATACTGTGAGGCTGGTGCTTTCTGGGATGCTGGAGTGCACTAGGTGGTGGGGGAGAGATAGGCCCTGAGGATCAGAGAGAGGGCCTCTATCCAGGGCCTGGAGGTGACCCTGGGAGTGCATCCAGGTCACCAGGGATGGACTGAGAGAGGATTGTGTGTTTATGGACAGACTGGGCCTATGAGAAGTGTTCATTGTAGTTTGTGGCCTTATAGGGTATTGTTTGCCTATTACCATAATAGGTAAAATCTGTGCAATACCCCAGGTGATTGGGGGACACTGGTGAACATCTTTCCTGTTTATATGATGTTTTATCCTGTTGGGTGCTGGTATTTAGGGAATTCTGACTGCGCAATAAACGGCTTTGCATTTTCCATCTGATGAGCAAGGTCCTTGCCCATGCGTCATTACTGCATTGGGATACTTTTCTTCTTTCATGATTTTCATGATCATATCCTGCTTTCTTACCTCTGTGGTAACTCATGCTGAGATGTGGCCTGTTTCACGTTCTAACGTACACATCTGTTGTGGTTTAACCCCAGCCAGCAGCCAAGCCCCACACAGCCACGCACTTACTCCCCACCAGTGGGATCGGGGAGAGAATCAGAAGGGTAAAAGTTAAAACACTTGTGGGTTGAGATAACGACAGTTTAATAGGGAAAGGAAAAACTGCACACACAAGCAGAGACAAACAAGGAATTAATTTGTTGCTTCCCATGGGCAGGCAGGTGTTCAGCTATCTTCAGGAGAGCAGGGCCCCATCATGTGCAGTGGTTACTTGGGAAGGCAAACACCATCACCCCAAACGTCCCCTTCTTCTTCCTTCTTCCCCCCACTTTATACACTGAGCATGGTGTCATATGACCTGGAATATCCCTTTGGTTGGCTTGAGTCACCTGTCCCAGCTGTGTCTCCTCCCAGCTCCCCACATAAAACCAGCACATCATCTATGACTGTATTAATTCATGGATAGAGGTTTATGTGATCGGGAGGAACATGTGCTCTGAGCTCAGAACCAGTTGTTAGGACCTGGTAGAGTTGATGCAACAGCCCCAAACAGCACAGCCCTGACTAACTTTGCCTTTTTTTTTTTTTTCTTTTAATTTATCTCAGTATTGCATCCTAGGAAGTAGAACAGTGTAGGAACAATTTTACATTTTCCCTTTATCTTGGTGGCTTGAACTTCTGCTTGAGGGGTAAGCCCATCCTGCCTCTTGTTCAGACACTATGGTAGCTCAGCGACTACTTCCATTCATAGCTGCGGTTAGCTTGAAGATGAAGCAGGCAGGATACAGTTAATATTTTTGACATCTGTGCCAAGGAGAGACCTTTTTCCTGGAAGTACCAAGGAAGCATTATGTAGAGCTTCAGAATACATGTAAGTAAAATCAGTGGCTAGCAGCTTTCCTTCAGGGTATTTCCAGGTCTCAGGTTTAGTCAGAGAGGCTCCAACTCATGAACACAGGAGCAATAAATAGCATTTCCTCCTCTCATCTTTACACTCATTATTCTCAAGAGGAAAGGCACAGCACGCCACTTGATGTGCATGTTTATTCTCTTTTAATGTAGGATAATATTAGCCAGTACTTGATGCATTTGTTGAGATAAACTGAACATTAGTCACTAAAAGTGAGCTAGAAAGTAGCTAGAGTAAAAAGAAAGTAGCTAGAAAGTGAGCTAGTAGTAGAAACATTTGCTTCCTCAGCCCACTCTGAGATTGCTTCCCATGTTGAAATCAATTGAAAACAAGGAGTCTGACGGCTGCTGGGCATCAGGGGGCACAGTTAAAATGTACAGCTTGTGTGACCCCTCGGAGAGACCACCTGGGTCACTGTGGCATTACAGCTGGAGCTAGAACTCTGCTTGGCCCTGACAGTGTTTATCAGAGGTTGCTATTTCACCCTGAAGAAAGATAAAAAGGTCACCAAGTCATTAAGGTGTTTTTTTTCTCCAAAAAGGTTGATTTTGAATTGCTGCTCCAAATCAGGTGACTTAGACTTAAATATTTCTGGTTCATTTCTGCTGCCAGCCACTCATTTGATCTTGCTCTAGTTTGTTTTTTTTTTCTCTTGAGCACAGCAGTGGCTGTAGTAGGAGGGGAATTTCGAACACTGTCTCAAAATTTTTTTCTTTCTTTTTGATTAAATACTTTCCCTGATGGGCTTTATTTCTTCTAGCAATTATTAAAATCCACGTTCTCTCTTTCCCTTATCTCACTGGCTATATGCATCAGGGGAGTGCTTCCTTTTCCTGCATTGTCTATGGTAACACACCCCAGTGCTGCTTCATCTCGCCTCGAGATTCGATCTTTTGCACTTTCTTTCTCTGTTTATCTAATGTCCCCTGGAAGATGTGAAGAGAACAAGTCCTTCAGAAGGCATTTTCTTTCTTTCTTTGAACACATTGTTTCTAATATCCACACGGTTGGTTGGTTTGTTTGTTTTCTGGTGTTTTATTCTTTCCAGATATGCATAGCATAACTATTTCTTCTGTGCCATGGAACTGGGGGACTTGGACAAGCATTGAATTTGGAAAGAAATTCAAGCTATCTACTCTTATCTGACCTCTCACTCCTAGGGAAGCACTCTCAGACTGTACCAGCTAGATCTGTACTTTCTAGGTAAGGTGTGAAACAACTACATAATTTCAAGTGGAGCATAGCAGAAATGGTGGGGCAAGTGCTCCTTTAGGACCCTGAGGTCAGCTCCGTTTGTCAGAGCATGGTGCTACTAAAGCCAAGGTTTTATCCCCATATGGGCCATTCATGTTAGAACTGGACTTGATGGTCCTTGTGGGTCTCTTCTAACTCAGAATATTCCATGACTCTGTTTAAAAACACTACTGAGAGGTAAAGGAGTTTTTAAATTATTCTTCTTCTGAAATGGCAACTAAGCAGAGTATTTGGGAGTTACAAAAAATAACATTCATCTGTCCCTTTAAAACAGAAAAAACACTTGGCAGTTAACTCCCCTACATATTGCCTACAGGAGCAAACAGGGAAAAAGCTAAAGAGCTGTCTGGACAGGGACACTCACAGTGGGAAAGAACTTATGTGCCATATGTCCCCCTTCCATCTGTGTATGCTCTCTTCTGGGTCGTGACATCTGGTTCTGCTTGATATCTGGCTCTGATTCCTGTATTTTTAAAGTAAACGGGACTTAATTCACCTCAGAGACTGAAGAGAATAGACCACATGCTGACTTTTAAAAGAAAAGCCAAGTTTTTCATAAAAATATGTCTCCTCATCCTAGATCTGAATGGCTTGGTACACGTATGCGTTTAAATGAGCCAAGGATGTGCCAGCACCGTCTGCTGTCACTTTTAAAAAGCTGCTAACTTTGGCATGTTTGACATTTTTGGAGGGTTGGGCCACGAAGTTAGTTGGGTACCTAAATTAGAAGATGAATCGGCTTATTATTTAGGAAAGGATCATGTCCAAGAGAGCAGAGAGCTAAGGATGGGAAAAGATTGGGTGTTCCAGGGTGAGGGTTGGTGAGGGATTAATAACATCTGCCATAGAAGCTGGCTGTGGGGAGCCTGAAACCCCTGGAGCTGTGAGCCACACCGGCCTTGTGCCGTGCAATGCCTCCACCTAGTGATGCCTGAGACTGAAGCTCTCCCCTTCCAGAAAAAGCCCCACTATTTACGTAAGATCATGAAGAGGTTCTGCTGCTAATAATGCCAAGCCACAGCATTAAAGAAAAAAAAAAGCACACCAAGAGGGAGTAAAAAAAAAGAGGCTTTGACAACTGCTGTTCTGAATTATACTGTAATTATTATTTTTAGTGCATTTCCTGTCCTTTTTAAGAACTAGCAGGGAATTTAGTGGAAAATGAGATTTTTGGCCTTTGAGTCTGCGCAACTGTTAATCCAGAGCCTCAGAGCTGATTGGGCAGTGGGGACTAGTAGAGCTCTGTAGAGCTCTGTTTCTTTATCAGCCTCCAGCATATGTCAATTAGATCTAATTGAGCAACACTTACCGTTGGTTATTCCAAGAAGACAACTATGATTGGAGACCACTTCATCTGGGATCTGCATTCCAGCAGATCTGCTGTGCATAATGGCTGGAGGATCATTGCCTGCCATGTGCTACCCAGGCAGCTGAGAGTCCTACAATTTACCTGGCATAGCGATGTATGAAGATTTGGTAATTTAATTTAATTTAATTTAATTTAATTTAATGATCTAATCCCCTGAGCTGGGGACAAATGGATCCAATGGTCACATGATGAGAAAATCTTCGAGTCTTGGATGCTGAATTGCTTATAGGAACCCAGACAGCAAATGGACAGTAGGCTCCTGCAGTCCTTGAAGAAGAATTGCCTCAAGGCTGCCATCAGAGAGGAGCGGTCAGTGCGTAATGAAGATCATCTGAAATGGAACATTACAACATTCGCTGGAGCAGAAAGCACTGGCTGCCTGAAATGACCAATCCCCAGTTCCCTTGCTTTGGACAGTGCGCTCATATCCCAAGGGACCTTGCAAACTCATTGTTTCCTAATGATGTTTAGAGATTTTCTTTTTTTTCACCCCCTAGTTAATAATCTACAGCCACAGGGTTTGTAAGTTGAAGAGAATTTGCAAAATGGAAGTGATTGGGAGGTTTCAAAGTCTATCTAGGACCTTTGTCTGTTAAAATATTATTATTATTATTGCCGTTGTTGTTAATATTGATATTAATAATAAGTGCAGCCAAATCAAAAATCCTGCCATGGTTATGACTCACGCAAAATGATTCTGAGTTTCAGAACTAATGGTGAAGATGAGACTGCAGAAAATGGTTAAAGCAATTAGCACAAGAAGGCTGGGGCAGTGTGGTTCATAATTCAATAGCTCTCAGTAGTAGTTGATTTTGTAGTGAGCACTCAGATGGTAATTCTTAAAGCTTTGTAGTAGTGTATGCCTTAAGATACATGATGGTCCCCTGATGACTGAAGGGTCCCAGAGCCGCCCCAGACATGCTCCATGCGTAGACACTCAAAAATGCGGTGCTGCCAAGACTGACATTTTCTGCCCCAGATGTGGGAGGCTATGAGCAGTCACTGGTATCCTGGGATAGGCTAAGAGTTGTGGAAGAGAAGGGCTTAGTGGGTTTGGTGATGCTTCAGGAATCTGTGAGTCAGGCCATGCATTTGTTTCTCTTCTTCATTCTATCTCTCTTCCTTGAAGCCTACCAGAAAAGATGGCCTCTAGCTGGCCTCATACTCAGCATCACACAGCTGTGTCTCAAAAAAACAAACACCTTACTCATATGTCTGCACTTGTAAATTACAACAGCCCCTAGCTGGAATTGGGCTAGAGCACTTGAGACATTTCTCTCAAGGATGTGAATAATACAGGGTGGTGGCTATTTCCATTTCTAGAGTAGGTGGGTACTATGAGGTGGTCTTCCATAGGAAATGAAATGAGAATTGTTGGCCACATCATAATGGGAGTTAAATCAAAGTATGCACTTTGCTAAAGAAAACATGTCATTTTGAAAAATAGCCATATGACTTTGGTAGCTAAATACCATGTCAACTAAGTAAGACACTAATTGGAAAAAAAATGAAATTCTTGTCGTGCTTTGAAAAACTTGACCTGGACCTGGCAGCATTATGAAGTCTTTGTGTCCTGGGCTGGCGAAGAAGGGAGGAGGTGAGAAGCAATCAAGACAGTAGCACCATACTTAATTACTGATTAAGATCATATGTTGCATTTTAAGCTACTTCTGGGACACGTGAAGCAGGAAAGTGCCATTTTATCTTTGTACCTACCCCTCTCTAACCACAAAGGTACTTAATACGGACATATTCATTGCTCTTGGCTTTTTTCTTTGACGATAACTCAAATCAGCCTGATGATCTTTAGATTTCCTGAGTGGGGCCACCTCCTGGATCACCATGTTCCTTTTACAAGCCCCAGTGTCATGGAAATTCTCTTGCCTTAGATGCAGAGTAGAATTTTTTCTTCTGCTAAAAGCTCCTGGTTTGGTGTCAGCAAAGTATTTTCAAGCAGTGAGTACAGAACCCTTTTGAGGTGAGCTGTGGCAGAAGTTATTTTTGACCTACATCGGAGAGCTGCACCTGTGTTTCATGAAGAAGTGCAGGATATACCCAGCTGCAGGTGATCATGAATGCCTCAGCGAGGAAACGCAGGCTCTTGTTGTGTAATGAAGTTTGGTTACAGCTGCTGCGAGTCCCCATGTTCTTCCAGCTGGGGGTTTTAAGGGCTGGAGGGAGATGTGACAGCTGCAGTAGCTCCAGCTGACCTATTCCCCGGGCCAAGAGCTGTCTCACGGCCAAAGGACGCAGCTTGCTTGCGAGGGCTGATGGGAAAAACAGAGGAACAACAAACACTGGAGAAAAGCATGAGAAATGCTCTGCAGAGTCAGGCCAGCAGCTAACCCAGCCAGGCATTCTGTCTCCCAACAGTGGTGAAAGAAGTTGCTGAAAATCAGACTGGTATCTCAATAGCTGCCCCAAGCTGCTGGGCTGGCTTTCACATCTTGAACTCCACTGAAACCCAGGGATCAGGATAGCATTCTGGTATCTGAACCCTGAAGTTTCTTTACTATTTTGCTTACTCTTCCCCTCTGTAGCACTAACAGAGCCCCACATGAAATCTGCTGGGTTTTGTGTAGCTTTTTTGGCCTGTGTTTCTCCAGTCCTTCATGGCCTTTTGCCACTGCCTGTAGCAATAGGTATTGAATTAAATTGCATATTTACATGAAATGCTTTTATCATGCTTACCCAGCAAATATTTAGACTTGGGCATGCTGTTGACTCTCTGGAGAGTGAAAAAGAGGTTTTTGTGCTTTCTGCAACGTCTATTGCTATTGGTGGGAAAGAAAGTCCCTGGGGTGAAGTATCAGAACCCAAACACTGTTCTGTAACCCTTGAAAACCACACAGAGCAGAGTTTGTTTCCATTCAGATATAATAATGAATTGGTTTGTTGTTACTGCATAACACAATTAACCACATCCCCAGAGAAACAGCAGAGCTGTCTTTCCCTAAGGTTACTTGCAACCTTGGGGGTTATTAAAACAGTCAACTTTGCCTTGAAGAAATTTGTCATTCTTCATTGGTTCTTGGTTAGCAAACACTCTTACAACAGGAGGTGCCAGAGAATGCAGGCATCATGCTGGTGCAGCCATCCAGTGCAGCCAGACATCAGGAGATTTGTGACATTATTTTGCTGTTCTTCTGGTATGGTTTGACAGGTGCTTATTCCCTGTCCTCACTAGTTTAGTCTGTCCTTCTCCCTCTGTCTGCCACACCCACTCAAGACTGTCCCTTCTATTGTGCCAGCACAGCTGCCTGTCCAAGAAACCTCCCCAAGAACCAAAGCAGCTGAAAAATGACTGTGCTTTTGTTGCTCTTCTTGGCCAGTTAGTTCTTAGGCAGATCTGTTTTCTGAACTCTCTGCCATCTAAAAGCACACAATATTTTTTTTTCCAGCACAGGAGAGTCAGGGAAGGCAAGGGTGGATGTTTAGGATGGCATGAGATGAACTGCTCCTAAAGCACAGACTTGGCAGGGCTGAGCAGCTGTTTGATGGTCTATGATCCTGTGGCTACACATTCCCAGCACTCAAGTGTGATCCTTTGGAGACCCTTCTGTGGATTGCAGTACCATGCCAGGAACACGGTGAGATAGCGTCTCTCTTCTCTGGCATACGTTTGGGTTTCAAGGATTTTTCTCTATGCATTGCATCTGATAGATTTTCAGTTGCTCTGGTCAAGGGGTTGTACAAAAAAAAGGTTGTATCCCACAGTAAGCAGCATAGTCTGACACACCAGCTTCTGGGGGGGGGTGTTTTATGCAATCAACACAACTTTTCTCATGATTTTTTGCCCATTCCTTTCTCATGCTTCAGAACAATCTCAGTTCTGGCTATCCAGGACATTAGACAGAAAAATATGATGGATCTTCAGGAAAGAGATGGCAGCACTGTGTAACTCCTTGACAGAGGACACTGCACAAGTAGGAAGTCCACATGGTTCCTGCAGAGACCAGGCTTTGAATGGGAAAAAACACACGAAACATAACAGGACATTCCTGGTGCTGAGAGCATTTGAAGGCTAGAACAGTATTGAGGTGGGGTTATAGTGTATTTTGGATATGATTTTACTCTTTGTTTTTTGTAAGAGCCCTTTCCTCAGAAGAAGTGCTGAGTTAGACGGTCTGAAGCAGCACAGCTGTTTTCATATTTCCATGGTTTGAACGATGAAAGCAATACAAGGATGGAGCTATTCCATCAAAGTTTGCTGCCACTGTTGCTGCCACCATTCTTTCTCATTTTGTTTTTTTTTGTGTCATTTATTGATAGCTTAATTTATAAATGGCAAGTCTTGGAAGGAATAATCTTGTTCGAATTGTAGACTCGTCAAAATTCAGCATTGTCTACTTTTGTCTATCACTGCCTGTTTCTTTGTGTCAACAACATTTGTCGTCATTGTCCATTATGTTGCCCCAATAAACTCCACAGTTGCTTTTTATCCTCCTGTAAATTTGACATTTTGCCATGATTTCAGTAATTCCAACTAGATGTTTGTTGTTTCAAGATCTGGTATTTCCATTGTTTATTGCAGTAAATTTATTTTTCTTTTCAAGATTTAATGGACCACCTGAAGGGACTCAGTAAAAATCACCTGAAACATTTTGCAAGCACAGGTTCTATTTTTGTGATCACTATTCTATTGTCTTAGTCTTTGGAACATAAATATTTATTTTGTCTTCATGCAGATGATACTTTTACTGCTTCCCATTGGACATTACATTTGGACTTAAACTTCTGGGTTTGTCATCCTTCTCATTAATTCACCCAGAATTTCAGTCACTATTAGTTAACTCCTTCTTTCCAGACATCGTTCGACTCAAATGATCAAACAAGAAGAAATAGGAGGTAGAATATTTTTAATAAGAAGATTAACTCAAAGACTTCAGTATCTCCTACCTATTTTTTAAGATTATATAATGTAACAATTGCTTTACAGACATGTTTTCTTCATTGGTTTGTCAGCCAGAGGGTTGCTGTTCTACTTATGAATACTTTTAAACTGTGTCTTTCCAGCCTTTAGCATATGAATTCATCGAAAAAGGGTGCATTTGCTAGTGATGTAGAGAGAGATTAAATCAATTTTCTGGTTTTATTTTTATGATAGACTGCCATTTCTGCTGAACTCTTAAAACTCAAACTGTGGCTATCCAAAGGTCAGATCTGACACCTGAGGTTTTGCTGGGGCAGAGAACCAGCTTGACAGAAACTTTAGGCTGACTTACCAGTATTGATAAGCTTTGTGGTAACAGCAGGAAGAGAGTCTGTGGAAAGATTCTCCACACAAGCGCTCTCCTTCAGAAAATTTCTGGTTGTCTGAAAAAACTAGTATAAATTAATTTGCATGAACATTGTATTGCTTCTGTGATATCCTGCGGAGCTAGAAAATTCAGTGCCTGTGGACAATGTCTTTGCATGAATTTAGGCACACTCACAAAGCCCAAAGGGAAAGGGATGGTCCAGTCTGGTTAATGGCTGAAGGTGAGGACCTCTAAGACATTCAGAAAGAGTTCTACTTTCTAGTTTGTCTACTCTTGGTTAATCCTTACTGTTGAATTTAGAGGTAACTAATGGGAAATGCTTCCTTCCACCCCCAGTCATGATGGAAACTGGCCATCTGTCTTCTGAGAATAGATGTTAACAGAGCAGAAACAGCTCTGATGCTACAAAAACCTGAATGCACGCTGCGCCCCCGCTCAGTTCTTCATTCTCACCCTGGCCTTGTGGTTAGAGCAGTCATTAGGAAACTGGTGACCTCTCTTGCCCTGAAGAAGAATGTGCTCCCCCAACTTCTCCTAGGACACTTTCTGCTTCTTCTGAGGTACCTGGGCCAACTTGTACCTGGTAGTACAGTTTTGCTTGTTGAAAGTAAATGTGTGAGAACCCAACGCACTTAAAAGGAGTCAGAGCCTCAGAATATAAATCTCTTGTTAATGTTCATCCCCTAAATGGCTAGAGACAAATTCACTCTTGGCTGTTCTCTGTTTTCCTCATGACTTATAATCTCCAACAAGTAGCACCCCAGTTTCAGGGTACAGGATGGAGTGTTCTTCCTGAGTTGTAGAAGCCCTTACAGACCTTAGAAGTTGGGCCCTCTGCTTTCTGGTTAAGTATTACGACTGAAAGCCTTGTCTGGGCACTGTGGATTGTTCTCAGTCTGAGCTGTAAATCACTTTACTTTTATGAATCTTGTTACGGTCTGGGTGTGTAGTGTCTGACCCAATCAACTCCCTGTCACCCATCTGTCCTGTTGCATCCACAGCAGTGTGGGATTGTCTGCCCTGAGGCTGCTGAGCCAGCACGGAGCACCCTTGGCTTGGCCTAGCCTATGATCAATGTGTTACCTAGTGTGCAACTCCGTAATGTCACCCGAGGATGTCAGACAATTTGTTTAAGATACAAGAAGCTCAAGATCCTCACTGAGCTAAGCAGTGCTCTGGACACAGGGTGTGGCCCTCACTTGATGCAAGTGTCTGAACGAAACATTCAGGGTTGCAGGCACTTGCTTGGGAGTCCAGTACACAATGCACACTTACTCTGTGGAATCAAGAGTATATGAGGGCTTATATGCCGTTATTTGTCTGTCTTTGCAGGATGAATATTCACTAAACTCATATGCATTTTTTATATTTCTTTCATAATTTCTATTACTCCTGCATTAGGGATGTTTATATAACCCTGAGAGATACCAGTATGTCCACATTAGGTAAAAAAAGAAAGTTTACTTGAATTTTCCTTCTTTTAGACTTACTTGTTTCAGCTGCTCTTTTGTAAAGATAAAGGAGGTGAAATACGGTTTGTCTTTCACCCTGAGGTATAGTTTCCACAGCAGCAGAGGGACCCAGAAGTGCCCAAATCCGCTGCTTTTGCTTTCATGTTTTTTCTCCAAATTCTCCGCTTTAATGCAAACAGAGTCTGCAGTTGAGATGGTGGCCCTGTCAAGCTGTGTCATGTGTCTACAGTCTAGACCTTGCCTCTGCGGAACAATGCTTCCTTCATATCTCACTGGCAACTTGAGCATGAGGCAGGTTTCATTTCCTTTTGTGCTCGCATGGTGCTTAGTCAGCAAAACCCAGGAGGGGAAACGATGATCAGTGAGGCAATGCCTGTGACGGAATGCCTGCGATGGAGTGCCTGTGATGGAGTGCCTGTGATGGCTCTAGAGAAGTGCTGCTGAGCAGGAGCTAATGTTCCGCCTAGGTGAGTGAACTGAGGTTTCAACAGAGCTGTGTGGTGCTGCGGTACTTAAGTCGCTAGTAAGAAACACCAAGGAAGAGACTGCCAGAAAGTCTCTTCCCCAAAAAGGTTTTGACACAGCACTAAAACTGGGATTTGGAATGGGAAACCACCTGTTGGTACAAAATACTAGGTTTCTTTCCTTAGAAATGCAAAATCTTTCAATTTTACATTTATTCTCAGTGCTCAAAATCTATCAGTTTAATTGCCCCCTCTCCGGAGAAGCATTTTTCCATATATCTTCATTACTCTATGTTTCTAAGCCACAAAAAATGGAAATTTGTTATTGTGAGCTTTTTTCCCCCTAGGTTTTTCTGCTCCAAAGTAAGAACAAA
The DNA here is from genome assembly GCA_013397865.1 of Struthidea cinerea. Classification (NCBI taxonomy): domain Eukaryota; kingdom Metazoa; phylum Chordata; class Aves; order Passeriformes; family Corcoracidae; genus Struthidea; species Struthidea cinerea. The sequence continues at coordinate 1,864,308 of VZTI01000835.1, forward strand.
GAGGAGGAAAGGAGGAAACCTTGAGACCTTACACGAACAGATCTCCAGACTCTGCAGGAATTCCTGGTTTCATGGAAAAAAATTTCTCTTTTGGCTCTTAGCAGAATTATTAATCACAGTACTTGTGAGATGAAATGAAATAACTGACAAAACAAAAAAAAAATTAAATTCAAGTGAGAGTTACCTACACTTTTGCATTTCTTCTGTTTCCCTATTGATGTAAGAAAATAAGAACTTTCATACTGGCTTGCACAACTTGCCCCATTGGCCCTCCACAGATCTTTATCCTATTGCTAACCAAAAGCACAAGCCATCAATAATGGGTGAAGGAGAGAATGATAAACTGCCAGTTTCAACCACGGGGGTGGACATCCTCAGTTTAAAGCAGCTTTTCCAACAGCATCTTAAATGGTGATCAGTGTGCCTCTCCTTCTTGAGTCATGCCTCTTGAAACCAATTGTGCATTTACTTTATGAACAACTTCACATTGCAATTAGTTTTGGGTTTTACTTAGGTGAAAGAGTAGTGTTTTCTGCTTTAACCATATGTCTGATCATTTCCCTGTTTCTTTTTTTGTGAGAGGTACTGAAAAATAGTTTCCAGTGTAATTTTTCCTAGTGCAGAAAGTCCTCTCCTTTCTCAGCCGCAGAGTGACAGACAATGGTTTTGGTTTATTCTTGTAGCAAAAGCCCTCTTTACCTCTGATACCCTCGCTGCTCTTTTTAGTAACTTCTTTTCATACTACAATATCCTTTTTGTCAGTGGAGATGAGAATCATGCCCAGTGCTCAAGATAAGGATATGTTGCATCAGTGTAAAAACATTTCCTGTTTTGTTCTCTGTTCTTTTGCTGGTAACTCTTCACAAACTCTTTGCCCTCCTGGCAGCTTCTGAACATCAGGCTTTTTTCAGAGAAAATTCAAAATGACCTCAAGATGTCCTTTCCATGTAGCGACAGATGATCACTTTGTAGGTGTTGGTAGGATTATTTCTCTGAGAATAGGGTTTTGTATAGCTCAATGGCTAAAGGAAACCAAATAAAACTAGAGGACACCTGATCTCATGGCATTTCCCATGAAAATTTATCTACTGTCCCAAAGCAATCATTCTGGTACAGAACTGACTGGCATTTCAATTAGTTTCACAGGATCTAGGAAAGTTCCAATGTTTGGGCCTCATCCTGGACCCTCAGTCCTGGACCCTCAGTCCTGGACTAGTGTGTCTGGGAGACACAGGTAGATAGTAGGGCTGTCAGGTTCTGGCTGTGAGGCTGAGATGTGGTGGAGGAGGACCGAGAGAAGCACCTGCTTGTGTCACACAGTGCAGAGCACACTCTTCTCTGCTGATGCAGGAGGTCTTGGACAAGCTTGTTTCTGCAGGCTGTCAGCTGCAGAGGATAACTTCAGGAAGTTTGGCCTGTGGTCAAGGACTCTGAGAGCAATCAGGCAGGAGTGCTTGAAACCTTCAGCTCTTTGAAAACACTCGGAAGTGGCTAGCAGCCTGCAAGCCCTGATGCTGGCTATGGAGAGGAGGTGGAAGAGAGAAGCTTCCAACTCACATTTTTGGATATAAAACGGACAAGAACTGACCTCCATGTCTGGCTGAATGCACACTGGGGACTTGTATTTCTAGTGTAAGCATTGATTAGCTGTGGGCTAACCTCCTAATAGAGGAGGCAGGAGCTTGGGCTCCATTGTCTCAGAGAGCTGCCTCACAGAAGTCATGGACCCAAAATATGAAGAATAAATGACTTTAAAAAATGTTTGTCATATGTTAAATGACTCCACCATTCAGCATCATTTTTCCTGTATAACTGTGGGTTGCCTATATTATAATGCCTACATCCTATGAGGAAAGCAAATGGGGTAGAGTTTCTACTGTGACTTTCCTGTGATGTCTGCTTTTTATTGACAACTTGCAGGCCAAATTTTTGTATACAAAGACTCACAGATCCATGAAGTAGCCCTGGTGAAGACCTGCCTGTGTTTGCAACAGGCCATAGTTACATATAGGTCCTCTTCCATCGTCATGGTTTTACGCTGGCGCAACACCAGGCACCCATGAGAGCTGCTCGCTCACCCTCCCCTGCCACAGCTGGGTAGAGGAGGGAAAAGGAAAAAAAATTAACAAATGCTTCATGAGTGAGATAAGGACCGAGAGAAACACTTCAAGGGCGAAAAAGGCTCAACTTAAGCTGCAAAGTGAATTTATTACTAACAGAGTCAGAGGAGGATAATGAGAAGTAAAGTAAGCCCATAGAATACCTTCCCTCCCCAGCCCCTCCCTCCTTCCCACCGACAGTGCAGGGAGACAGGGCATGGGGGTTTGGTCAGTTCATCACCGAGATTCTCTTCTGCTGCTCTGGGTGAGGAGTCTTCCCCTGTGAGGCCATGGGGTCCCTCCCACAGGAGGCAGTTCTCCGTGAACTTCCCCCGTGTGGGTCTGTTCTCATGAGCAGCAGCCACACCGCCCCTGCTGCAGCGTGAGCCCCTCCCACGGGCACACAGCCCTCCCAAAACTGCGGTGGCATGGGTGTCTCTTTCCTCGGGGTGCAGTCCTCCAAGGACAGGCTGCTCCAGCCTGGAAGCAGGGCTCTCTCTCTCCAACACGTCTCCCACTGGATCACAGCCTCCTCCAGGCATCCACCCGCTCCGGCACAGGCACTTCCCCACGGGCTGTGGGTGGAACTCTGCATCCCCCGTGGATCCCCATGGGCTGCAGGGGCACAGCTGCTTCACCATGGCCTTCACCACGGCCTGCAGAGGCACCTTGGCTCCGGCGCCTGGAGCACCTCCTGCCCCTCCTTCTCCCCTGATCTTGGTGTCACCATGTTGTTTTCCCTCACATGTTCCTACCTCCTCCTCTTCTCTGACTAGAATCCAAAATCTTGTGACTTTGTTTTGACTTTCGTCTTAAAAATGTCATCACAGAGGTGTTACCAACCTCTCATTGGCCCAGTTTTGGCCAGCAGCATGTCCATCTTCAGAGCCATCAGGGATTGGCTCTGCTGGACGTGGTGGGAAGCTTCCAGCAGCTTCCTCACAGGAGCCGTCTCTGTGGTCCCCCTGCTACCTAAGACCAGGCCATGCCAAACTTATACATCGATGTAGAATCCTACAGAAATTAGGATTTTGGCCTGGGGGACAATGGAAAAGTGAGCAATTGATACACGAAGACTGAGTTATGCAGTGGTAGTAGGCATGGGGACTATAGATAAGAATAAATAGCTCATTTTATATTGATAGGAAAAGAAGATTTGCTCCTGGAACAGCTCATCTCCCAAGAAGACTTGCAGGAAAACATGTGGAATGCTGCAAGAAGGCTTTTGATAAAGAAAGGATTCTTGGTTAGTGAGGGAAGGAAAACAGATTATGCTGAGTTTCTATTTTCATGGTGGAGAAACAAACCTGAAATCTGAGATAATAGGTGCTGAAAGGCTCTCTGCATGCCATTTGGTATCTCAACAGTTTACAGTGGTAGGCAACGGTTTATATTCTTATAATTTCTTGAGGCTGGCCAAACTGGGAACATACAGTGCAATAAACAGCCCATTTCTGACATAGGCTATCCTAATTTCCATGTGAATAGCTGCTGAGAGCCAGGCCCAGAGAAAGTTTTTGAGTTCATAGCCCTCCCTGTTTTGACAGGTGCTCTAAGGTCTAAGAATTATGTGCTCTAAGGATTTCTGAACTCTAGCAGAGGAGTCCTTGGGGTTTGGATGCCTGGCTGCTTCAGCTCTAGAAAAACTAACAAATATATTGGTTTTTTTATTATAAAAAAAAATAACTTGAATGATACTTCATTTTTATGAGAAGCCTTGTTTTTCTTTCCAAAATACTTTAAACTTTCAGGGAATGCAAGCTTCAAGTTGCAACCAGATCTGATAATAAAGACAATTAGATAATTATAAAGAAAAAAAATTCTTCTAAAACCCCACTGCACAACCTAAAGGAAAAAAAAAAGACATTTTCCTAAATAGTGGGGTCATAAAAAAAAAAAAAAAAAAAAAAAAAAAAATTATAACTAAGGCTCTGCTTTTGCATGCTGTCACTATGTCATGACCCTCTTTCATCAGTAAGACATTAACTTCCAGTAATTAATATACACTAAGGAACAAACAAGACTATTTAGTAAGAAGTCATTATAAACAATATCGTTTGTCAACAAATTATCTTCTGTGACTTTCCAGAGAATAGAAATTAATTTTAGTTGTGTAAATGAATAAGAATTGTGTCTTGTGCTTCCAAGTTAAGATTTGCAGAATGCCATGTATTTGTACATATGTCTTCCTAAGAAATGGTGTAGAAAAAACCTCTTTATTCTCAGGGAAGAGGTCAGAGAGGAACAACAATGATGTGCTAAATAATTTTTTCCACAGTAATGAAAAATGGAGTCGGTGCTGCATGGGAGGAAGCTAGCTTCCCATGCACTCCAAGCAGAGTGTTGGCTGTAAGGACCTGAGACTTCTGGAATTAGTCCATAATGCTGCACCAAGAAATCGGCTCTTTAACTTAAAATTTGGAAGATTTCCCTTATGCACATCTTGTTTCTGCCCTGAAGTCATTTGGACACAAGAGTGATGTTTAGTTCAGTGTTTATTTTGTGTGTAAACTTAGGATAGGTTTCTTGCCCAAAGATAATTGCCTGTTCAGACTCATCCTCACCTCTGCAAGGCATTCCGGCATCTAAGGACAGGATCATCTGTGAGAATGGAAGATTCTGGAGACTCAGCAAAGTATTTTAATTCCATAAGAGCAACAGATGTGCTGCACAGATCCTCTCTCTAGTGGGCTTTGTGGTCTCCCCATGGGGATCCTGCTGGTGGCCTGGTGACATTCAGACATTCAGAACAGCTGCTGTTATTTTCATTCTGGCTGGCTGTATCCAGACCCTGTGGGATGGCAGTGCAGCTGCTTTCCTCTTGGCATAAGGCATGGAGCAGTGAAATGTAAAACTTCTTTAGAAAGGGAGACTGGTTTTAAGATACAAAGGCTTTGTTAGTGATGTTATGATTTTTGTTTGAATATTGTCCTTGGCCTGACAAGCATAATTATCACTGTTTCATCTTTTATAAACTGCTGGTGATCAAATAACATACCAAGTATGAATGTGCAACCCAAAGGAATTACTTGCCATCCACATAAAAAAGTGCAGATATGATTCTGGTTACTTCAGCCAATTGCTTCCTTCAAGATAGTCACCTCTATTTTACATCCTCTGAACTTTAATACACTATCTGGCAACTACAGTGGATTTGAAAACCTTATAAGATATTTAGTATTTCTGGCTTGGTGGGATGAAGGAGAGAGATGAGTATGGTAAAAATACTGATGGCTTTATAAAACTTAAATTATTATTAATCCTTTGCTGTCCACATGTATGTCCTCACTTACTGTTGTGTGGGAGCCTGCCCTGCCAGTTCACCTTGCCTGGCCACCAGCTGCCCACCAGGCTGCTCTATTACCCCTCTCAATAGGACAGGGGTAAGAAATACTACAAAAAGTTCATGGGTTGAGAAAAGGACAGGCAGGTGACTTACCAATTACCTTCAATGGCAAATCAGACCTAATTTGAGGAAATTATTTTAATTTATTGCAAATTATTAACAGAGTAGGATAGTGAGAAAAAACCCAAAATGAATCCTGCCACCTCCCAACCCCTCCCTTCTTCCCAGGCTCAATTTCATTCCCAAGTCTCTTACCTCCTCCTCCCAAGTGACACAGGGGGATGGAGAACAGGGGTTGTGGTCAGTTAATAACGTGTCCTTTCTGTTGCTTCTTCCTTCTCACACTAGTGCAAAGGGGGTGTCCCTCCCTCAGGAGACACTTCACAGAATTCTCCAGTGTGGGCCTTCCCATGAGCTAGAGTTCTTCACAAACAGCTCCAGTGTGGGTCTTTTCATGGGCTGCAGCCCTTAGGAACAGACTGCTCCGGTGTGTGTCACCTTCCAGAAAACCTGCTTCTACGTGGGCTCCCCCGTGGTCACAGTTCCTGCCAGGAACCTGCTCCATGTCGGTAACTTCATTCAATCTGGGCTTTCACTTTTTGTGTATTGTGTGGCTTTAGCTTGCATATTTTTCACAGCCTAGGAGTAATTTTGCCAACACAATTAAGTTCATACACTCATGCTGTGCCAAAGCCAGTCTTTGAATCACCAATGGTTGAATCTCTGGATCATTGACTTGTAGTGCTGGTAAGCACCTGTGGGGCCAGCTACATTCATCTTGATACCAGTACTAAATTTTTCTTTAACACTGAGTGGCAGCTGCGCTAGGTTACCAGCAAATTTCCAGTGCTTCACTACCTTACCTTTTAAAAGATTTTTCTGCTGTCTTGCTTAACTATCCCCTGCTTCAGTTCAAACCCATTACTTCTTGATCTCTTTGCTTTGAGAACAGAAGATTCCCTTGCTTGCTGTAGTGCTATGCATACAGGCTGCCAAGGGAGCAATTAACTCCTCAAAAAACTCTCTTGAGGTATTTCTGAAAGCTCATTTTTCTGTAAACAAACTAGGACTTTGTTTTAGAAGATGGGCCCAAAGTTACAAGGCATTCAGCATTGATTTTCGTTTCTTATGAAAGCTGCAGAATGTTTTTTGCTCAGCTGGCACTATCTTCTTTAGCCAGGAGCTCTGTTTCCCACCTGTGCCATGATCTGGGAACAACCTGGGCATGGGGAACAGACTCCAGGATTAAGGGCTCTTCTGAGGCATGGAGCAACACTATAAGCACCTCTGATCTAAGTTTCAGTGGACTTTATGATAGAATAACCTTTTATGTGTCCAGGCAATTGAAGTTAGTTTTACCTGAATATATTTAACCTTTCCCTAGATGAACCTGACATATTGTGGTTAGAGGATATTGAACCCACCACTGAATGCAGATGGTTACTCCAGAATTTTCACCTCAGTCTCTCACATCAGGAAACGAGGAAGACCTTGATTCTGATGAAACTTCACAAACTTGAGCAGGGAGTATTTTGTGAGCTTTTGAAAGTAGGGGTCTGAGCTGTTTGACTAAAATGTTGTGGGAATTCATTGTTGCAGGTTGTTTGGCTTCTTTTTTAGCTCTTTCGCATTTTCTTTGTCATACGGGAAGTGCAACCCCAGACATAGGTAAGATTTTTGCATACTGGCATATAATTGCTACATCTTTATGAATTGATGTGTAGTTGTTGCATGCTGACAGTAGAGTCCCAGGAATACTGGAAGGGACAAATGGTATTCACAACTCTGCCAGGGAAGTGAAATAAAAGTTTGAATGACCATAGGATAAAATCTTTCCCTCAGAGACTTAATTTAGCTGTTGGTGCAGATAACTGTTTTTTCAGCACCTTCTTTGATCAGTTTAGCTTCAGTGAAGCAGTTTCCTTCACTGAAAACTGTTCCTGATTCTCCAGAGACTTTTCAAGCTGTTCTCAGGGAGCTGCTGCTTGACTAGACCAGGCAAAGCTGTTACTTGTTTTCAAGCAAAATCTGTTTCAAAGTGCCTTCTGCCATCTGAGTATCTCTGTCCGCCCCAGCCAGAAGATTTATTGCACTGTAATTGTGCTAAAAAGGAACAATTTGCAATTAGAGGAAAACCTATGCTAGTGGTAAAAGATTGTTTTGGAACTATGAGATTAATTGGAACTATGAGATGCTATCTCTGATAGGTACTTAAAGTAAATTGCTACAGTAATTTGCGTGTTCTGCTCTGTTCAGTGGGAGGTGTCTCAGAATGAAGCTGTGTATCTTACTGCTACAGATATGAACTGCCCAAGCCAGATAAAAAGAGCTCATGGTAATATCTGGTGCAAGCTAAGCACAGAAATCACTGCAAAAGACCCATCCACAGAGAACGAGCCTCTTCTCTGCTTTCTGAGTTTTCCAGATGGTAGGTCAAATTTTATATTGTCATTTAACCAGAAATAATTGAAGTATTTGATAAGAAAGTTTATTTCAGTTCACCTATGTGCTTCTTTATCTCAAGAAAAAATATTAGATTAAAATAGTGGGTATGCTTCTATGATAGACCAATAGTGTTGGGACTAACATAAAAATTTACCCTGTAGTGAAGTGTATTTAGAAATGGATTTTGCCATCAGTCTCCTGGCATATGGTTTTACTAACTAGTCAAAGACACAGGAAACCTTTACTGTGCAACTGATTTTTCAGAGTTTAGCATATTTATGTATTTTTTGCTTCAAAATATTTTTTAAGAATAATGTGTATCTCAATTCTAGAATTTCCATGATTTAATACTGAACTTCCTAAATTTTACACCTACATCTGTAACTAGTGTAATTATTAACTCTTGTGAATGTTAGTTCTGGAATAAGTTCAGTTTTACTGTTGCAATTTTTATAGGATGTTTTCAGTCAGAATGGATTTTCTGGTTTGCTAGAAGAATGAAAATCACTTTCAAAAGGTGTATGGGTTGTATATATTAGTAAAAAAATCTCACACAACTGCTCTTTCATGGTATGTTTACCTTGTAAAGTCTTAAGATTTTTAAGCAGAAATTGCAATACTATTTCCAAGTTTTGTTAGTATGCGAGGTAATGTTTGTCACTTATATAAACATTATTATAAACATTTTGTTGGCAAATACAGTTTTGGAAAGAAAATCAGAAATATGTTACTAACACAGTTGCCTTTGGAGAAGCAATGAGTTAACCCCCACAGACTGCTGCTTCTGCAACATACATAGTGGGTTCCCCCTTCTCTCACCTTCCTTTGACACTGGATCGTTAGGAACTGGGTTTTGACATACTTGGGTAGTTATCCCAAAGTTTGGATCTAGTGCTTTTCCAGCACCACACTGAAGTTTTCATTTACAGAGCTTAGGCTTACACTCATACCATGCAGTCATTCTAAGCTATAGGAAGAAGCTGTAAGGCACTATAGAACCAGCCCTTCTCTCGCTATTTTCTGTCTAGAACTGCAACTTCTGCTTCAGTTCATGTTGAGGTCATTCGGTGTTTGCTGCCGACTTCGGAAAATGCAAACAGAATCACTTTCCTTTTTTAATTTTATGAGGTCTTTTGATTTTCAGGGAATACTCTGCTTTAATTAGAGCCCTGCATATTGTACATATTCACACACACAGCCTCCAAACTCTACTTGAACTGCTGCCAGTACACAGCAACTTAAAAATGGAGAGAAAATCAACTAAGCAATCATCAAATTTGTTGGGGAGCATCTCAGCTCAAATATTTTGCATTCTTTTGGTGCAGGCTGGTAGCCCAGTGTGTGTACGGTCTCTCAAAGACATATTTTTTCAGTAAACAGAAGGCTAGCTGCAACAACAGGCAAGTATGGAGATAGGAAATGATGAATTTCTTGCTCCTGAATCATTCTGGTGCTTGTTAGAAAAGTTTAGAAAAGAGACCAAGTAACTGGCTGTCTCCCTTCCGGGACAAAGCTCTATCTCAAAAATGGTGAAAGCACATCTTCTTGCAACTTTCTGGTAATCACCAGCCTTCCATTTCTAGGGCTGCAATAGCACTGGTAATAAGGAACTTGCCAGTGTCTCCAACAGGGATACTACTTGTGGCTAAATTAATAATAAACACACACAAATAAAATATCAAATGAGAAGAAAATCTCATTTCAGAAAGACTCCAAACTTAGTGTATGAAATGATTTTTCTTTAAAAATCAATCAGTTTACTTTTTTGTCGTCTTGATGAGCTATCACTCACTTAAACAAAATAGCTCTAAAAATAGAAGGGCAGTTAATATAACTGCTGGCATATCTTGTTGGGGGCAAATACGTTCCTGGAACAAACCCAAACCCAAAGTGGGAAAAGGCTTCCATTAGAGAAGGAATATTCTGGATATTTTTGCTCCTTGATAGTGTTAGAAATAACTTCTAGGAACAAGCCTCATACTCTAAATGGTGAACAAAGATGAATGCTTTGCTGTGCTGATGCTGTGAATTTCACTGTGTGCTGTTTTGTGACATACCTTTCTCTCCTAAAGGGTCTGTTCAGTCCCAGGTCACTCATTAACCCTGTTCTGGGCCACCTTGTTCATTCCTTTCAGGGCAAAACTCCTGATGTTAGTGTTGAAAAGTACCCTTTCAAAATCTGTTCACCTGGCCTAAGGTTTCTGTAAAATTAAAGAATAGATTTGCACTTGTATGTGGTGCTTTTCTCCAGCAATAATGAAAGCAAGTAGCTCCTCACCCATAATATTTCTTGGAGCTCCTGACTGGTCACTCACTTCCTGCAAAAGGCATGGCATCAGCTGTGTTGTGACATTAATGCTGAAATGCTGCTTTTTTTGGTCTAAACCTCATCTTTCCTGTGATTCGTGAATATCCCTGCACAATACCTACAATGAAATTCTCACACTTTTCTCTTCCAACACTAAGTTTTGTTATTGTTTTTTCAGAGTTTAAGTATAACCTTCTGGATATTATTAAACCTTCTAAAAGAAGAAACTTCCCATATCAATACAAAGCTGATGATATTTCTGAAAGCTCAAAACCGAGTTTGCTCTGAATTGCAGACTTGGCAAAAGCATAGGACTTGATAAGTCTTGTCAATGTTTATTTAGTCTGAAAGCTTTTGGCACCGAAATAAAAATTCCTTGCAGTAAGTGTGACGACAGTACTTACATTTCTTGCCTGTTTTTCACTACTCCCCTTGTGCTCACTATCTGCAAGATAAATAGTAATTCCTTTCTACTGCCTGCAGTACCCTATGACTGCCGCTTACTCATTCGTGACAGTAGAACCCACTGCTCTGTGATCTGCTGTGAAGAACTGCATTCAAGGCTTTTTGTTGGTAAGTAGAATGCTTGCAGCTATGTAGTATAGCTGGATTGCATGCCTGCTGTCTCCTGAGATATGCCTGGATTAGGTCAACTTAATGCTCATGATCAAATCGTCAGGTTTTTTAATAAAGAGGTTTGCTGGAGAGTTCTTAAGCCATATCATGAGGTGTAAATTACAGCTGGTGCATATCAGTTAGACAGAAATGAAAACATCAGTGAGATACAGGATCTGCCCTACTGCTGTTACATGAGTACAATATATGCTCCTTTACCTACCTTTCCAGTCCATTTCTTCAGTTCCCCTTCAGCCTAGCATTGTTAACAACACTCACCTGGTTTGGCTCTTACTGCTGAACGCTTACCTGGAGAAGCTGTCACTAAAGATAACTCCCCATTCATAAAAAGACAAAAAAGTATAGTGCACCTAAGCAATTGGTTGAATGTAACCTTAATTCAAAAATACTATTATATTTTCATATTTTTTATATGTATTTTTATATTTTTAATATTCTATTAAAGATATTTTTAAACCCAGGATCTGCTCTTTTCTAAGTTGTGGTATAGTTTTTTTGCACTTGACTGTGAAGAGAATGCCAATGTACATTTATCTTCCTTAAAAAAAACAAACAAGTAAGCAGGAAGAGGCTTCTGCCTGAGGAGCACCGCAGCAGAGTAATTCCCCAACTCCCACTAAACTGTCATAACTGTAGTTTCAGTGATGATAGAACAAATAACATCACCTCAAACTGTAAAACCACTGCTATGTGCACACACAAACACACTGTACAGAGCAGCTCACATGATGGACTTTATCACTGCATGATATAATTTTCTGTTCAATTTTCTGATGTACATTGATACGGCATTACTGATGCAGTCAGAGTGTATTCTATAATATCAATGTTTTTCTTCTTAGTTTGGAAATATGATGGGGCATATAGATTTCATCCTCCTATCTACCTTCCTCTCGGTTTCCATGACATCTGAAACATGTAAGTCATGTTTTAAAAATACTTTCTGATAAAGTTTGTTCCGTAGAAATGCGTAGGCGGTTTCCAAATTGGTGGTTTTATTTTTAAGCCTAAAATTAGTGAGTTCACCTCAAGCCAGAAATCACACCTTAAAAACTAGCTTTTAATGTGTTTTCTCTGTATGTTAAAATGCACCAAGCACTGTCCATTTCTATGACAGCAAGTCCAGGTTCTACTTCTGCCACTTGGCACCTCTGCAAGCAGAAAGAAAAGGCTCTTCTTGAAAGAATTTGAGAGTAGCTGGTGCTCCAGGTCCCAGCTGGGCATAAACTCCAAGAGTGTGCTTCAGTTGCACTGAACAGCGCACATGCATATGTACCCTGCTCAATCAGGGGTGTAAATTGCTGCTGTGCTCCACAGAAATTATCTTTAATGTCCCGAATTTGGGGATGTTAATTGAAAAATGCAGTGTAACCATAATGTTTCCCTGCACACAGGGGATGTTCAGAACAGTAAACTCTTTCTGATGGGCCAGCTCTACTGACTCAGCTATATAATGCTGACCAGTGACACAGTGTTTCACAGCACTCATGTACTTCTCTAGCTGAGATGCTACTTTGTCTGAAAAATTCTGTAAGTTATGATCTGTAAATATTTCTCCATATTGTCAATTTTATCATATGGATGCTACGATTCAGGAAAATTAGATTTATTAAGATGCCATATTCTGCTGAAGAATTTGATGATGATTTTCACTGATGTCATTGAGTTTAGATGAGGCCTTTCTTTTTCTATGTCTTCCCTCTCCACACTATTTTTCCCCAAAGAAAGCTGTATTTCCAATGTGTTCCACCTTTGGTGGGGCAATGCTGCCTTTTCTGACCCCCCTGATATGTCCCACTGTCTTTGCAAGGCTTGTGGGGAGGAAAACTGTTAAAATGATGGGGTTGGGGTTACTCAAACCTCATGTGGCTAATTTAGGTGCCCAAATTAGTAAGTGAGATGACGCTTAATGTCAGTGGAGATGGATCACTTTAGAAAGAACCAGAGCAGAACTGTTCATGAAGAGAGACTCACCTCCTGATTTGTGCACCTACATGTCTAAAGCCAGCTGATGGCAACACTACCATAGAGTGCAATTTTTGATAGATACTGTCTATTTTGGTTAGCTGTTTGGTTATCTAATCTCATTTTGATGCTCTCTTATCTACTGCAGTTCCTCTGCCAATCTCCATCTTTGTCCCGTCACTGTCCTTGCTAGTACCCTCATCTTTCTCTTCTCAGAATGCAATTTAACTTGCAGATTAGTGTTCGTTTTCCAAAGCCAGTACGCTATTCAGGTGCCTGAGCACTTAAATATTTGTCAAAATTGATTGATTCTAATTTCTCTGGACCAATTTCAGTAGTCAAAAGTAGAAGTATACTCAGTTAAAAAAATAATTAAAAAATTTATCGTCTCACTCCCAAATTTTCTTATGTGTGAGAATATGTAGTTTATTTTTCTAAGCTTCTCATTTGTCTTTTAATTATTTCTGGCATCTTTTCACCTTCCCATCTTCTTATCAGATTCTTCCTTTCAGGCTGTTACATTGCTTTCATTTTTTCCTACCCAATTTCCATGAACTTCAGAGAGAAGCTGTTCTTTTGTGGTTTTATTTTATTCTTTTTTTTTCCCCCTAAGGGTCTAATCTACAGACTTCCTCCTATGTTTTTTTCTTCCAGGAAAAAAAAAAATTCTTTTTCTGTATTAAAAAGGCAGAACAAAAGCACTTATCTATTGTATAAATAAGTATTTATTATACTGAAGTAAGGAAAGATAACTACATTAAAGCCAGTATTTTTCTTTGTGTTTTCATTCGTGTTTTGAATAAAAACAGAATTTTAGGCAAAGATTTACATAATAAGCTCATTGTAAGAAATCACTATTTTTTCAATTAAATTCTCTTGCTTTTTAGTGTGTGTCTGCTTAGAATCTAGGGATGTTTGTTTGTTTGTTTGTTTGTTTGTTTGTTTGTGTCCCCCACATTAATTACTGTTTTTGGAAAAAAAAAGGCTCCATAACTCAAGGTAAACAAAATTTTTATTGAAAAACAATCTAGTGAAAATAAGCTTGCTATGTGTCATCTCTGAAAGCCCAAGGAAGGCGGAGGCACATGACTGGCCTACTGATCCAGGAATGCCAAGTTCTCTGTCTCAGTGGACAGATTTATCTGAGATGTTCATCTTTTGTTCATTTGCAGTTGATCCTATGGAAGGTGAGGCTTTAGTTATAAAATGTCCCAAATGGAGTTCATCTGTGAAAGTCACCTGGTATCGCGTGGATACTAACAAAATAATTCCTGCAGAAGAGGAGGGATCACGAGTATTTTCCATAGAGCGATTTCTTTGGTTTCTCCCAACTTCTAGAGAGGATTCTGGAAACTACACTTGTGTAACACATTTGTAAGTGCTGCATGGAAAGTGGAAGGTGTAAGACTGGCAAGAATATATACTTTAATAATATATTTTAATTATTATTTGTGGAAAAGATGCCTTTTTTTCATAAGTTGTCACCCTGTGACTGCTATTTCTTATGGCAGATCATTAAAATCAATCTGTGACTGAAATACAATAATCATTTATGTGTTTATAAAATAACTCACATTTATTATAAGTATTAATATACTCCATATAAAAATGCAATCACTGACATACCTTATTCCATTTTTAAAGTTCAAGTAATCGCACAAAGTCGTACAACATGAGCATGCAAGTGCATTCATACAAGCCAGGAGAATGTTTCCCAAGTCAGATTCGTTACCCAAATGACACTGGAAGAGGAAAAATTGTTTGTCCTACCATTGATAACTATAAGAATGCTACTATCGTCCAGTGGTATAAGGTAAATGAAACCCTGATAGTACCAGTGTTAGGCCAGAATACTGTGAAAAGCTCTTTGCAACCAAATAAATTTTTCTTTTCCAGGACTGCAAACCCCTTCAAGAACAGAGATACTTTGAGAAAGAAAAATATATTTATATTGAGAACCCAAGAAAGGAGGATGATGGTTATTATACTTGTCAATTTATTTATACCCATAAAGGAAAAGTGTTTAATGTATCAGCAACAAGAATTTTCGTAAGTGGGGGTAAGACAGTAATTCTGCATCTTGCTAAGATAAGAAGACTAATGTCAACTCAGAGCAAAGGAAACTCCTTTTGTACATCAAAGAAAACAGGAGTTTCGTTTGGTTTGTTTTATCATCTTAATTAAGATTTAGTTCAGCTTTATTAGATGAATTTTGTGGATGGCCATCCAAATAGAGCAAGATGGGGTAAAGTCAGACCTGGTCATGTTCAGTTTTTTGTTTAAAAGATCCTGATGACTCTGGTTCTGGTTCTGTGGTTGGCAGAGTTCTCTGGTAGCACATTTCTGAAATGAAGGATCTCCTCAGTGAGATGCCACAATGCTCTGCTTTCTGTTTTGTTGACGGCAGCACAATTTGTAGCTAGCGAGGATTGTCTGGTGGTCACTAGATAAGTCGTGTTGATGGCCTACAATTTAATGCCTCTTGGTCCATCTCAACTATCTAACATTTATTTGATAGTTGGACTGAAAACACTTTTAGATTTGTCTTGAATGAGACAAAATGAACAAGATATATATAGAAACAGAAAATGAGTGGAGCTCAGTGATTACTATGTCTCTGTGATTTTGAACATGGCCAATATGACTGAGGTGTGTGGACTTCGGGTTGCCTCTAGGATGCAGTCTCCTCAGGGAGGCTTTGTGTTTGGATGGTGGTCTGGGGAAGGGCACACAGTGATTGGCAACATCAGATTGCATCAACTTGCAAAATTTCAAAATGCATCTTCAGTTCTGCAATCAGATCAGTAGAAAAATCATCAGAAAGACCTTTTCTTGGGCAGTGGTGGAGGGCTTGAGTTTGGCTTGTGCGGTTGTTTTGGTTTTGTTTAGTTAGTTAGTTAGTTTGGTTTTATGAAGTAATGTTAGTTTACAGACTGAATATCAGGCCTTTTTGCTCTGGGGAGGCACACAGCCTGTGGGCAGAATGCAGATTTGGGGTGTGGGAGCCTTGACTGTCGTTTTTGCTGCTGTGTCCAGATGTCAGTAGCAGAGTTTGTTCTGATTATTCTGAGCTGGACAGAAGAGAGATTTGACCAGAGGCCTGGTTCAGTAGCTGGGAAATGTTGTGCCTTTCCTCCCTTTCTACCTATTGCTCTACATGACCATGCTCTGTGTGATACTACTCTGCCTAACAATTTTTGTTTAAATGTACTTCCATCAAAACTTCTCCAACCGGTCTGAAATATTGTTCCTCCTGGGTTGCAACAAAAATTTCTGGTTATTGTTTGGCCCAAAGGCATTCAAATTTTCAAAAACCTTTGTTACATCCAGGCAGATCTTGACCTTGAATTTTATCTAACTTTCTTTGGAAATCCTTGCAGAAAGAAGAGATGGCAACTTAACATGTGAAATCTGGTCTGGGTCTGGCATGTCTGCTCCAGGTTGTGCTAAATTCAAAGTACTCAGTGACAGTTTTGAGTTTTTATCAGACCTTAAAATTAGTATGCTGATGAGTGGAGCTGTTATGTTTTGTTAATATTAGAGAACTATGATATACATTCCTGTTGCCTTGCAGATCCACACTGATCCAAAGGACTTTCTGCCTCTGAATGCTGGCAGCTAAGAACTTGGCATAGTCAGGATGCCAGGAAGTTATTGGCTCTCTCCTGACTTCTGTTTTATCATATCCAGTCAGTCTGGGAAGCAGGGAGTGAAATATGTTCCTGCAGATTTTTTAGGGAAATATGGGTTTTACAGAGGTGCCTTGAGATGGAAATGCTTAATGAGGAAAAGGTTAGAAAGCAATGTGTTTGGATTTTGGATACTGCATAAAAGTACATATTAGCTATTTCATACAATGGGTGTGAGTAATTTCTCAAATGTCTCTTCAAAAACCCCCAAAACAGCTGAGAAAACACAGAAGCTTGTAACAGCATTTGCTTTTTTCCCCCCACTCAGCAGCTAAAACAGTACTTCAAAAACTGAATTTTTTCCTTGCTTTCTATGCACATAGGTAAAAAATAAATAAATGGGGAGAAAATACTGAAAATATTAACGTGTACATACTCCCCAGAGATATTTGGTTGTAGGAATAAAGCCAGATGATCCCAACAGGTATGTGAAACACTGTTAGTTTGCAATTCTGTCTTGTGATCATAAAATATTAACTCTATAGGCTACAAACCTTATCTTACAAAATGCATTTTCACAACTCTCTAATATGTGCTTTTTTTCCTCTTAAATGTCTAAAGCAAAATACTCACCTCTACCACCTCAAATCATATTTCCAAAGAATGAAGATGTAATAGAAGCAGAGCTTGGTGAGTACAAATTTTAATTTGTTCTTAAATTAACATTTTGTAATGGTCTAGCAAACACGGTTATCTTCAAGAAGATGTAATGATGGAAATTTCATCACAGTTTTGCACCATAATATTTACCAGATTTAATTCACTCCAGGCTCAGGGGTATGAATTTAGATATAACTGATGGGTTATTTAGGTATTAAGTGAAGTTTAAGGAGATTTAAATCTCGCGAGAGATTTAATCGAGAGATTAGAGAGTTCTACTCTCACTGGGATAGACTAGGATTATTCGCAGAGTGAATCATTACATCTCAGCTGAAAGGTGACAGCTTCCATCCACTTCAAAGAGGGCTGTAGCTAAATCCCTCAAAACTGCTTGATGGCACTCCTAAGAGGGAAGGATGGACTATTCTTGTGACTAGAGCTACTCCTTGTTACTTTCAGTCCCCATGTGGAGCAATGGCTGTGTCTCATTTGATGAATGAAGGAGAGGAAGAAACGGGTTGCTGGCCCTGAGGCTGAGGAGCACTGCCTGTCTCATATCCGTGTTGGCTAGCAGTGATCAGACCAGACTGCTTGGAAGATACTGGGAGGGCTGAAGGACAGGACCAAGCAGTGAACTTAGACGTAGCCAGTTGGACAGCCCGTGATATAGAGCTTGCTCCTGGCTCCCTTCTGTTTAGGGCTGCAGATGTTCTCAGGGATTCAGATTCATCCTGGGTAACTTGCACCATCAGGTGTTTCTGGTGGGAGTGAGAGCTGTCTGGGGTTTTTCTGTAGTCAGTAGAGAAAGGTGGAGCTCTCCAGCAAGAGACTGAACCCATGTGAAATCTAAATAGATAATCCAGGATGCCTGTCTCCCAGGGCAAGTGGGATCAAGCTGGGCCAGTGAAATAAGGGGTTTTAACTACCGCTCCAGCAGTTCTGTCCTACAGCAAGACTGCTCTGGTAGCAGATACTGCAGGGGTCCACAGCCCTCTCTGTGCCACGTGCTGGGGCTCAAAGACTTGCCATGTTGACTCACATTCCCATTGTTTTTTTTCCTCTTCCCCCCTGTTCTTCTGTCATTCAGAAATTAGATGGTCTCTGCTCCAGGACAAGCTTTCTCTAGTAAGGTGGTCAGTGCCTAGTGCTCTGTGGGCTCTGCCTATTGCTCTGGCACTGCTTACACGGAGAAAATTCACTTTAAATTTAAAACCCACTTCCTGTACTGGTTCTATTGCCTCCTGTCCGCAAAATTGAAGGGATTTCTCCATGGTCCCTAATATGAATTCATGATCTAACCATAAGACTTGATAATCTTATCTAAGACCTGCGTAGATGCAGACTTACATGGAAACAATTTAATATGTTTTAATTATACCTTCTTTCAGTGCAATGGTGACTCTTACTTTGGAATAAATATTTCCTAATGGGAAATATTTAATAAGTAATTTCCTGCTTTAGTTTTGCTTGGACTGGTTTACTTTACTTTTGTCCAGCTTGAATAAAATCCAAGACAAGGCAGCACAAAAGTCTTATGCAAGATAATATATATTGAAATTTAATTAGGTTATTTCTGTGTACATTTGTCAGCCAACATGTTCTTTCTGTGTTCCTCAATAGCTGATTACATGTGTCAAGCATCACAAGGAGAGGGTACATTGCCTTCATCATAATAAATATAAGTAATTACTTTTGTAATCCTTGGTGTGTTATTAGACCATTTGTTGAAAAATTTATTTTACTATTTCTTTTTGTCTCTTCTACGTACCATTTTGTCAGCAGTAGTTCAGAAAAAAATATGTCAAAATTGTTATGACAAAACTCACAAGTTATATGAAGATTTGTAGAAAAAGAAGTTATGAGGAAAATAAAGTCATGTTTTTCATCAAGGAATGTGTACATCTCTGTATCTTAATTAGGTGCTGCTTTGTCTCTGAAATGTCAGGCCCGCCTGGGGATTAAGAAACAGCCACTGTCTGCTGTCAGATGGGATGTGGATAACATTCCAGTGAAAAGCCTTGTTTTTTCAAGGTTTCATGAAGAAACTCATTTGTAAGTGCATAATACAGAGAATAATCTTTCTTCTATGCAAACTGTGCCTAGCCATTAAAACCAATGGTACCAATTCTTTCTATTAGTTTTGAAGGACGTGAGCAAGAATACTATGAAGAGACCACTTTGAATATAACTGAAGTAAAAAAAGAGGATCTGCAGTCAAATTTCACATGTATAGCATTGAACACAATGTACAACACAAGAGTCATGGTGACATTACAACTCAAAGTGCAATCTGAGGGTAGGACTTTTTCATTTTTGATCCTTTACACTTCACATTCTGTTTGAAATATGTCGGTGAGGTTATTTTATTATTTGTTTCAGACAGTAAAAAAGTTTCAATTTATAAGAAGCAAAACCAGCCTACTTCTTCCCTACATGTTCAAGCCAGTTGCAAAATTCTCGTGGCTGAGTCCTTGGGGTAAATTCTGTTGGGGAGAAAGGGGGACATTATTCAAACAGTATCAGTGAGAGATTAAATACTCATGACTGTATCAGCCCTGTGAAAAGAATATCTTGTTTCTAGGATATTTCTCCACTGCAACAAATCAAACTATTTTTTCTAGTGTAAAACCATGACAGAAAATAGGCAAACTTTAAAAACAAGTGTTTCAGCTGCTGGTTTGCCAGTTTGTTTTCCTTTCTTACTATACTGCATCCACTGTCCTGCCTTTTTTTTGACTGAATGTTGTGTGACTCACCTCTTCAAAATCTCTTTATCTTGTCTGAGTGCCGCTGTGTTCACTCTGTGCCACACAGAGGTGTGAGCAGCACTTCAAAGGCGTTTCCTTGGTTTTGTTCTTAAATTCCTGGTTCTAATAGTACTTGAAAGAGAAGGAAAATCCAGGGCAGTAAATGATAGGGACAGGGATAATCCTTAGCTCATATGGGGATTTTCTTTTCTAATAGGGCTAGCCAGATCCCTAAGCACTGTTGTCAACACCTCTGACTCAGATTCCTATGGCAGAAAATGCTATTTTGCCTGTGAAGGCACAAGAAGAAGCTGAGATCCATGGTTTCCTTTTTCATCCCTTCAGATATGCTGAACCACCAGGAATCATGGAATCATAGAATGGTTTGGGTTGGAAGGGATCTTAAAGATCATTTAGTCACAAACCCCCTGCCAAGGGCAGGGGCACCTTTCACTAGACCAGGTTGCTCAGAGCTCCATCCAACCTGGCCTCAAACACTTCCAGGGATGGGGCATCCACAGCTTCTGGGCAACCTGTTCCAGTGCCTCACCACTCTCACAGTAAAGAATCTCTTCCTAATATCTAATTCTGCTCAACTCTTTTTTCTCAAGGACTTTGAAAAGAAATGTCAAGGCCTTCAATAGGGATTGGTTTTCTATAAGAGAGTGGTGGGAAGAGTAAAATCAAGTGCACTGTGATCACAAGATGTGCACACATCCATGTCCTGCTGTATTCTCAACTGCTCATGATGTTCTACAGGATCATGACTTCAAAGCCTAGACATATTTCCTTCCTGTAGCCTAGACTAGAAGGGATGTAGGTGAATTGTAACAGCAGAATAGCACCCAGCAGGAAGGTGGCAGGAGATATTTTGGTTGGATAGGCAAGTTTGAGTGTAGCATCACTCAGGAAGCTGGAAGCACACCAGCTTTGCAGTGAAGTACCTGAGTGTGGGAGTGTACTTGCAATGAGAGGGAAGGAAGCTGAGTAACAGTGTCTTCTGCTCAGTAGCTCAACAATACAAGTCCCTGACTGGCCCCCTATTACAGAGTAGATGAAGGAGAGCATATAGCATATTCTGTATTCATCCCATGAATCATTGAATCTGATTTCTGTTATAGTCAAGTCTTACTTTGTTTTTTATTCGTAGGTCTTCAGTAAAAGTTCGTGAAAGCTCTTGAGTGTGACCCTGCTTTCATTGCTGTCCTTTTTGTATGGATATCTGCTCCCTTGTCCTTGTTGCTACTGTTGACAAGATGTCTGCTTCTGCTCCTCAGCACTGTTGGTGTCAGCAATGCTATGTCCAGAAGTGGCTGTGCTCTGCTTTAGTTTTCTTCACTCAGTCCTCACACAGCTGAGCAATATTTATGCTAAAGCAATGCCACTTGTCTCTCAGAATAATAAAAATGCTATAGGATTTTCTTGTGTCTCTCATCTTGTAAATGCGTAATAAATATGTGCACACTCCTTCTTTTTTTGTGTTTTGTTTGTGTGTTTTTAATAGGAATTTTTTTTCCCTTTTTTTTCCAAATATGTGATTGCTCCTTAGTGTTTCCCTCAGCACAACTTGTGTCTGCTAGCTACTATCTCGTTAATGTTTTTTTTACAGTCATTCAAAGCAGCGATAAAGTTCAGACCAAAGCATCAGCTCTGTTCTTCCTCTAAGATGTTTAATGCTAAAGCTAAGCTTTTGGCTCATATTTGGTAGACTGATGTGGACAGGAACTATAGACCCAGATCTCTGCCTTCACTCTCTGGAAGCGCATCCACCTTAGAAGCCAGAGAATATAGAAAAAACTGCTGCTCTTCTGGAGTTTGTCAGGAAGTTGCTTTCTGACATGTTTTCTCTGGCCTTTCCAATATTAGTCTTTGCGAGCTGTTAGTTCTGGTTTCCCATTGCTCTTGAATATAAATAGAAGATGGCTTACTCATGAACTCAGCTGCTTAATGATGCTAAAAGTCAAGTGGAACAACAGGATCTATTCAACCTTGTTCAGGGGCTTGTGGCACTTGCCCCCATTGTGCTGGATGTTCACTAGCGAATTAAATTAGCGAATGTTCGCTAATTTATTCCAGAGAAATGAGAGGTTAAGCCAGCATTACTGGGAATTGAACCTGCTCGTCCAGGAAGACACCTCTGTGGGGCTCTTGTCTGACACATTACAAACTGCATAGGCATGTCACTTCTTTTCCAGCCTTGGTCTAATCAGTGCAACCCCAAATAGAAACAGTGTTTTTTAGGTTCGTAATTGCAGAAGTTGGTGTTGGAACAGGTTTCTTCCGTAGATGTTTATAGACGCGTCACACAATACGCCAGTTATTGTGATGTTATGATGAGCACACCGTCAACAAATGCATCAGTAAGAAACAACGTCAAACTCTGATGCTTGGGTCATCCCCACTGCGTAGTGGAAGGGGTTTCCTTATTTTGTGTGTTTGTGTGTACTGACCAGGAAAATGGATCAAATAACAAAATTTGAAGGGGTCCACAAGGATGAAGTTCCTTTGTAGGCATCATATGACAGTGGTAAAAATATGGCCAAACTTTACTCCAGAAGGAACTGGTTTTTTTCTTGCCCAACCTTATTGGAAGGTGTTTCCCCCCGTCTAGTTCTGGTGAGGAAAGCTTTATCACAAGCCTAATATTTCTTTCTCCCTTTAAATGCCAAAGAAAGAAATGTTAAGAATGTGAACATCATGTTAAATTTACCTCACATCCTACCAGAAGAAGGGGAAAGTGTACTTGTAAACTCTCCATTTATATACCTTTTCAGCAGAATTTCTCAGGCACACCCTCCACTAGACCAAATTTCTCAGCACCCCATCCAAGCTATTCTGGAACATTTACAGGAATGGGGCATCCACAGTTTCTCTGGGCAATCTGTTCCAGTGTTTTACCACCCTCAGTGTAAAACATGTCGTCCATATATCTAGACTTAATCTATCCTTGATAAGTCTTCATCTCTGAGGTAAAGGTGGTCAGATTCTAGAGCTTTTCCATGAGCTGGAACTAAGCTCATGAAACTAGTGGAACTAGTTCCGTGAAACTGGAACTAAGGTGGGTGGCCCCTTTCTTTCCCAATTTTTCTTACTCATCATTGCTGTTATATGCTCCTTGACCCTCTTGAAAGGAAAAGGCAAGAGAGAACATCATCTGACTTCAGCATAGTTTATTTTATTTTTGTGACAGGGACATGTTGTGTTTGCCTGCTTGTCCAGTGTTATCTTAGTTCTTATCTTGCAGATTTCATTACTTGCACATGCTCTTTGTACCCTGTTTGTGCAATCATGCCAGAAGCCTCCACTTGTCCTTTTGTGGACACTTATGATTTTCATGCGTAGGCTTAGATGTCTTACAAAATGGTTGTGTTATTACCAGTTTTAAAAAGTTACAAAATACTTAAACATCATTGTCAGCTATGGTTTTTAGCATGAGTAGGTCTGGATTCAATGAAGTGAATATTAATTATATACTGCATAGTATACTTCTAGTTTAGGAGTCTATGTGTTGGCTGTGCCAGCTGGGGAAGGAAAAAGCTTTGTCATCTCTGTTTTGAGCTCCTGAAAGCTGTAACAGAAATAAAAATATGAGGCTAAAGCTTCAGCACACAGGTTAACTTCTCTGTTGGTAACAATATATTCCTCTACTTTGCAGAGGTTCTTCCTACTGCCCTCCTGATTGCAGGATCTCTAGTTCTGCTAGGTGCAATAGCAATCTCGGTTATACTTTACCAGTCTTTCCGAGCTGATATCGTCCTGTTGTATCGGGAGATATTCCAGCCCTACTCAGTCAAGGATGGTAAGTAAGATTTGAGAAAGAAAGTTTAAAAAGAGGAAAATGACAAATCATAGAGAAAGTAATTTATTTGATAGTTGCTTACTAACTCATGGCTCCTGAACCTGATTCCTCTCTTTCTTATGTCTTTAGTAAGGAGAAGTCATACATAGCTCTGCAATTGCTTTACATTCCCTTGTTTCCTGGGTTCTGTAGTGCTGAATTACATGAAAGAGGGATTCAGTCCTGGTTTCATAGTTTTTTAAATGAAAAGATTTGCCATAAAATATTGAGTGACATTGAAAATCTGATTTACAGTGCTATTAACTGTACTTGCTATGTGCTTTCTAAAGAAAAGGAACAAACCTGCTGGCTGACATGTTAAAGGCATATGTTAGAGCAATACAGTTTTTATAGGCCAAAAAGAAAGATACCAATAGTGTGGAAGACATTTCTGGAGGAATACATCCCACCTAACTTTATTGGGGGATTTCAGCTCAAGATTCAGACATCTAAATTTAGTTGCAATGAAGGTGCACACATGGAATTTTCCATCACAGACATGAAACCCGGAGATCTGTGGCTGGGTTCAGCTGTCTAACTGTAAGCAGTTGGTGCTGTTGGGGCTGCCTTAGGGCTTAAGTGAGACCTGAACCCCTCTTCAGGGGGCAGCTGTAGGGCAGGCAGTGCCTAATGACATGATGAGGTACATATTTTTAAGAGACCACATCCAGCTAAATGGACAATTTTTAAATCTGCAGCTGACTCTTACCACACATGTCTGTATGGTAAATATCTAGCTGATCTAGTTACTTATCTTCTCTTTAAAGAGGAAAGAAGTATGCTTTTTAGGACAGTTTCTATTTAAGTATATTTTATGATTAAATGAATCAGACTCTGGAAATGGACATTTCATCATTATTACAGAATCACAAAATCACAGATTCACAGAATCAATGAGGATCTCCGAGATCATCGAGTCCAACCTATGACCAAACACCACCATGGCACTCAGTGCCACATCCAGCCTTTCCTTAAACACTTCCGGGGGTGGTGACTCCAACACCACCCTGGGCAGCCCCTTCCAATGCCTAATCATCTTTTCTATGAAGAAATTCTTCCTGATATCCAACCTAAACCTCCCCTGGTACAGTTTAGCATTATGTCCTTTTGTCCCGTTGCTGGTTGCCTGGGAGAAGAGGCTGACCCCACCTGGCTGCAGTGTCCTTTCAGGTGCTTATGGAGAGCAATAAGGTCAATTCTGAGCCTCCTCTTCTCCAGACTAGATAACCCCAGCTCCCTCAGCTGCTCCTCATAGGATCTATTGTTAGAGTGGTTTGAGCAAGAACCTCAGCAACGAAAGAAAGGATATGGCCATCTCCATCGGAAAGAAATAAACATTTGGGATTAGAATAAAAATGCTGTAATGGAAAACTTAATTGAGAGAAATGAAGAAAAGAATGAAATAAACCTTTGACTTTGTACTTGGTTCTGACTGTAAGATTTTTTTCTAAGTAATGGGGTTTTCACTCAGGAGTATGATATGTTGTGGGAATGATGAATAATTTCTTCAAGATGGAAGAATTTAAATGGAATATCTTGTCCTGAGAGACAAAGCCTGTTAATAGCGTATTGTACCACTGAAATAACAAATGCTGAGCTTCATCGCTATATCATGCTAATACACATTGGTCAATTGAAATCTTACTCCATATACTTGGGGCTACAGCCTTCACAATACAAAGGTCAGCTTCTCCAAAGCTACAAACACACAGGACAGAAAAATTGAGCATGGAAAACACCAAATATGCACATTCTTTTGTTTTCAAACATGCACCAGATGATATACATTATTCAGATTGGCCAGAACTTCTTCTTAGATCTCTTTCAGTGACTGATATTTTTATTTCTCTCCTACTTTTTGCAATAAACAGCTCTAATTCATATTAGCACAATACTCCTTCCTCTTGTTTTGCCTTACAGATGGGAAGATATATGATGCATATGTTATCTACCCCAAAAACCACACCAGTGAAGCTAATTTTGTGGAATATTTTGTTTACCAAATCATGCCAGATATTCTAGAAAATAAATGTGGATATAAACTGTGTATTTATGGGAGAGATATATATCCTGGAGAAGGTAAGTTTCAGATCTGATAATGCACTGAAATACTTGTCAAGCTTGACCAAATTGTGATTCTAGTCCCTTTTAGGTGTATAGAAGGTCACTTTACATTCCTGACCTTGATGCTCATCTCCTCAGCAGCGGTCTCTCTGCTCTTTCAGGCCAGGTGACACAAGGGCACTCTGTGTTTGCCAGTGTGCTAGGAAAAGCAAACTACAAGGAAGGGGCACAGGCTTCTTATCATCTTGTAATGTGCAGGAAATGTGACCCTGACTGTGACTCTTTTAAACATACACTTGCTCTTTGGAAAGTTTAACTCTGCAGAGCCCTTATCTGGGCAAAGCCACAACCAAACTGTGCATGAGTTGGTTTAGCTGTTTACAAGACAAGGAAGAGGAGAAACCCACAAACTGAGTTGAGGAAATATGTTTGCTGTTATCACTTAGGAGTTTTCAACATTTTATGAGGGTATTAGAGTCACAGGAAGTTCAGCTTCTTTTCACTGACATGTTCTATTTTCCCTTCACACAATTCCCAGCATTAGTTCAGGAGAGAACTGGTATGCTTTATACCTGCTTTCTTGTCTTTCAGGATGAAATCATGTAAATTAATCTGGGCTAATTTCCATATAGACACCCTCCACACTATCGCATATGATTGCTGTCATCTAGATGCTATCAGCTTTCCTCCAGAGCTGACTTGTCTATCTTGTGCTCTGGTTCTTCTGTAGACCATATCTTTTCTCTCTGTCAGTGAGCAGGCATGAAGCCTGAGCTGGTGCATTTTCTGTTTCCCATTTCTGAAATCATCTGCATTGGGCCGGGTGTCATTCATCTGCCCTGAGCTGAGGCTGAGATCTTTGATGTTCTTCTGTTCTGGAAAGTTGTGAAAGGGCTGCCTGGCCTTGGGAAAAATGAAGGTAAAGAAAAGTTGCAAAAATTGTTGAGCCAGACCATTCCCAGATCCAGCACAAGGAACTAATAGTAGCTCACAAAACTGTCAATGGCAAAAACTTACACCACTTGTAGTGGTCTGGCATCCCCCAGCAAAGGAGAAGAGGGTACATATGGAGCTGGCTGATGCATCTGCAAATCAGTTTGTTAAATATTGTTGCATTGAATTTCCTTAGCTGGGCTCCCACTTCCTTTCTTTTGGCCCAGCATCACATGTTCCCACCAAAACAACTCCAGCTTTCATTCTACAGACCATCAGAACCTCTTATAACTGGGATGAGTGTTTCACTGGACAGGCATTCATCTGCAGTCTACTTCCCATAGACATCCCAGCAGGTGATTGAGAAAAGCAGCTCCCAGAGGTTTGATATGGAGATTTCCAAGCTGGCCCAGAAGCTTCTTCCATAGCACACTTGCTCTTGAGCTTCCTACGTTCAGCACCTCCAACATCACAGCGACAGTGGCATTTATCAGCTGTCCCTAACGTGGCATTGGGAAATTCAAACACCTTCAGTTGTGCTGACACGCAGATGCTCTGCAATTCTTGATCTACTCCTGCAGGGTGAAGGCCAACATAATGCACAGATTAGCATATAAATTAGCACAAGATAACTCAGGACAATTAACTGTAATTAATTCTAACCCCACCTGTAAATAAGCCTCTTAGAAGCAAGTCACCCAAAAGTCTCCTAATGACTAGTTTTCATGGGTAAGTATTGCCAGATCATTTCTAAGGCATTAAACTTGGTACAACATGATTCCTTACATGGAGGCTGTTGATCAAACACAAATTTGATGCAGTCAGGTCTACTGAACTGGACCCTAGGTCACTGGATGAGAAATTCCTAATAATACTTAAAAACAGTGAAAATATTGTTTTTTCAACCAAAGAAAACACTTGAAATGAAAGCTTTATATTTTGGGCTTTTTGCTTTTCTCTCCCCCTGCCCCATCTCCTTTGGTTGGTTGTTGGTTTTTTTCTTTTTGAGGGGTTTAGGGGTTAAAGTCTTTTTCTAATAAATAAATGGTAGCAGACTGAAGTGAGATAGAAGTTATTCTGGTTACAAAGAAATGAAAATGGAGTTTCCAATCACAAAAGAATTTTAAAAGAAATATCAGGGTCTCATCATTTTCTTGTACATTGCTAGATGCAGCCAGTGCAATTGAGAAGAGGATGCAGAAGAGCAGACGGCTGATCATCCTGCTAACACACCAGCTGATTAATTCAAAAGAAGATGCTTATGACCAACACATTGCTTTATACAATGCCCTCATTCAAAATGACACAAAGGTGATCCTTCTGGAAATGGAGACAATTGGGACTTATGGGAATCTTCAGGAATCTCTTAGGTTTATTATTAAGCAGCAAGGTACCATCAAATGGAAGGAGGAGCACACGGTGTGCCCCCAGTCCCCCAATTCTAAGTTCTGGAAACAGGTGAGGTACCATATGCCACTGACACGCAGGTCCTCACACTCGGCTAACACCAGCTGAACAGTCTTGGAAAACAGTGCTGCACTATCAGGATGGACTACAAGCCCACAACTGGTTTTCTTTTCAGAAGGTACATGATTCTGTGGTCTGGAAGTCTGGCTGTGTTTATTGAACTTTTTTCAGTCCTTCAATTGAGTAACAATAAGGTAAATTGATGGGAGAGGTCTAGGAAACTGAGGGAAGATTTTATACGTGTGAGAGTTCTGTAAAGAAGTAATTCTAGATTATGTGGAGAACATGTCACAGGAAACCAAATGTACCTGTACTCTTTCTATATATAGTTATATATAACAGAAAGTTATGATTGTGAATAACTGAATGCTTTGCAGGTTTACTTCACCTTTCTAATGCAGTTGATAAAATATAAATGCCTTCTGTATTACTTGACTAGAAAGTATAATGTGTATTTTGCAACTAGAAAGTATAATGCTATGCTTTTGTTAACTTTTTTTCCTGACACTTACTCCTTTTTGATCCAATAGTGATACTCACAAGATGAATTTTATTTTTCCTTGTGTCTCACTGAAGGCTCTTTTGAGACTGATATGCATACAGCATTAAAAAAAATGCAGTGTTAAGGGAAATAAGTGCACTGATATATAGATATTTTATACACATTTAAAAATATTTTATATATCTATTAAAATGAGTCTCACACAAAGGGGAAATTTTTAATCTTTCAGGTACAATAACCATGCTGTTACTGTAATTACTATCTCCAGATAGAAATAACATATTAAAATTTAGGATTTTGGTACACTGATAGCATTCCTTTAAACTACTGAGAAAACTGTACTGCTTTTTCATAACAAGAAATATCCACCTTTTTTCCGTGCTTTGGCCTCACATGTAGTTATACTTTCTTCTGATAGGAAATAACTTTAGATGTAAAGGTCAGAGCCAAATCTCCTTCTAGTTCAGGGGAGTATGAACAAGATGTGTTCTAGTACAGGTATCCCTGCAAACTTTAATCTTTGTAGCTTTTCAAACCCAGTAAATTCTTACTGTCAGAGAAGGCTTAGTTTTCAGCTTTAGACTTGCTACAGAATGGACTTAGTGAAAATTAGATGCAGAACACTTACTGTTACCCAGCCCTGGATTACAGAACAGGCAAGTTCTTTTCTTTTACTGTAAGTTTTTATTGAATATGGATCTTCAGACTTATGGATAGTTATTTGGAGTAGAAAAAATGTGCATAAAATATATGTGTAGATATTTTTCAGCATTCAATTAAAAGATCTATGGCAAACTAGCAGTTTTTCACTAATGAGTTTTATTTTCAAGTGTTCATTCACTCATCGCTCACTTCACCACAACTATAAAGCATTTAATGTTGCATTTTGTTATTGCCCCATTAGATTGGGTGCAGTATTGGGTCCTGTTCCTAAAGATACCTCTGGATAAACCTTACTGTCTCTGGGGAGGCTCCACAAAATGGATTCATGCCAGAGTGAGACTTGGTTTATTCCTACAGTACCATTTCTTCTCACAGAGAGAATACTAACGCTAAGGCATAGTTAAAACAGGAAAGCCTGTTGCTATAAACGATGAAGATTTTTCACATAAGCTTCTGAGCAAGACATAATATTCACCTCCAAGATTATCACAGGATAAGTTTTTAATATGGTTTGAGTCCTGGGCATGTAACGAACGAGAAAGGATGATAAGTGAGAATCTTGGAAACGAGAAGCCTGGGATGAATTTTAATCTGGAAAGGGATGAGGAGAAGGTACAATGAGGAAGTGCATGGGATCAACAATGAGCCAAATTACTCTGAAACATACTGACATGTCATTGACTTTTGTAGTCAATGTAGTCATTGTGGTAAAAAACAAAGTCACTACATGGCTCTTGCAGTGATGCTACTTTTTTTCAAGTTTCATGGTCAGCCCAGAAAATAAAAGAGGAAAATAATTCTTATTGTGGTTTGCCAGCAGTGAACAAAATGGCCTTGACAGAAAGAAAAGGGGCAAATTCAGAGAATGACAAAGAACATTTGCAGGACCAGGGGGTGAGTATGTGACCATAATAATGACTAAAAAATGCTGCTGTTGTCACAGGTTCTTTTGTTATTCCTTGGTGTTCAGTAAAGAAATATGAGATATGCATTAAAATGGATGGCTTTCTACTGATGTTATCATATTTGTAATGTTAGAGAGAAAGCACAAAAAGACCTGTGGAATACTTTTACAGCATCATTACAGTATCAGCACCACTGAGGCCACATCAGGAGTCCTGTGTTCAGTTCTGGGCTCGTCAGCAGGAGAGAGACATGGACATTCTGGAGTGAGAACAACAAAGGGCCTTGAGGCTGGTGAAGGAATTGGAGCATCTTTCCTATGAAGAGAAGCAGAGAGAGCTGGGACTCTTCAGCCTGGTGAAGTCCCTCATCTGAAGGGAGGGTACAAAGAAGAGGGAATCAGGCTCTTCTCAGTGATGCCCAGTGACAGGACAAGAGGCAGTGGGTGAAAACCTGAAAATGGGAGGTTCCCTCTGAACATCAGAAAGGTTTTTTTTTTTTATGGTGGGGGTGGCCCAGCACTGGCACAGGTTGCCCTGGGAAGCTGTGGAATCTCCAGCCTTGGAGATACTAAAAATTCTCCAGGGATAGATTCTGGCCAGTCTTGGGCAGGGGGATTGACTAGATAACTTCCAGAGGTGCCTTCCATTCTCGATCATTCTATGACACGCAACTTACAAAGAACCTAGATTTTCAAAAACATTTTTTTGATTAAAATTGGCTATTTTTACATTAAGAAGTCTGCCTTCACAGAATAACAGAATGACAGTCTGCTCTGTGAAAAACAAAAACAAACAAACAACTCTTCTTCCAGCACAGAAATAAATAAACATAGAAATAATAACATAGGAATAAACATAGAAAGCTTATAGAAGATTCAGTTTGGATGCTTTGAGCTTAAACTAAACAGCACCAAGGCAATTTTGTTGCTGAATTATATTGTCCATATAGAGTTTTAATGTTCTTCAGTTTCTGCTTCTCTGGTTTTCGCGCCCCAAGGGACTCTGAAGAGCAGATTTGCTTTAACTTCTTCAATAGAGCAGAGTCACCCTGCCCTCTTGTGGGTGAACAGGGACCCAGATATTCTGACCAGCTAGAAATCCTATAGGTTTGAGATTTGATGTTCCTACAGCTCACATGGTTGTGAAGCCCAAGAGACTGACCACTTAAAGGAAGTTCTTAGAAATTTTTGGAAGTTTTTGTAGCAATCTATTATTTATGGTATATGCAACATTAATTTTTTATATTTTATTGGACAAAGCCTGTCTGAAAGATGATGTGTTAAATTGATAATATATTCAATTGAATGTACAACTGTATGTTCCTGACTCTTTCAAGGGTTGAAAAACTATGGCTGTTGTTTTAGACACATACCATGCATATCCAGCTGTGTTTTGGACAGAGAGAGGACTCTGGATGCTGCATGTCTTGTATTGAGCAAGGTCTTTGACACAGTCTCTGTTAGACAAATCCACAAAAGTGAGCAGAAAAACAGTGGGACCAAAGTCCCTGTGGGACCAACGCGTTGTGACCAGCATACAAACCTCAGCTCACAGCAAATCACTAGAGGCCTCCCTCAGGGGAGTGATATCAGCACCAGGACTATTTAACATCGTTATTGATGACCTTGACAATGCGACAGACTGCACAACTGGTGGATTTTTAGACAGAAAATCAAAGTGTGGAGGGATACTTGACCCATTGGAGCACAGGGCTGCTGTTTTGGACAGCAACAGGCGGAAGAAATGGACTGATGAGAAACTCAAAAAGTTCAATCCAAGGCATGTGCAAAGTGCTGCATCTGAGATGGAATAAACCCGTTCAGCAACGCAGCCTGGAGGTCAACCTGACACAAAATAGCTTTGCAGAGATAGACTGGATGTCCTGGTTGACACTAAAGTGAACATGATTCAGCAGTGTGTCCTCGTGACTAAGGCGACCAACTGCACTCTGCACCTTACTAATGAGAATGTAGCTGTGGAAAGTGGTTATTCCCCAGAATGCAGCATTTGTGAGATCATCTCTGGGGCACAGTGTCAAGTTTTGGGCTCCCCAGTACAAGTGAGGTACTGACATATTGAAGTCCTGGGGAAGACCACCAAGAGCAAAGATCATACAGGGAGAGGACAAGAGGCCTTGTTTCCATCTACAAGAATCTAGTGAAAAGACAGAGAGAATGGATGGAGCCAGACTCTTCTCAAAGGAGCACAGAGATGGGACAAAAAACTAACTGGCACTAATTAGAACATGAGAGATTTACATTACGTATTAGGGAAAAAAAAATCACCATATGCATGGCCCAAAGCTGGAACATGCACCCAGAGAAGCTGTGGAAACCCCATCCTTGTAAGTGTTTGTGTCTCAGTTGTATGAGCACCGAAGAGAGGCTGGACCTGAGGACTCCCAGAGGTCCCTTCAAACCTGAATTATCCTGTGATGCTGTGATGTGGGGGAAAGTTTGAAAGTGCCCAACTTCAGTATTTTAAAATTTCTGAGAAACATTTGAGGCTCTAACAGACACATTTTCAGTTTGTAACCTGCTTTTTTGACATCAGGGGAAGATAAGGCTGAAAAACTTAACCTCTGCTAAGAATTACTATAACTGGTATATAGAGATAATAGGAGTAGTTTAAGAAGGACTATTGCCAGCTAAGAGCAAACAGGTTTAAGCCATGGTTACAGGAGTTGGATGTGTTGCAATTTATGATGGAAATAGTTTCAGTTTTTCAGTTAGCACCTCGGTATAGTTTATGTTGGATGGAAAGGAAGATGTGAGAAACTGTGAAGTAATAGGTCTTCCCTAACTTGTTGGTCAGGTTGTCAGAGCTTCATTGAACAACCTGTTTTCCAATATTAGTGCAAACTTTCATGTTCATCATGGCATTTTCAAAATGAAAATCTAAGCTGCAGCTATTTTTAGTCAAGTTACATATCTATTACCAGACTACGGTTTTCTATTAAAATTGTATTAGTCAGAGAACTAAAAAGTGTGAAGTTTATTCTCCTTTCACATACATTCATGTATCACAGAGCTAGCTATGACATTAGTTGAAAGGACCAATTGAACACAGCACTTTCTGCAATGCAGATTAAAGTTCAAAAACTTGTGAGTATTTCAAAAGAGTATGAAAGCAAATGAGAGAAAATGAGAGAAAAGCTCATGGAAAATATTGCTGTAAAAGACTAAGTAAAAAAAAAAAGTTTCCAAACTGTCACTATGAAGAGTTAGTCTGTGAAAGTAAAAAGCTGATGATATTTTACTTTACTATTTTATTTGTTGGCTGCTAAATAATTTCCAGATTGTCATATAAAATCATTATCATCTTTATGATATCTGCTTTCTTTCTGGTTTTAAAACCAGGTACTAAGCCATAAAACCAAAAGCACTGTAAAGTACCTTTTACACATTTTTAAAGTAGTTATAGTTAGTTGGATCCTTAGCTTACTTTCCTGGAATTGCGCTGATTTACATTATCCAAAGGTCTGATTGTTGTTATATACATATTTTTTCAATCTGTGATGAGGAAAACAAATGGGATGAGACAGTAAAACACTCCAGGGTTTCTTTGCTTCACCTCTGCAAAGAAAATATGCAAGACAGCCAACTCTGCATAATCCCTCCCTCCTTTTTAGTGTAACCTGCTTGTTTTACCTCTAAAGTGATCCCTCTTGTTGCAGTTGGGAACTCTGGCATTAGGAGTTGTCCTGGGTAAAAAACCCAAAAGATAGCTGTTACCAACCAAATTTCTGAAGATGAAAAGCGTGATATGAAAATAAAAGAATTCCTGAGGGAACAATTTTTTCCCACTGTTATCAAACTAACTTTATTTAGAAGTATAGTGAATTATTGAACAGTACTTAGCAGATAAACCATCCATGTAATTAACAAAGGCAAGCATTCATTTACTCAGGAACAGGACTCAAACAGGAAATATGCCTGTCAGAAACCCCTGGCGGAACCACAGTTCTGATATATCAACATTTGGCTAAGAAGCCAACTCAACTAATGGCATGATGTCCAAACTAGGACAATGGCCTATTTAGAAGTGAATACATACACTCAGTTTGCAGTAATGGAACTACAAAATATTTCATGTCTTGAAAGTTTTCATTATTCACCCCCTGAAGTGGATGGTAGCACAGAAAAAAATAGCACTCAAATTTCTCATAAAACAATATAGAATCATGTCTTTTGCCTTTTCTCTTTTCCTGCACACCGTAGTTTGTAATTTTTTTTTGTGGGATGTAATTTTTTTTTTTTTTTTTTGGTGTGTGTGCCTTTTGAGATCTTTGCAGAATATAGCCTTTCAGTTTTAGCTCTTTGCACGTCCTCATTCTCAAACCAGGCAGCGAGGCGGGGAGGAAGCTGTGGCAGAGATAAAAGCTGGTATACTCAGCCCAATATACTCGTTCGTAGCATTCCGTCCTACCTCCACCACACTCCTTGGAAAAGAGTCCTACAACGGGCGTTCAGCAGAAAAGCGGAGGAAGAGGCGTTTCAGCTGAAGACAACGGAAGGCATCACCTCCTCACGGCTTTTCTTCCCCTGGAAGGTTGTGAGAGGGAAGGCGCACACACACCCACCCACCCACACACACACACACCCCTCTCCATCTCCTAAAAGTTGATCATCGCTCTGCTCGCGGGGCGCACCTCTGGGTTTCCGAGGGCCGGGTGACAGCACAGCCCCCTCGCCGAGCGGGGCAACGCCGCCGCTGCTCCGCTCCGCGCCGGGCGAGCTGCCTTCCTGCCACGCTGCGGCCAGGTAGGGCAGAGCCGGCGGAGGGCAGGGGAGGGCAGCGGGCTGGGGGAGGCAAGGGCTGGGCGCCGGCCGCTCCTGCTCCCCTCCCTCGCAACCGAGCGCCTGCCCCGGCCAGGGCATCCCTGCGGGTGTGCGGCGGGCCGCCCTCGCTGGCCGGGGACCTCTCCGGGGCACCCTGCCCGTGCCCAGCCCTGCCCGTGCCCAGCCCTGCCCGTGCCCAGCCCTGTCTCCCTCCCACCCTGCCGCGCTTCCCTGTCCGCGGCACTGCCCGGCGCTCCCCAGAACCACCTGGCTCGGACACCTCTCTCCGGGTTCCATGATACAATTTTTCCTTATTACAGAGCTGTCATAAACAGGTTAGCCCTGACAATGGCTTATTTCAACACACGGTCCCTGTCGCCGTGTTTGGACGGTCCCCAGCTCTTTCCCTCTCACCTGGGTGGCTTTGGAGGAGGATGGGCTCCTTCAGCGCTGTTGTAGGCAGTAGGAGCAAAAGATCATGCCTAAAACATTTGTGTTTCAGCTCTCAAACACCTCACTTAGAAAAAATATTAATATTAAGGACTTGCTCTTACCTTTCCATTAATGCCAGCAGAAATTAATTTCTCACATCTTCTTTTTCCATTTTCCTTCCTGCAATCAACAGTTCTCCTGTTTCAGAAGGTTTTTCATACTGAAATATCTATGCATTGACTCACTGAGAGAGACAACTCTCCGTTTCAGCGATGAATGAGACTCAGAAGAGTTGCAAGTTCAAGTCGCAGCTCTCTGGAGTTTGGAAGACTCTGTCTCCATCCACTTTCCACCTGCCAAGACTTGCATAGTAAGTAAACAGCTTTGCTTGTGTTCTTTGAAATTAAGACAGATTTTAATTTTTACCAAGAAATGGCAATCCTGGCAGAATGGTGCTTGGATCTAGCATGTTTAAGACAACTGTCTGTTAAATATTTTTGTTTTCTTCATGAATGCTGCACGAATTATGGCACTGTGTAGTAAAATTTAGAAAATACTTAAATTCCACAGGAAGCCATTCTTAAAGAGGAAAGATTAGTGCTTTCCTCCCCTGACCCCAAGATGATTGTTAGAGCAGTCTCATGCTCAAAAGAATCTGTTGTGTTTTTAAAAAAGGAAGTCACAATCCTTCAGGACCAAACTGAGTTTTTTAAAAGTGTTGATCAAAATGAGTGACTTGTCCAAAATAGAGATCAATCACTTCTATGTATCAGCCCCACTTCATTCTAAAATCTTCTGGTGATTCTAGAAAAGTGGGGAATTATTTTAATGATGCTTAAATATACACAATTTTCTAATTCATGAGATATTGGTAATGCACTTTACAGAATTTAAACTTTCAGTTTGTTTAAAGTTTTTGTTGGTTTCACAGTGGCAAAAGCATTTTTAAGAACCGTATTTTATTATTAAAACTCCATCAGTGGTTTTAAACATGTATAAAATTTATAAAATGTTCTTAAAGCTATTGTCACTTTGAGCCTTATAGACAGCTGGTAATTTAATCAATTTTCATTGAAACTGTCATTTCCCTCTATTGCCTCAGCATTTTGTCCTTTAATATTTCTGTACTCCTTTATTAGGCAGAGAATTGTTGCTTTTAATTTAAAATAACTGTCCATTTTTTTTCTGAAAATTAAAATTCTTATTCTGTTTCTCAAAGATTATCTTTGTATTAGCTGACTTTCACTAAAAGCATTTTTCTTTCTTTTCATCTTTATTTGCCCCCTCCCTCCTAACATTGAAGAGTACTCAAACTGTGTGGCTCAAATGTAAACACTTTTAGCCTACAGTGAACAATTTCAGACAAATTGATCAGGTTCAACAGCAATGAGAGAGTAAGATTAAGGTCCTGTGTCTTGCTTTTCACTAGTTGTGAATCTCAAACCTGGTCATTACTAAATAGCTTCCATTATACTGTGTGCATTCAACCAAACTTCCACTGTGTGCTGATGTGATATACCAAAAAAGAAGTGGATTTAGAATTAAAAATCTGGTGATAAATGATTTTATCTTTATGTAGTGGATCATAGCCTTGTAGTGTCTAACAGCTGTATTTCTTCTGAATGTGATAGGATAGAAAAGGAAAATAAAATTCAAGAAATTAAAGAAAGAGGCCCTTCTTTCCTTATTTGTAGGAGTTTGAATCTCTATGTGTAATAAGGAACTGAAATTGCTTGTTCCAGTACCCAGCATTCGGTTTCTTTTAGCTTTCTAAATCTGGATTTGCCTACCAGGCTGTCTGAAAAAATGGATGTGAAACACTTCCTTAATCTCCTTACAGTGCTTTATGGGATGATGGCACACATGTAAAGAACTGAGAAGAAAGATAAGAGAGGGAGAGCAGCTACGCAGTTTGGTGTCATTCTGGAATACTGTGGGAAATGCAGTAGCCTCCTGCCTCCAGATTCTTCAGGTCACAGGAACTTTCTAACCGTAAATCTCAGAGCAGTCTCTTACAGCAGTAAGTTTGTGCTTTCTCAGATTGCAACAGGTTTACTTAATAAAAAAGAAATGGATTGCTAATGAGATTTCTTTTGGCAGATCTCTCAGATCTCTGAAATATATCTCGTGTGCGTGTGTCTCATTTGTCCATCCATGCTTGGGTAACACTAAGCAAGGTTATCTGTTTTAGATTCAGAGGCTGAACTGAGTTGATTGTGTATCTAACCTGTCTGTTTTGTAAGCAAAACTGAGGCAGAGTCTCAGGAGTAGCACTGTCTTTGGTTGTCAGTTAACCTGCTGTTCTGAGGAACCTCAGAAGATGCTCCAAGGTGGTCTTTAGTGGTGTTTTTCGCTTGCCTTTGAAATCAGTTGACTACACATGAAGCAATTGAATATAGGCTGCTTCATGTCCTCCCCCTCAGTGGAAATGTTAGCACTCTTAGCTGGTGCTTATTGCCTCCGCAGACCAAATTGTGAGAGAAATTACACGTCTCATTGTTTTCCAAAAGGCTCAAAGTTAGCCATCAACATATCCAATCTGCAACATTGTGCTGTTCACATTGAAGGCAAGGGAAGTTTCCACTGGCTGTTTCTACAGGGTCCAGTCTTGCAAAGGTGTTCTCTTTGTGGAGAAAAGAAAGCACTGTCCTCTCCTGTGGTAGGCATCTACTGGCTTGGGATTTGAGTGCTTTTGTAATACTGCAAAATGCATGTATTAAATAAGAAAATGGAAGGAGGAAATCCTGCAGTGCTTTCTGAATTTGAAATGAAATTGCAAGAAAAACCTGGATACATTACCTGATGTATGAAAATAGCTGTTATGATAAAAATATATTAACTTCCCATTTGGAAACCCCTCTTCAGCACCAGGCAATAGTTACAATGCTCACATGCTCAAAGGAATGTTTCACTGCACTTGTGATGAACTGTGAATCTGTTTTTTGTTCTTAGGCTTTCAGAACAAGCAAGAGAAATTCAGTTTCATTTTTTTCTTTTTTTTAGAAGTGAGAAGTAACTCAAGAAAATGACTCTGATGATTTTTTTTGTAATGTTTATCATGGAATCTGCCACTGGTAAGTAAAGTCTTCAATTCAAAAACAGAGCCTTCAAAATATGTGCCAGCATCTTGACAGTTGCTTGGAGTAGGACAAGTTTTGTGTTTTGCAGCCAAGAAAAAAACTTAAAGGTTTGGCAATTTCAGCCCAGCTCCAGACTTGGGAAATTTGGTCCCAAACACCAAAATTATGAAATGAAAAAGCAAGGATGCTACCTGGAGAAACCTGATGATGTTTTATGTGACCATGACTGTGTGAAGAGACATAGCAAGCAAGAGAAAGAGCCTACACTTTTTGTGCCATTCAGAAGTGTGGTCACAATAGCTGCTAAGCAACAATAATCTCTGAGGACCTCAGGAGAAAGAGGGACTGAAGGCTGATTTTATTTTTGACTCTTAATGTTAGATCATGGTTCCTTTTCTGTACTTTTTCTGTATGCAAAAGCATATTAGGGAAATTTGTTCGGAAAGGCAGACTTGAAGACTAAATTTTACACACATAATCTCATTCCAAGGCAACCTTCCAAAGATATCTGAAGTTTTTCAGAAATATATCTATGTAATGATTCTGTTTTTATTAAGAAGATAAGGAAATGCAAATATTAGTTTATAGGATCTGTGTTTTTATCTCAGACATGTTTGTCAAGTCAAACCATATGTGAAGAACTTCTCCTTTCTCTTTCCATTTGTGGGAGCTGCTTTACTGTAGAGTGAGGCCAGATTCTGCCCTTTCAGCCAATTTTATTCTGACACTGTGGAACTCATGTGAAAGAATCATAGAGATAGGGAAATGCCCTTTTATTTTCAGCCCCCTTTTTCTTCTGGTGTTGCTTTGGTAAGATAGAATAAAGGTGTGGAAAACTGAGTTTTTCAGAAAATATTGCAGGAATAAATAAATAAATGCTGCCAGACCACTTTGCTGAAAGAATTCTCTTTATAAGATACCAGCAGCACAACAAATCACTTTACAGTCAGGTTAATGTAATTTTCTGAAATAAGTACTTGGCTTCCTAATGTATCATTTTTCCCCTTTCTCTGAAGAAAAGCTGTGCCCCCTTCGTGCCTCCATTGATGTTCTGGAAGGGGAATATTTTTTCCTTTGTTACGTTGAGTCAAAGCAAGAACATTTTCAGGAAGAAGCATACACAATAAACTGGTACAAAGAAAGTGCTGGAAAGCAGCAACTGGTAAAGGAAACACAGAGAATTGTTCCACAAATGAATTTTCTGGAGTTTTGGCCAGCTGAACTCAGTGACTCTGGGAATTACTCTGTCATTCACAGGTCGGTACACATCAGAATGTATAAATGTCTTACCTGTGCACATGTCTATGATGAAGATAATTTCTTTGTCTCATTTTGTATAGATAGTGGCATCCATATAAAAGGGGCTCAGGGAACTGCATTAACTGCGGTGTCATTTCCCACTTCATTTCCCAATAACTATCAAGGTGAACCTTTATTATTTACAAATATCTATAAGGAGTTTCAGCCTTTTGAATGTTCTGTAACCTTTTGAGGCAGGTAGCACTTTTGCTGGCTTGTGATTAATTACCTAAGCAAAATGGCTGTCAGGCAACCCTTTTGTCCACTGCCAAGAAAAAGGAAACATTTGCTTGTCTTCTTCTCCAGACTTGTTCTTGCTTGCTATGTTGAGCAGATCTCATGCTATGAGGCTTGCCAAATCATCTAACTGTATAGTAAAGATTAAACACAGCATCGCTAAATTCTGCTTTCTGTTCAAACATTTGCCTGCCTGAAGCCATTCAAAGAACAAACAAAATAATTGGATTTGATTTATTACTGCTGTAGAACATCATGGCTTAAAAGGAGAAATAAGGATGGGCCTCCATTATTTGGTGGCAATCTTCATTGGAACAACTTAAAAAACTAAGGGACTAAATCAAAGGTTTGTTGCACGGAGTTCTTATGACTAACTTGCACTAAACCCATAATTCAGCATTTACAGTTGAAGCAATGATTCATTTGAAGCAGATTACCTTGCATGTAATGATTTGTGTTGTTCTCCAAGTAATATTTTTAAGGTTCTAGCCAGGTTTGTAAAGGTTACAGGACTGTGGATACTGAAAAATTCTCCCCACGTTTTTCCAGAAATATCTCAGACACAAGTTTGATACTTTACAGTTCTAAGCTAGACTTCAATTGTTAATTTCCAAGTTAACTTGGAAGCTGAAACCTTCTTGTTTTTTTTTTCCATGTATCATTACTATTATCTCCTTATTGATAATATTTTAAAAAATAGTGAGTCATGGTATATGAAATGCAAAATATTTTTAATTGTAGAGTAAATACTGAGAAAAATGTATTTGTCTATTTTAAATACAAGAGAAATATGGTAGTTTGTCTAGTTTGTTGTGCAGTTTTGTTGTGTTGATCAGTTGTCTACATGGTCACTTCACAAAAAGAGCTATTAAATTTAAAAGCTCACTCAAATGCCACCTAATCCACGGCACAAAATGCAGACTGACTAATTTTGGTTAATTTGACTAATGGGGAAAGACGGGTGGAGATCATACCTGAATTGCCAGGCTACTGAAGGAGACTGCCATAAGGAGTCTAAAATACAGGACAGAAGAGAAGAGAGCTATGATAACTCCAGCCTTAATTCACAATCATTGTGGTTTTCTGATTAGTTTAAGGACTTGGAGTAATGACAGTAAATCCACAGTAAATCACAAGAATTCTATAAAATTATTATTACAAAGCGTAAACCTCAAAACTGAAGGAAACAGCCTTAGATATAGAAGAAGGACATGACAGGAAAAGAACTGAAATAAAATTATTAGAATGAAGTTTGTTAAAATAAGTAATTGTTCGAAAACAAAAATACCAGAATCCTTTATGAAATGTCATGATTTACTCATTTGCTTAAGAGAGAAACTCAGCAAAAAAGTCTTGATTACATCAGAGCATTCATTTGAAATTGAGAGTTTTTTCTGCTTTTTTGTCTTGCCTTCTAGAACTATGTTAGCTGCTACATTTTAAAAATCAGTTTTGAAGGAAAGTATTTTTGTTTTGAGGAAAAAATTTCTTTTTCTTTTTCTTTTTCTTTTTCTTTTTCTTTTTCTTTTTCTTTTTCTTTTTCTTTTTCTTTTTCTTTTTCTTTTTCTTTTTCTTTTTCTTTTTCTTTTTCTTTTTCTTTTTCTTTTTCTTTTTCTTTTTCTTTTTCTTCTTCTTTTTCTTCTTCTTCTTCTTCTTCTTTTTCTTCTTCTTCTTCTTCTTCTTTTTCTTCTTCTTCTTCTTCTTCTTCTTTTTCTTTTTCTTTCTTTTTCTTTTGCCTTGCTTTTTCTTTCTTCCATATGAATACTCATTTTTCTGTTAGGATCAGAATGATGCCAGAAGTTTGCAATCCTCCTGTAGGAACTCTTCACAGGTCTCACTGCTGGAACAATAGGCATAATGGATTTTAATGGGATCTTTGGCTTAGTTTATATGATGGATTTCACTATTGGCAGGCATATTAAATGAGTTACATTTCAGCAAATACAGAAGATTATTGCAAAATTTTTCTGCAGAGACAGAGGATTTTAGTAGTCTCTGTAGGGAAAGATTGTGGGCTATTGTGGACTTCTGAACTGGTTTAATATTTCATGAGAATGACTGAGTGGAATTAGTTTAATGTCAGAGTATTTATAGGAGGTTAAAGGTTTTTACTTTTGAAAGAAGGTATGCTAAGTATATTTTTATTTATCTTTTTAATTTTCAACTATTTAATTTAGAGATAGGTATTTGTAAACTATATGGGAAATAATTTTTAATTTCTTATAACTGTTTAGGCAGCTTCAGGGAACAATGTGACAGTTACATATACTGCAGATTGTCAAGAAAAGAAGACAACATGGCAGATTTTGCAAACTAATTAAATGTAGGAATTTTTTTTCTGCTGTGTTACAACTGACAATATGCAAGAAACGAGAGGCGAAAGTGATGTAACTATGTTTTTATGGTGTTTTAACCCCTTATTTTTTTACTTAAAGAGGAATCACAAGGTTTACAGTTAAACTGGAAGTGTCCTCCTGAGACATACATAGACAGCTGAAGTGTGCATATGTGTGTTGATGCGTTCACATGTGTTTGTTAGTACCCTAGACTTAGGACATTAATTCAGGAATCAATGGACATCACCTCTAAGCATGAATGTGCCCATCTTCTGCAACATTCTTGCTGAAAATTTTTATATGTACTTGTAGTGAGCGTGGTAAGCAGAAAAAACTGTGTCACAGGTCTTTGGTAAGATTTGTAATTTGTATGGGTGTTGTTTATAGCCTGTATCCTGTGGTTGCCAAAGAGAAAAACAGAATACAAAAAAGCAGGTCATCACGTTGCTCTGTTTTGGTGACCTTGAAACTGAGGGAACTTACAGGTTCCTGAAAAAACCCCACAACTACAGAGAACCATGATAAACACATGATAAATTTTAAAATCCTAATATTGCTCAATTTTTCAATATGTTTAGAACAGTTGAAAGCTGTAGGAACATGCATTTAGAGTTAATACTGCAATTTGGAAAGCAGAGTGACAGTTTCAGCAGTAGATTGAAATATTGAGATAACACTGGCTTGTTGCAGTGAAGTAGCTAAGGGATGACTTAGAATTGGTTATGTATCCAGTAATGTTGGTTTATATTCTCTAAGGGCTTTCACTTCCCTGTATCATCTTCTGAGTCAAGCTAGATTTTGTTGTTCCTTCTTGGTGGGTTTGTCGGGGGGAGATTGAAAATCTGCTAAACCAGAAATGGTTTGTTCCTGACAAAATATCACTAAAGACTCTCAACAAGTGAAAACCAGGATAAAAATATAACAATTCAGACATTGGCATTTAAAAAAAATACAACTAAATGCCTTTTTTTTTTTTTAAAGTTGAAAACCATTCTATATGGCAGACAACTAGAAATTATGTAAGACAAATTCATCATTCTTTGCACAGGTATGGTTTTAATACCTTCCAGGGACATTCTCCTTGCCAGATTTTGGCTCATCAAGTAGAATATCTTGATCCACTTCGAGTGATTTCCCCAAACAGGATCACAGAAGAAAGCCTCTGTGGAGTGACAGTGCTGGGGAGGACCTGTGGCTTTATGGACCCTTTTCTTTCATCTGCTGAATTTAGAGAGTAAAATCATATGCATTTCATGTCTAGATCTGTAATTGCTTCTCTGACAGTATTCAGATTAGTAGAGTGATGCCTAAAGAAACACACAGACTCAGTGGAATTAATTTGATTTAATGTTTATGTCTACACCTAAACTTATCTTAGGTACCTTTACTGTCAGGGAGAGAGAGGCCTTTCTGGGCTACAGATTATCTTGTCCTAAACCAAAATATAAAGTAGGTTGTACAAGCTGCACTTTAACAGAGTGACTACTGACTGGGGTCCCACTGCTGACTGTGATTAGTAACTGTGATTTAAATGTGTAAATATGATA
This sequence comes from Struthidea cinerea, assembly GCA_013397865.1. NCBI lineage: Eukaryota > Metazoa > Chordata > Aves > Passeriformes > Corcoracidae > Struthidea > Struthidea cinerea. The sequence goes on from VZTI01000835.1 coordinate 1,908,227, forward strand.
TAGAAGAATAGGTGAGAAGGACTCCACCCACTGTGAATACCCATGCAAGCTTATCTCTGATGGAAAAGTTTTGGTAAGGCTTTTCCTGTTTGTAACAGCATAGGTAGCTGACTTAGAAACCAAACCACTATCTTTTGGTTTAAAGAGTCAATTACAATTATGAGTAATAAACATCTCAACTGAGTAAGGAGAACCTGTGTAGGTTGAGAAAGGGCTACAATGCAAAGAGGGTGAGCAGAATACATAAATACATTTGTTTGGGGAGCTTAAAAAGCAGAAAAGAAACAACCCAAGACTTGGTCTAAATTCATCATAAAAATGATGTCCTAATAGCTCTTCTGAATCCTGTACACTCAAAAGGTGTGTCAAGAATGGTATTTAAGCTGATGTTCTCACCAGGGATGCTTCTCCATTCCAACTGCTTTGTCCTCTTGGCCTTTCTCATTGAAACAATTCTTGACCAGTTGCAGTTCTGGAAGCAATTTATTTTTCTTTTCTTGGAGGCAGAAAGATTCAAACATATTTAGGAAGATATGACTGACATTGGAGGGAAGTGCTCTATGATTGCTGCTTTTTCTTTGTCAGGCCCTGCTTGTTCAGAAAACAAATGAGAGCTTTATGCAATAATTGCAAAATCTCACCCATTAACTGACAGAATGTCATCCGCTAACTGACAGCAACATATGGCTTTCTCTTAAGCTCTAGCTTTGCCAAATTTAAGTCAAAAGTCCTCCAGGTTCCTTTCCCTTGGTAGTCATGTATTTGAATGTATCAGTGAAATAAAAACTCCAATCTGATTCTTTCAAGGAATATACGGATAGAACTTAGTAGTTCTCTAAATGACAATGATCAGCTCCCAGATATTCAAAAGAGGTATTTTTTGAGCGTGTTTGTGTGATTTTTTTCTAGACACTGCATGGGATGTGATGCCTCTGTGGCAGAAGTGGTAGTTCCTGACTCTTCCAGTCAGCCTGGGGTGATGCTGTAATTTATGAGACTTGTGGAATTTAGAAATATTTCCAAAATATCAGTGACTATCTGCAGAGAATCAAACAATGATTAATGCTGATTTATGAGCAATATCAGAGTTGCCTATCTTATTACTTATTTTACAAATATATTTTTCAGTTGTGGCTTTGAACCTTAGCAACACATAGCAAAATCTTTAGCTGATTCAAGGTCCAAAATTCTTTGATGCTTTCATGTAACTGTTCATGATGCCGCAGACTGTTGCATACTTGTTCAGGTCAATGCAGCATATATTGTCATGTTCCATACATATAATTTTACTGTCAAGTGTTTTGAGAGAGTGCATTTAGTTTAGGTAACCTGTTTGGTTAAAGGAAATAACACTTATTTGAGAGTGAGAAAGTATAAAGGGGAATAAAAATAATTAGGTCACTGTAGATGTACTTTTTACCGACCAGATGTATTTGAGAATTTATTTGTGTTTTGTAACTCACTAAGCTGCATAATTTTAAAAAGCTCCTAAAACTCATTTTGCTTTGTCTTTTTTTTCTTAGCAATGGAAAACAAAATTTAACAATTCAAAAATGGACCTTGAATGTACTTGAAAGAAATAAAAGTAGCTGTTTCAACAAAAATCATTTAACTACAGAAATTAAAAATGCTGGAACTGGTCATTCACTGAAATGCAATGATTTGTCTGTCTATGAAAATGAGAGCATAACGTGGTACAAGGTAATTACTGAAACAGTGTCACTGAAATCATTGCATATAGAAACAAAACATCTGATTACAGGAAATATTAATTGCAAACAAATTTTTAGAAGCATCTACAAACATTGTAAAGCTTTAATTTCTCGTGGGATTAGGGGGAAAAAACTTAGGACAGATACACAAAACAAAATTTTTGTCTACCCTCAGATTTGTTAAAAAAATATACCTGTTTCAGAAGTTATTAAACTAGTACTTTGGAATGATAAAAGATCTGATGTGCATGTCTGTTTGCTGATTTAGGCAGCAGCTGGTTTAGCCAGCTGCTACTTTGCTGATACAGATATTGTACTGATGCTAAATGAGGTGCCAAGATTTTTATTTTACAGTTGGCATGTACTTGTAAAATAATTGCAAACTTTTCAATTTTGCTGTTTCTGAACACTTTTTAAGTGTGTAACAGATCCAGTTCTGTTCATTTTTTGTGAAGTCATCACTTTGAGAAGTGTTCCTTACTCCTCTCAGGTGTCTTGGTTGGAGTAGCAGACCCTGTTCACTCCAAGATCAATCAGTTTCAGGAAGGGGATTTTGACTGATTTAGTACAGGCATCTGGAGTAACCTGGCAAGAATGAGCTACAGCCCTGTTTTCTTGTGTTTCAGGGCCTGGGAGGATGGGACCACTGATGGATAGGGCCATAGGTTGTTGTGTTTTCCTCAACTGCAACTCTCTCAACTTCTAGTGGGTTAAAAGTTCAAGTGTTGCATTTAAGTGACCATGAGTGAAAATCGGGTCTGCACCTCTTTTGGGACAGACACGTCACTGAGATAGTGAAAAGGTGATGGTGGTGCTTGTGTCAAAAAAACCTTGTCATTTCTTTAATGTGGTGAATGCATGTTTGCTGCAGAATACTATTTTCTGGGCTTATTTTATTGCAGGACTGCAAGAACTATGAACATGAAACAGAGAGGGAACTAAATTTTAGAACCCTAACAGTACAGCACTCTGGGATATATACCTGTAAAATTTTAATCATTCATGAAGGAAGGATATACCACAGCACAAATACAATTAAACTTGTAATAGAAGAAGGTAAGAAAGCTTTCTAAAATTTTGAAGCATACTTTTTGGTTCACTTTACTATGGAGATTTTTAATTGCAGTTCTCATTTGATAAATATATACCAAGGGGAACAAGTCTGGTAATCTGAACTACTTCAGAATAATTTGAGAAGTAAAAAAGCAGAAGTTAGGATGAAATATAAGCAATTTTGGAAAATGTATTTAGTATGTTTTCCCTGCAGTTTTATTTTTTTTTTCAAAATAGCTGCTCTAAGTAAGTTATTAAAACTTACCGAGAATTTTGCACAAGAGCCTTTCCAACCATTGCAAACTGTACTCTGTCTATATATGCATGTGAAAAAAATTCAAGACATACTGGGTTTCAAACTACTCAGTAATGCCAGAACCCAGATATTCTTTGAATTAAATGGAATGTTTGTGATAAATTATAGGTATAGAGCAAGTATGTAACTTTTACTGTGGAAGAATGTAAGTAAGGTATTACTTCAATAGAAATACTTCTATTTTAGATGCACCAGAGGCTGTAACTTTGGAGATAGTTGGACACCATGAAGAAATTGAAACAGAAATAGGTATGAAATAATACAAAAATGTGTAGCTACTCTACCCATGTGCTTTTGTTCTGATTTCTTTATGGTTGATGGTCTGGATAAGCATAACCAAACTAAGAATAGTCTGTGCATCATCCTGTATCTGATCTAACCTCATATCTGGTAATGTTTTGCCTAGTGTATTACATGATTGATATACAAGTACACTAAATGTACCCTTTCACAGAGGCAGAAGCTGAGGTTGCTGCTACAGCCTGCAAGAGAAAGTGTTGGTGGCGATAAAACCTCTCTCCATGGCTTTCTTTTGTAGATAGCAACCCCCATGAAGCAATGTGTAAAAGATGTATGGCTCACTCAGTGAACAGCAGTAATGAGTAATTCCCCTGATACCTGATGTGGTCAAGAATGTTATTCTTCAGGGAAGTGAGAAGTGTGAGGTGTGACAGTCCTGGCAATGTGTGTGTGAAGATCTGTATTGTCAAGAGACCTTATCTGTGCTTCTAGCTGGAAGTAGGTTAGATAAAATGATCTTCAGGCTTCACACAGTCTTGGGCGGGAGGCAGGACTTTGCAATTGAGGCTGTAATGAATTTTTAAAAACAGAAATTTACCTGTCTTTTTCCTCCCCTGTTCCTGAGGGCTTCTCTCTTCTGGGTACCTAATCCTTCCTTTCCAAATCTCATCTCCTCTGTGGCTCGTACCTGTATCTCATTTGCTCATCTAGGACCTCAGATGCTAATTTTCCTTCCTTCCTACCAATACTGCTTGGTAAGTCCTTTCCCCAGTGGTAGTACCCCAATCCTATGGATCCTCATGCCTTCCAAACTCCCAGTACACCCTTCCTGCACATTTCTGCCTCATTATTGTGCTTGTCCCAACCCTTAGAAGTTAGCAGGGTCTGGCATCAAATGCTTATGAACTACCTGTCTTCCATCCCTTATCTGCCTTGATAAGATCATTTGATAAGGTCATTGAACTACCTGCTGAGTGACAAGAGAGATGGCATGGTGGAGAGTGAAGGGAATTTAGGATGAGCCAGGTCCATGATCTTTAACATCTCTCGTTGTTTAGGATGGCATTCTATAATATTTGCCTCGAAATAGCTGTTGTGTATGGTGAAAATGCTAGAGTTGCAAGGTCAATGATACTAGAAGGTTAGGTCTGTGCAACTGTAATTTGGATTTCTAAGGTCTGAATTGATGATGGCCGGATTTTCAGCTGGATCTTGCTTTGAAGGTTCTAGAAATCTCTGACAAATCCTGAGAAGTCAGTTTTATGTGCTCTTCGAGAATTGTTGTGCAGACCTTGCTTACTGGAAAGTATTTGTGTGTGATGGCCTGAACAAGGACTAACATGCACTTTTCCTGGCTTCTGGGTGTATTCCCTGGAAATGCTGCTGGAATAGCCTAGATGGTTGCAGCTAACTTCAGGTCAAGCTCCCCATGGCAGATTTTAAAAAAATCTCACACTCCAGAGCTGCAGTCTTCTGCCCTTATTTTTTCCAAGTGTACAGTTGTCCTTTTAGTTTTGCAATTTCTTAAAACTATCGAACCCTTATGGGGTGGTTCCTGTCAGCTACAGTTAGTGCTTTGAAATGGGACAAGTAGCTGACTGAGTAAATGACTTGTGAGTAAATGACTTGTTTATGTATTCAGGAATTTCCAGTTGTGATACTGAGACGAGAATTTGCTCTGTGCCTGTTCAGCCTGGGCTTTGGTTTTATTGAGTAATCATATATAGTTTACCTATTATAATTAATTAATTGTTGTAATTCCCCTTATCAGTTACTAACTTTTACCTGGCCCTGGAGTACTGGTGATAGGTTGTCCTCTTCTGTTTTCATCCTGTGGAACACTGTCTAGTTTATGGAATCACAGAATATCTAGAGTAGAAGGGGCCCATAAGGATCATCAAGTCCAATTCCCTTTAGTTCTCTAAAGCCTGAAATTCTCAGGCCTATTTAAACTCACCGGGCTGTGATGATTTATCTAAAAGAAAGCAATGCATGACTGTCACTCTGCAACAGCGTGTGATTGCTGAAGACACCACCAGTGCAGGTGTAACACCTGTAAAGCATTGAACAGGGGCTATGAAATCCTGAGAGGAGCACAGCTCATAGGACATGTTGCCTGGAAAGCTGATGTTTTCCTTCACTGTGTACATGAACACTACTTCTCACTACATCTTCTCATGTTACACTTTTTTGTAGGTAAAGAAGAGATACTCAATTGCACAGGTTTCTTGGGTTATTATATGCAAGAAGATGCCAGCCTCTACTGGTTAATTAACCAAACATTTCCAGAACAATGCACAGGTATCCCTGAGAATGAACCTTCAATATGTGAAGAAGAGTTGAAAAAATTACAGTAGGTTTCCTGAAAATGCTGCATTTAGTGTGTGATAATGTCCTGCACTTTGTGGAACTGCAAATTCAGTAAAACCACAGTCTGAGGGTTTTCTTTAGAACCTTTCCCTCAAAATCTGCCTCTCAGGTGGTTGTAGGTTTCTGTACAGATAGGGTTGCTAACACCATTCCTTGTGTTGCAGGTTGGGAAACAAGTTCTATGCCACAAGGCTACTACAGATTAAAAAAGTAAAAGATGAGGACATGCATCATAATTTCACCTGCATGTTGCAAGCTGATGAAAGCACACAGATGAAAATAGTAAAATTGAAGAAAGGTATGGCCCAATCTAGAAAGAATTTATTATTTTTTTATTAATTAATTTTATTAATTATTAATCATGCCAGCCTTCTCAATCCTGAGGGCAGGGTACTCATTTCAAAACACCACTCGAAATATGTCTGTCTGCTTATGAAGGCCCTCATCCATCTGGTGCTGGACATAACAACCCCTGGGCGATTCCTCCTGCTCTCAGACAGGGGCAGAAGTAGTCCAAAGCAAAAGAAATACAGACTACAATGAGCATGTCTTGACAGTGCCTTCATAAAAAATCACAACGATTAAAGTGTTAAAAATCTGCATTTGGAACTAAAAACCCCAAATATATAATAATAATAATAATAATAATAATAATAATAATAATAATAATAGTAATAATAATAGTAGTAAAGAAAAAGAAAAGCCTGAAAGAGACTAGAGCAAAAAAAATACAAAAATATCTCAGCCAAACAGATTAAAGGGGACATTAAGGACTTAGGGATGGGACTGAGAGAGGGGTAGATAATAAGAGGAAATAATAAAGAACCTGAAGGAAACCCATCACAAAAGTGAGTGACCATCAGCTCGGGATGCTGCACATCTACGATCTGTAGTGTCAGTCTTGATCTCACATACCCTGTACACGCATGAACGAACTGTATGCGATTGCGTGCAGGATTGTTTCTCCAGTTTTTAGAGTAATCCATGTTGTGTAGTTTCTCTTTATCTCAGGACTACTGGCATGCATATGTGCTTGAAGCATTAGCAGGAAAGGATGCCCATCAACATTGTGATTTTTCTGAAATGATTTTTACGTGCCATCAGTATTGGATACAGTAATCTTGTCATATAATACTCTTTGTTAAGGCTATAATTTGCTGCTTTTCTGTTTTATAGGGAAGACCCAAGACCTGCCTGTGCACATATTTACCACTGGAATGGTCCTCGCTCTGCTATTTCCATTTGTTGCTGTAGCTGTGGTGTTTGTGTTTGTGATGTTTAGGGTCGACTTTGTTCTATTTTACAGAAATATATGCAGAAGAGATGATACTGCTGGAGGTATGACTTTGCTAATGCTGACATTGAAATAAGTGTATTGATTAAAAAATAATTTCTGGTAGGTTCCATGAAACAATCATCTTTGAGGAAGATAAAAAAATTATCTTAAATCCAGGAGTGGTGTGAGAAGAAACAAAGTATATATAAAAGAGAACTTGATGGTTCGGTGCTAAAGTGTGTTTGTTATATACGTGTGGCAATGACAGCAGATAAACACAGTGAAGAAGCTGCCTCTGGATCAGGCAGTGGAGGGGATGTCAGCTGTTCAGATGAGCTCTGTTCTGACATATTCTTCATCACAAAAGTTGGTAGGGGTGGAGAGGTTTGCAGTTGTCTATTTGGGATGAGGATGAACACTCTGGAATTGCCAGATGGATAGACTGACACAATTTTTTTTCACCTCACTGATGCCCTTCAGTAAGGTGAAGGTTAAAATGTTCCCTTGACTGTAGAGGCCATTGCATGTTTATAGGTTTGTCACTACATGCACTTAAGGAGAGCAGGAGTGCACACTACCAGTATCTTACCAGGCAGCAGCTCTGTGGCCTTCACAGCAAGCAAGCCTGACAATTACTCAATTTTAGGAATTATTTTTCTGAAAATTGTGGTGACAAAACTTGCTGTGCATACAGGTCTGATTTTCTTGGCCTTTCTTGGTCTCTAAATCAGCTTGAACATAACTTGAATAAACCGCAGTGGTTGGAGATTTTTCAGTAATGGGTGGATGTTGTTTATGCCTGCCGGTGTTATTTATCCAGTCGTTGATATCAGCTATCACAGTGAACACTGACTTACAGGGAGGATCTCAGAACCTGGACGAGGCCGCCCTTGAGGAGCCGCCTGTTGGACACTAGGCAATGGATTGCCTACTCCTAGAGCTCTTGAAGGTGTAGGGTTTCATGGACTTGACTTTGTGCTCTCTCTTATGCAGTAAAGTATTCAGAAAGACAAACAAAGGAGTACAGTTTAAGCAGCAAAGCCACGTGTGCTGGTGTATCAATCCTGACAGTTGCTCTGTGGCAGTGTGGTGGACCTGGCCTCCGGATTGGTCTTTGATTTCCCAAATCATGACCAGACAAGGCATACTCTCATAACAAAAAAAATTAACTGGCTTGTTCTCTCTTTTGCCGGCACCCATTCTGCTTGATGCTCTTAGACAAAGTGTAAAATAAATGTGGAAATCTGCAATATCACTTAAATAGCAATTTTATCAGGTTATGGACACATTTTTTCTTCCCTTCATATCTTGATCTTCATAGATGTGACATTAATTGGTTAAATTAATCTAATTTTATTTAAAAAGCACTTAATGTAGAAAGGTGATATTTTCAAGTATTTGCCAAATGCAATCAGAATCTTTTGTACCAAACTTAAATTTCTTCAGGACATTTTTTGAATCTGATGAAGAGTGTTTGAAGACTGTTCAGAGTCTTCAGAAGAAAGAGCAGGGGTTTCTAGATGCTTTGGTACTGAGACACTAAGTTTGAAAACCAGAATAGTGAATCAGATACTGGATTTCTAATGGTTGATAACAAGACAACAATTGGTGATTTCTTTTCAGATGGAAAAGAATATGATGCATTTGTGTCTTACCTGAAAGACTGTGCTTCTCCCACTGAAGAGGAGAGAGAATTTGCTTTGAAGATATTGCCCATGATGTTAGAAGAAAACTTTGGGTACAAGTTATGTATATTTGAGAGGGATGTATTCCCTGGAGGAGGTGAGTGTATTGAATATTCTTGTCATTGAATAGGCTCGTCATGTTCACAAAAAGGTAAAAGTCTATAATTAGAAGGAGTTCTGTGAAGTGTTTTTCATTGAAAGGATATGTTTTTCATTTAATCTGGACTATGTGCATGCAAAGTTTGCTTGCAAACATTTTACATGTTTTATAGTTACATTTATGAATTCATATACACTTAACACACACATGCACACATATATCACTAATTACAAAGAACCAAGATGAAAAGATGAAAGAGCAAGCATTAAGAAGGTTAAGGTGAGGACACAGAAGGTTTCACAGATTTACTGCGATATTTCACAGTAATAGTGCTTTTGCTCTGCTTTTGCTGAGGGCCAGTGAATGTACTCACATTTACTGCACAGAGCAGCTGGTGTTTCTGGTACTACTTAGTCTTAGGTAACTTGTAAGTTTGCTGTATCTTCAGTGGGGTGGTTGAAACCATATTCTGAATGAAATGGGTGCCATAACAAAATAGAAATAAGAAATGGAATTTTGTTTTGCCTGTGGATGTATCTGGCATCTGCTTTTTGCAAATGCTTGGATAAAAGGTGCTGCAAGTTTCCACTTAGTCCAAAAATCTAGTTGAGGAACAGAATTTCATTGTTCAAACCACAGAACAGTAAGATCAGTCAGCATCCTTCATTAAGCAGGATCTTGTCTCCTTATATCCATTCCTGACAATTTTTTCTAACCTGAGAGGTGCCACAGCTCTTGCAAGCCTTTTGTTTTTTTGTCCTATTCTCTTTCTTTAAGTATTAAAAAAGTGTTTACTGACGTCTTTCAATAGTTTTAGCTTATTTCCTTTTCTCTGTCCTGATCCATTGTGAACATGGAAAATAGAGTATTTCCTTCTTTTTACAGGAGTCTTTGGTGTTGTAATACCCTTGTCAGCCTCTTCTTACCCTCAGTTTTCTCTTCATTAGGTTAGTTCTACAGTTTGCTTTGCCTGACTCTACAAATCATGTTGTCCAGATCTCTGGTTTATGCAGACTTTGTCCCACGGTGCTAAAACAAGCAACTGGAAGCTGTGCATGAAAATTCAATTTGGTGTTTAAAGGGTATCACCATTCACTTTCATTCACCACTTTTCATGCCAAAAGTCATCAATGTAAAACACAGCTGGAACTCCTTCTGCCATCACATGCTGGTCTTCTTCACCTTGGATTACTGGAAATAGTTTTGGGTGTTTGGTGTCATAAAGGAAGGTGCAACCTGAGGGTTACAGAGTACTTGGTGAGAGGTTGCTGTTTGTGCCTTTCTGTGGAATCACTCCAATGGTATCTATTAGGAAAAAGCAAAGAGATGTCTGGTTGGGGGGCAGTTAAATTTTGCCGTCACCTTCTATCCATGTGACTACTGCCAGACAGCTGTCTAGGGTAGATGGAGATTATTAAGTAGGTTTATGTCTGCTCTAGAGAATAAGCTTTGAACATACTGAGTTAATTTTCAGAGACTCTTAATCTTTAGTACATATTAATCTCTTCATAAGGGCAGGATGCTTATATGCTGTTACTTTATAAGAGGGGCATTTCTGGTACATATGTGAATTTAAAAGATAAGTTGATTCAGTGCCTATCTTTTAGATTGAATTTAACAATAAATTTATCTTTAATTTGCAGCATTTGTTGATGATATCCATTCATTTATTGATAAAAGCAGAAGATTAATCATTATACTGAGCCAGAACTACATTTCTGACAGAGCGATATACGAACTTGAGAGTGGACTGCACAAAGCCCTAGTTGAAAGAAAAACTAAGATCATATTAATTGAATATATGCCTGTAAGTGACTACAATTTCTTGCCGGAATCACTGTCACTTTTACCGTCAAAGAGGGTGGTGAAGTGGAAAAAGGATAAATCTCTTCCCGTGAATTCCAGATTTTGGAAAAACCTTCGGTACCTGATGCCAGCAAAGCCTATCAAGATAAAGACCAAAGGGCACAACAATAATCTTGACTTAGGCTCAAAAGCTGCTCAACCACAGACTGAGGGCTGTGACTTTAACACAGTTATGTAACAGTTCTGGAGACAGAAGATGTAGCAGAAAACTGTATGTTTTGCTAACTATTAGAACCAAATAAACTAATATTTTGGGAAATAGTGTTGATTAAGAGGCCAGCTCTGAGATCTGAGAAGAATGCAGAAGTTACTGCAGTGGCCAGGATGATGTTAACCCCAATCACTAAATCTTATTCCAGAGAAGATTTCCTCAGCATCTACACAAGGAGCAGAAGTTTCATTCTGCTTAGAACTTACCATATGGTATGGAGCACAATGAAAAATATTTTTATTTCACAGTTTTCAGTAATGTAGAATGCTACTTGTTTTACTTGCATACTTTTTGAGGCTCTTCAATAAATAAATCAGTACTTACAATCTCGTATTATTAGTTATATGCTCTTTGTTTTGTATTTTGATATTTTCTAAGGATTCTAAACGTAAGTAAACCCAAATAGCTCCTGCATTAAAGAGCTTGGCATGCAGGCTTTGGGCAATATCAAGCAGAAAAAACCCCAAACCAACAGAGAAAAGGGAGGTTAGAAAGAGTAGGGCAGTTTTGGAGGGTTTAACAATGCCATCTACGAGAATCAGCTACTATAAATTAAAATTGAATTTGCTGTGGATGCCCCCTCACCTCAGCTTGGAGAGACGATGTGACTGCCTATACATGCTACACCTCATGAAGCTGTACCCTAAAGCCTGTGGCACCATACAGAATTTGACTGCCTTGAGATTTTACAGAATAACAGAGGATTATACATAGGGAGGGTTGAAAGCTAAATGGCATTAACTCCAAAGCTGTTTGAATGCCAGCAAAGCAGACACACTTTGTGTTGATGACTCAACATCTGTAAAAGGGGAAATATTTTTGCACAGAAGGGTATCATGACACAGTCACTTAATCTCTAGAGGTGATCCGCGCTGCCCGTGATGCAGTGGTAGAGGGAGACAAGGGAAATTAAGGATATGCATATTCATACTAATGCCAGATATTGTTCTTATTGCTCCTATATCCTGAATTACTGACATTAATCAGGGCTTGGAAGTGCCTGCTTTCTGTTTGCCAGTCCACAGAGAAAAGGAACTGCTAATATTACTTTTATGGACTGTAGTTGTGATGATTTGCCTGATCACGTATGTGTCAATGTATAAGTGAAGTCACATGATAGTTGGTTTGAGGTAATGGGTCATTTCAGTGGTTTATATTGTGGGGTTTGTCCACTTTTGCACTTTTCCCCTTCAACACATCTGTGGCTTCCATTTTTGCTGCAGTTAGACAGAAGTAATATTGCAAATGTGTGTTTTAAGGTCACTTTACAGAATCACTGACACATGAATTGGCAAAAGCCAGTTTAATATAAAAGTGAAAGGATGAAAAAGTTCATTGGCAAGGTTCACTCTACTACTTACTAGATGGCTAAAGCAAACAGACAAAAATCAGACTAAAACCTAAAATCAATAAATCTAACCCCAAAGTCCACCGAAAAATTATCTATGGGAGGCTGGAGGGGGAGTGCGGGGAAGAAAAGAACTAGGGTAGGAAAAGGTAAGGATGAAAAGGAATAAGGAAGACCTTCCCATTCGGACACGAGGTTCAGAGCCACAGCTAAACTGAGCCACAGTCTCGACCAATAGTTGAGGCCTAAAGATTTGACGGCACTTAACAGCACTTAATCGATAGCTTAAGTTAAACAATTCAACAAAGGATTCATACAGAATTGACTACAGCATGATAGTAGCTCATTTACAGGCCTAGCTTACAAACTTAAATACTTCAGGGGAGCAACATTCATAGTACGTTTGCTATAGCATATTCACACTCTCATGCACAGAGACCTAGAGAAGTATATATAAGGTATACCTGAGAAAAATGCTCCTCGAATTCAGTGATGTGCTCACATCAGATGCCTTTGCATCTTCTCAACAGACAAAGAGTTGAGCCTCGAGCAGTGGAGGTGTCAGCCCAGGATCTGTTGTCGTCTGGTGATCCTCAAAATATAGCAGGCTTCAGAGTTCACTGGCTCTGAGAAGGAGGTTGCTGGTTGCAGCTCACTGTGGTCCAGGAGAGCTCAAAGGGTCCTACTTAGGACTGCTGTTAATAGGGTTGCAAGAGAGTAGGCTTTAGTCATAGTAATTTTCCATCCTGGCCACGATTTGGATTGGAAACTTTCTTCAAGAGAGCTCAGTCCAGGTGCTGTTCAAGGCTGAGGCCCATTGAACATTTCTCAGCTCATAGTGTGACCTGAGGGGTGGTGGGGAGAGATGCACCACCACAAGTACGTGTCAAAAATCAAGCTTAGAGTATGAAGAAAAAATGCAAGAAAAGCATGCGCGGTCAGACCACAAGGAATGAATGTCTCATTTGTAATTTAGGGAGATTAAAACAAAGCCAAATCCAAAAATGCTACTGAAATATGTAATTTCCCTGAAGAGGACACAGATAGGATCAGCAAGGAGACAGCTGTTGCAAGCCACAAGTCTTGAAATGTCTTGTCTCTCTTGCTATGGACTACAACATAGTAACTGGCTATGACAACATGGTCTGTGTCTGCATTATTTTAGTGTTACTGGTTGACCGAATTGTAGCAGACACAATACAGGCTGGAAGCAAAACAGTATCAAAGACATCTTCTTGTCTTTTGATAATTGTAACATAAATGTAGGAAGAATAAGGACTATTGTATATAGATAGCACCATTACTATAGGGTAGTACTGAATAAGGGCCTGTAACTGTATGAGGTTTGTCAATTACAGGGTTTTTTCCTACTAGAAGTACTTCTGTTCCTTCATGACCATCTGCATTCTTTACACGAGATCAGAGAGGTAGAACTTGTAAAACAGGAGTACATTCCCCCTCCTAGGCAGCTGTGTCACTCCAAATCCAAGCATAAGGACGAATATTATCAATTCCACCCCTTTCCAGATTGTAATGGATGCAGGAGATTTGCAGAAGGACTGGAGGATGGAGGGAACCTTGAGATTTGCTGGTTATGTTGCAGAGCAACTGACGATACCTGCAGAAGCAAGCTGTCATCAATGTGTTTACTGAACTGGAAGTTAAACATGGCTGCTGCAGCCAGCACGAAAAAGGAGAGCTCTAATAAGGATGGTCCAACAAGTTCTGGGCACAGAACTACTGTGTGTGCAGGGCAAGGTTGGTGTTCACTGGACGTCTCAGACCTTAAGGGAGTACATAGCTGATCTATGCAGAATGGTCCAGAATTTTAAGTGTCACATCCAGAATACGGTAGATTGATTCCTCGGGTCATTAAAAATTGTTAGAAAATAGAGATTAACAGTTATAAAGATAGATGTGTGAATGTGGCCTGGAAGGTTACTCTAGAACTGTGTTATTTATTGAGTTGTCCTTTTTTATCTTGATTTCTCAGAGAAAGTAAAAAAAAAATTGCTTTCTTTTTGGAGACAGCTATGATCTGGCTTGCAGACTTTAAGAATGTTTGAAATGTTGCCTTTCCTAATGACATGCTTGTGATGTATTTAAAAAGCATTCAGTGTTTTGAAAAAGAAAATGTGATTGCATTTTTGGGAAATAATTTTCAAACGAGAATTAGATTGGGCGTCTGGGTGAAGCAGCAGTTACCAAGCTTTCTGCAGTATCCACCACGAACAGCTTCCTGTAGTTCAGCAATTCAGATTTTCTGAATTTCAGCAAAAGCAGCTGCAAATAAGGCACAATATTATTTTTTTTTTGTTTTCTTTTGTCAGCTAAATATATAAACAAGTCATCACAGGGTTTTGTCTTACATTGCATTGTTTGATCTCCCATCTGGCCTCCACGGGTGAGAAATAGTGTGTACATCAGCAAGATGTACCACAGTCCACAGTAATATATTTGTTCCTTGTAACCTATCAAATACAAAAATAATAGAGTTCAGTACATTGATGCCTTAAGGTATTTCTGAAAGACAATCAAATAGATTTTTGGGTTATTGCTCTATTGCTTTTGACCACTACCATAACTAAGCCAATTTCAGTTGTGTGCTGGAGACGTCATTCCACTACATGGCTACAAAACAGTTTGCTATTCATTGAAGGAAAATTGTAGCTGTGTTAGGGGTTTTGGCTGTGGTGAAGGAATGCTGTTCCATAAGAGGTTCCAAAACTACTTGTAGTGCTGTAGAAATCTGACTTTTTAGAAACAGTTGGGCAAATTCAGAAGTGACTGTGTCTAGTCTTGAAGAGCTGGCAGTATATACTAGGAATTACCTGAATAACACAAGCAAAGGGATTTCTTGAGGACTTCATCACAGGACCTCATTTATGGATTCAGGTGTTTCTGGAGACTTGAAAGTAAATATTTATCTCTCAGCTGTGATACCAATGTCTCTATTTGTGCATAGTGGCTTAATAAACAGTATATTAAGCATACATATTTATGTAATACACAAGGAAGGTACTGCCTTTACGGACTAGCAACAAAAATTCATCTACAAGGAAGGAACTCACACTGGAAATGAAAACTTGTGACAATCTCAGGAGTGTCTCCAGCTGCCAGCATGATGAAGGAAAGACAAACACTAATGAATTGCTTCCAGTGAAGCAAGAGCTTGAGACCTGTGAGGCAGAGACATGAGGATCACGAGGGGAACCATGAAAAGGGATCCTAGAAGAGTTTAAATTGCCTAGGTTGGTGAAATGAACAGGGAAAGGAATAGGACCATTATTACCAAATGCATACAGGAAAAGAAAAGCACTAGAAAGAAGAGTTCTTCAAGCTAAGGAATGATATCCGTATGTCTTGGGGTGACTTTATAATGCGTATCCCCTATCGCTACCCTATGCCCACCAATCTTTTCTGTGTCTTTAAACTGAGCCTGAGAAGGACAGAAAACAAAAAACGTTTCAAAGCAGTTGTTTCAAGGACACGGAGATACGCTCCTCTGTTTCGGCGGTACCCTTGGTTGTTTTTTTTGCTTCGGCTCTTTTTCTCCCAGCGAGAAACAGAGCGTTGAATTTCGTTTTCCTAGGCTTTTTGGGTTTTTTTGTTCTTTTCTTCTCTTCTGGACTGTTTCAACCACATCTGAACACATCAGGAGAATTTTCCCGGAGGCCCGGGGGGGTGGCCCCTCGCCGACCCAGCGCCGAGGAGGAGAGAGACCGCACCTACAGACCTCTGAAACCTTCTAAGGTTTTCTCTCCACAGAGAGAGAGAGATCTCATTATTTAGCATTATTATTCCCCACCTGTGTGTTTGTTAAATAAATAGCTTGTTATCTCTTTCACTTTCCTTTGAAGAAATTTTTTCCCGAACCTAGGGGAGAAGAGTGGTTGTGACCTGACTTCTACCAGAAGATATTCTCCTCCAAATTTGTCCAAACTAGGACACCGTACAAGGCTGTATCCTTGAATAAATGTGGGATGGGCATTAAAGCTATTATAACAGTAAGGTCTCCTGTGAGAGTAACGGAGAAACTACTCTGACCTACTTTTAGGCTGAAGTACAGTAAGTTTCTGAAAGAAAACCAAAAATTCAGCAGTAGTCACCCCTGTCAGGTTTATGTTTCTTGGCTTGCAGTAAGCAGGCTGGACTATCAAGGAAGGCAAAAAGGAATTGTTATGGAATTTGAGGTGCTAGACAATCTTTTCTAATTAACTGCTAAGGATTGTGAGACTGAAATGTTTTTAAAGGCTTGCATGGTGAGAATTTGCTTTTCTATTTCTCTGTTGGCTTGTGGCTATTCAGTTATTAGTACATTCAAAGTACCTCTGTGGCTCTAGACATGTTAGTCCCTGATGCCCAAGGCAGAAGGCACTGTAGTACAGCAAATTTGTGCTAAGTAACACCACCTTCCTTTATTTCACAGAGAATCACCCACAAGCTCCATAAGCCACCCGTGACTGTATGTCATTTCACTGAGTGCTTAAACTAGTACAAAATGGGCAGAGGTTCATGTTTAGATATTGTTCAGACCCCTCCTGTAACAGCAGAACCAATACCACTGACCCGGTGTGGAAGATAATCAGAGCGGAAAATTTCTTACCCGCTAGGTGTTAACCATAGCTGGGCAGAGGAGGAGGTGATGTGTAAATGTGTCAAGCCAGAGTAGTGTCGGAATAGAACCAGAACAGAAAAAACAAGTAATCCTCCCAGTACTGTAAGAATACACTGCATACACTCTGAGATGGTACATTTTTCCCACTTGAGCAGAAGTGAGATGGACAAGGTAAGATAAAGCCCCCAAACCTGACTTTCCACAGGGGTAAGGAGGTACAATTTTCTGGAGCTATAGCATAAAATTTGGTAAATTTTAGCAGAGTGGGAGGGTTAGAGAGTAAAGGGGAGGAGAGGGTGGGGAGAGAGAGGAAGCAGGGAGGATATTTTGGAGTGGTCCTTTACCCTTTTCTTTATACACTTTGTCTAGAAGCCAAGGATAAATATGAACCTTGGAAGTGCAAGTGTGTAAGGCTGCTTTTTTAGCATCTATATTACTTTTACAGAAGACAAAGGGGTGAACTGGAGCAGAGGCTTAGCCAAATATTTGGTGCTATATACAAGATTTTCATCCAGTGTGGTAACCAGTATGACATACCACTCAGACTTCTGGTAGCATGGCTTTCAAAACTCTATGTGACTGGTGCTCCTGTTGTATTTCTAAGATGTATTTCTGATGTAGTAGTTGGACGGTTATGCTTAATTTTTTGATTGTGGTAAGCCTTATTACTTGGACACTACAATAATTTGTACTTAAAATGAATGAAGTATGTTTTGTGTCTTTAAGATGCATCTCTGTGAAAGAACCATTTTTTTCTGATAATCTGAGCTTGAAAACAGAAGAGTCTTGACTTCAGATGTGTTGCACTCTCTAATTCCTTTAAGTGAAGCGGGAACAAAAGTTCTTTTTTTTTTCTAGTCAGGACACCTTCAAAAGCCTAATTCTTTATACTGACATCTCCAGAGATACATCAGAGCCTTTTGTAACTTATAAACCAAACATGTATTTTGTACTGGGGCAAAACATTGAACATATTTTAGGAGACAATCACCAAATTGGATCATCAGTGGGCTCTGGTTGCCAATAAGCAGAGAGCTAAAAACATGGTAAAAGCCGAGAATTCAAATCCTCTATCTCCAAATGCTCAGACTCCATCAGGATCAGGCATTAATGCTGGTCACTGCATGAAGGAATGTGTACATAAAGAGAGGCAACATTGAAATCCCCTGTTATGCAACAAACAGCCTTTTTTACTTGTGGAAATAGAGCGATTGACCCAATATGCAGTAAAGATAGAGCACTTTACACAAGAAAAGAAAAACAAGCCTTACTCTTCTTGAAATAAGTCTGATGGAAACTGATGGACATATGTTTACATAGCCTCTATTGGAATAGGGATAATTTGGATCTGAATTGATGGCAAAGTGCTCTCAGATGCTTTTATGTAGTTTGGGTCACTGTGCAGTCTGTCTTTTATGAGTTTTGCACCCAAGCAGGAAGCCAGAAAGAGGGGCTGGACTGAGTGGGACTATGTATGCTGAAGTGCTCTGCCCTCAGCAGGTCACAGGTGGCTCAGATTCATCAAGGCTTCTCTTCCCTCTCAGCCAAGGCTGTGTTTGGGTAACTAATTGAGGCTGAACTGGGAGGACATAGAGGTAACCGTGCCCCCTTACAGTACCCACTTGCAGTGGGTGTGGAAGGTAGCGGGGGACATTATTGGTAAGGAGAACTCACCTCTTACAGTGAATATTATTCCATATTGGAATAATCTTGTAGGTTTCAGATATTACAGATTTTTGTGAACTGTCTAAGAGCAGCATATGGGAAAAAAAAAAAGGGAAACATTACCCTTCTTAAATGAAGCAAACTAAAAAATCCAACACGTTTTTGCACACAATGCAAATATAAGACTTTAGAACCCAAGAGGCTTTGATCTTTTACTAGGAGGTGTTTCCCATGTTCTTTTTACAAGAAAGTAACCCGGAAATTTTCAACCTAATGCAACTAAACTGAGAAAGGAAGGGATGATGACAGTGAGGTAGAGGAAATTCCTGTAAAGGAAACAGACTCAACACAGTGCACAGCTAGAACTAACCACAATTCTTATCATGTTGTGTAGGATGTGCAAGTAAGATTTTGAGGTAAATTTTTTAAAATTATATGGTTTAGCTTCAGATTTTAGCTCTCCCTACCCCATCTGCTTGAAGGTGAGTTCATTCTATTGCCTTTGAATGTGCATTTTAAAGTAAATTGGCTTTAACTGCTTGGTCAGGCAAACAGTAGTGTCTTAGTAAGTAGCTTCATTAGATTTTTTTTCTATTTTGTAGACATGGTAAAGTTTTTTCATCTCCTATGTGGCTATTACTAACCTTAGTCCTAGAATCAGATTATACTTGCCTTTCCATTGATAAATTGAATACAAGATGCGGGAACTGATAGCTTTGATGGTGATTTTCATCAGAATCAGAACTGTATGATGGAATGATTGTGGCGTGCCACTCTTTACTAGACTTCAGAGATATCATGAAACTTGGCATGGCTCTCAAGAAACTGACTTTGATTTCTTTTGCTTATATTTTATGTAAATAACTGGAGAAGAAGAGGCTGAAGGGAGACATCATCACAGTGTACAACTTCCTCGTGAGGGGAAGAGAAGGGCCAGGCACTGATCTCTTCAGTGTGGTGACCAGTGACAGGACCCAAGGGAATGGCCTGAGTTGTGTCCGGGCAGGTTTATGTTGGACATTAAAAAAAGCTTCTTTGCCCAGGGGGTGGCTGGGCACTGGAACAGGCTCCCCAGGGACATGGTCAGAGCAGCAAGCCTGACAGAGTTCAAAAAGGGCTGGGATTTGGACTTGATGATCCTTATGGGTTCCTTCCAACTCACTTTATTCTGTGATACTGTGAAAACTCTACGAACAGAAACAGAAATTTACTGTTTTCTTCTAAGAGTCCTTTAGAAGTTGAAACGTAGGCAATATAAGACAATTCCTATTTTTCTCTCTCAAGCTTTTAGCACAGGAAATTATGTGAAGACCACATTAATTTCCTTTGTATATACAATACTTTCCAACTAAGCGGCATCCTAAATCCCTAGACTAAGGGCGTACATAGCAGGAGAAGGTAGCAAGACTTCTTTTGATAATAAGTTGCCTAGAGTAGAATACTTTCTTTCTCTGATAGATACTGACAAAGATGAGTCCTTGAGTAAACCAAGTCACCAAATCACCTGAGTCCATCTGCAGTGCCAATACACCTGAATGGTGATTGCTGTCTGCTTCTGCTGTGAATTTCCCTGTTCCTGCCAAGCACACTTGCAAGATGATTCTTAATTTCACATCCTACCATACTTTTTAAACACTATAAAAACACAAAGATTACAAGATTCTATAATGAAAGCATTATCATTTAGGAAAAAAAAAAAAAGAAAAAAAAGAAAGAAAGAAAAAGGCAGTGGTGTATTTTCCCATGCCTAGCTAAAGACAACAGAAAAATTATAAATATTGCTAACCAGTGCTGTAACATTCACTAGTCAACCTTCCCTTTGGCACTTCTTTCCCATTTGTGGTGACCTTTCTCAGCTTAAAGAGGGTACTGTTTGTATGGCAGCAAATTGGAGAACAAAGAGATTATACTTCACTGGCTCTATTAAATGCTTTGTGAATGGTCAATCCTTGTAGTTTCACTACATGTGGCCTTTATGTCCCCAGCTACACACAAATGGAAAGCCAGGAAGTAAATGCTTCCACTGCTTATATTGTGCCAGGTCAGGCACTCCTCAAATAGCTTCTGATGGCTTAACAGCTTAATGAGTCACCAGAAAGGACCAGGGCTGTCACAAGAGAGAGACTGGACCATTTGTCTGTGGTCAGGGGAGAGTGGAGTGTGGAGGGCAGAGCAATAGATCATAAAATCATAGCAAAAACTGAGTTAGAAGGGACCCATCAGGATCATCGAGTCCAGCTCCTGGCCCTGCACAGGACACCCCAAGAATCACACCACGTGCCTGAGAGTGTTGTCCAAACCCTTGAACTCTGTCAGGCTTGGTGCTGTGACCACTTCCCTGGGGAGTCTGTTTTAGCGCCCAACCACCCTCTGGGTGAAGAAAAATTTTCCTGATATCCAATTGAACTTTCTCTGACACAGCTTCATGCTGTCTCCTTGAGTTGTGTCACCGGTCATGAGAGTGAAGAGACCAGGTCTTGCCCCTCTGCTTTAGCCAACAGCAATCTATTCCATCAGCTCACCTGCTCAAGGGACTACAGCACTGAACCTTACAAAAAGCCCTTGGGTCCTGATTGCTACGGGCACCAGCATGCCTTTTCCATGTGGGCTGTTGGATGACATAATTCAAAACAACGTTCTTGGTTTTATACAGAATTAACATGGCTAGAGATGTAGCCTTAATGAACACCTTGAGCAAGGTCTTCACAGGTGTCATAAACCCAGATTTGAGAGTCAGGTTCCATTGATCTTTTTGCAGTGGATAAAAAAGTTGCATAAACATATGGAGGGCTTTTCCCAGTGCTGGTATCACACTCAGTTTACTCAGACATTCATACAGGCTTGGAGTTTCAGGATGATTTTAAAAGATGTGTGGGGTGATGACAGCTGGCAGCCAACCTGTAACAAAGCACCAGGATGGGGCCAGACAAATTAGTTAACTTGCTTCCTGTGACCTCTGAGCATAAAAATAGAACATTCCATTCACTTGCAAGGAATAGAGACATTCTGAAGAGAATGGTGACTAAGAGCTCTCCCCTCTACACAAAACAGCTGCCTGGAAAAGTGCAGAGTGGGAGTTCTCATCACCTCTCTCTCTAGCTCAGTGTGGCACTGGATGCTAACCAGTATGAGTAGTGTCTGATTTGCATGAGGTGCCAACAGACAAGGGACTAGCCTTTGCCCAACCTTTTCTGCTTTTCCCTTGGGCTGACTCACTGCCTCTCTGACAGCATTGTAAATGCGGAGTTACTCTGTGGCCAAAGGAAAGAAAAAAACCCCTTGAGGGCTCAGTTGCACAATGCACAGCTGCGCAAAATGAACATGAGCAAAGTACATGCCCTTTGCTCCTGAACCAGGCACTCCAGACATGTCAGTCATAGGCATTGGATATGTCCTTACTAAATACCCAAACTAAGCCATGGCTGTTGAGTATGCCCACTGGACAGCCTGCAGCTGAGAAGGCTGTGGCATGCAGATCAGACTTCTCAGTAGAAGAGGCAAGACATAACAATATGGTTTGGGCTTTCACCTTGTTCAGGGTACGGTCATACAGGGCTTTGGATGCAGCTGAGTGCTTTGTGGACCTGCCCCAAATCCCCTGGGTGCTCTCAGTCTCAGTTTACAGAGGGAACACCACAGAGCTGGTCCCTTATGATGCTGTGGGTGTTACCCTGCTAAGCAGGGCTCTGCCAGGGTTGATCAAGCAGTGCAGAACAGCATTGTGGTGCAAAAGTGAGGCCTGATGCTGCACACCCAGGTAAGCCACGGAAGAGGAGAAGGGTTTTTTAGGTTGCTCTGCTGGCGCTGGTAGACATCCTCATGTATGTCCATTTTGGCTGGTAAAAAAGCCCGGTAGGAGCATGTCTCTTGGGTGAAAGAGAACCAAAGACCTGTGCCCACACAAGACATGGTTTGAGGGTTTTCCCCCTGCATAGTCATCCACTCTCTTGGGCTCGATGCTGTTTGCAGCTGCAGCACATCTTCAGATTTGGCTTAATCCCAAAGGAATCCAATCAGCTCACTCTGGGCCAGTTGACCTTCAAGATACAGTGGCATTCCATGGAGTTTTGCTGCCATTTATCCCTGTCTCAGTCTGTTGCTGCTAGTCATCATTAGCTGAAGGCTGATGTTATTTGCTATCTTACCTCTCATCTTAGAGAACATACTCCTATCAAAGGAGGAAGGATCTGCATTTCCACTCCAGAGGTGGAGTTCTGCATTTCTGTAGGTATGACTTGGAAAGCTATCTGTAAGCAATTCTATGCAAGGTATATTTAGAGAGACTGTTGCATACTCTTGAGTATTATCTATCCTGAGTTTCTGTGAAATAGTGTGAGCAGGAAAAGTGCTGCAAACCCCATTTTTAAAAATCACAATATGCAGGAAATAGTGTTTGCAAAGTTTTATAGAGGTACATAATGAAATATGCAATTATCTATTTTATTTGGACTCTTATTTACAAAAAAACCCTATTTTTCCCTTTTACAGAAAGCAGGATGATTCTTAAAGAAAATGTCTTAGAATATCAACCAAAATTGATAAAGAAAATCATGCTCACTTTGTGCTGGATACTAACATTGTTTGTCAGTGGGGTAGAAGTTAGAGAGATTAACTTGCCAGGTAAGAGTTTGCTCCTGTGATGTTTGGTGTTTGTGGTGCTTTCTGAAAACTTTGAAAAGGAGATCTTCCTTTTTCCTTGCTTTTGTGAGTTTTTCCTCTACATGTCCATGCTTGTGTCAGACAAATAGCCTTTCTGCAAGCTTTTGAAGTATTGCAAATACAATCTACCCTAAATTTGACTCAAAAATCAGTTCCCCAAAGAAAAGGACAAATGTAAAGAAGAATTTCTGAGAACTAGATGGAACAAATGAATTGCTTCCGTGACTTAGGTCTCCAGCATCTGGTCCAGGGAGGTAGGGACTGAGAAGAAGGAAGACAAAAGCAGAACAAGACTGATCTATCAGTCTTCCACACACACAAAATATCTAGAGGAGCTTGATCCAATTTAGTTTGCAGAGAGACAATGAAACTGTAAAGGGTTTCCCAGGTGAGCAGGTGAGGAACAGATTTCATACCCTCGCTTCTGCTGGAGTGAAATCCTGCCATACTTTCAAGGGTCACAATCGCCTGACTGGCAGGAGGGGCATTAGGATGGCTGACCACACCTTTCAAAATAAAAAAAATTGTTTAACTTTAGGGACAGTTACTGAAAGCTGGGAGGATGAATATTTAAAAGCAGTGAGAAAATGATGTTTGTCAATCTTACCATAAACAGGGCGGGCATGTGGTGGGCAGGATCTGCTTCTTTAGGCTTATGTCAGTCCCTTCTCCATTAATACGAGATCTAGAAGAGCTGCATCTGCTTTTCTACAAAGCTGAGGTTTAACAGGTTAACACCCATGCAAAAGTCTACACCTCACAAAAAACCTTCACATTAATCTTTTGAAAAAAGGCCTAGTAAACCCTTAGAAACCTTTGAATAAATTTTCAAGAACATTGACAAATTGCATATTTAAGAAAACCTATTTTCTGTCAGTCCATCTTCTGATCACATAAAGGGATATTTAACTAAATGTGGCGGCTGGTGAACATACCTTTATGTTAAGGTGACCAAAAGGCTTTTCCCAGGGTGCATGGCTCTGTTAAATTTATCTATTCCAGTTTGAATTCCCCGGTTGGCTGCGGGCCTTGGCTTCTTGTCACTCCCCCGGGGCTCTCCCATTGGTCCCCACTCCCTGATCCCACCTTTTCCCTGGCCCCGAGAAAAACCCAAAGTTAGCCATTGTCCTCGTATTTGCCCCTGCGACCCTCAATAGTGAAGATGCAATAAATCCTCATGCCAGAATGCAAGCAAATACCCTTCCTGACTCTTTGCTACTGATTTAATACTGAACCTGCCCAGGCTTCTGTGGGAGCATGCGGGACCCCACGGAGCCAGAAGGAACGGTATTAACTAAAGAAAGGTAAAGTTCTATTTTTGTAGTGTTCCTAATTTTTATTTTTATTTTTTTCACCACAACTCTGCATTCTTTCAGATGTCACTGATATCTTGCTGTCCTGCTTTTCAGGATGTTCCCATGTTGAACCTCAAATATGGTATCGTGCAATTAACGGTGAGGAGTTCGTTCTCCAGTGTGCTTTACCAGAGAGAGATGCTACCAACATTTATAACAACTCACCTCTAAATGAACATAAGGTGGAATGGTTCTGGCATCCGAAGGATAAAGAGACACTGAAGGCTGTCAAGGAAAGCTCAAATCTGGCTTTCCAAGGGGATGCACTTTGGTTTAAACCAATAAGGGACAGTGCTTCTGGAGTGTACATCTGCAGGATATGGTAAGTAATGGAGCAAAAGGGTAAGTAATGGATTAATGGAGCAAAAAGTTTCTATTTTTATAGGAGAATCATTGGTTTGGTTTGTGTATTAAATGTTTAACCTATTTTCTTTTTTTTTTTTTTTTAACATCACTCAGGGGAAAAATCCCATGTCTCAAAATTGTTTTGGATGTTCAAACAAAGAAGGAAGCAAAATGTTCAGGTTATGACTCAAATATGCTGTATCTGCTTGCTGGCAGTGGGAATTCAATAACCTGTCCTGGAACAAAATGTTACAGCCACATTAAGAAGCCAGATGTAAAATGGTACAAGGTAAGAGTCAGTCTATTGAGTGTTGAAAACAGCTGTGTCCATGGCCATAGTTCTTGGACTCTTCTTTGGCAGGCAATGCAACCTGAGAAATTCAACCCAAAAGCAGACTCTTGAATTAATATGTATCAAGTATTTAAGGAAGAGTTTTGAAGAAATTTGCCACATCCAAAATATTATTCTGTGAAACAGAAGCCAAGAAATGGTTTCTCTTCAGCTAAGAAATTGAAGTATTTGAGAACTAAAATATGTTCTTTGCAAAACTGACATGATTGAAAAGCAACATTTTAAGTTTTGTTTTGACATTTCAAATTTTGAAACTATCAAATGTACCAAAGAAAAACTGGCTTTGTTAGACACAAGATTATTTTAAGATTAATGTTTCAAACTGTTCTTTTCAAGACTCCTCTTTTTAATGAAACACTATTCCACTGAACCACTACTGACTTAGTGTTTGTAAGGAGGGTAATACAACATCTAAACCTGTATAAATGAGCAAAGGAAGATGACTAAAATTTGCAGTTGTGCAT
Organism: Struthidea cinerea; assembly: GCA_013397865.1. Classification (NCBI taxonomy): domain Eukaryota; kingdom Metazoa; phylum Chordata; class Aves; order Passeriformes; family Corcoracidae; genus Struthidea; species Struthidea cinerea. Next base: position 1,933,862 of record VZTI01000835.1, read on the forward strand.
TTTCCTACCTGGTATTATTTACATTATTTATTCTTTCAAGCAGAATTTTGATCTAGTCAAAATTACTCTGCATTTGCTATCAAATTTTAAATGATGTATATCTTTACCTGCATCTTGATCTGAAGTCAAGGAGCTTCTTCCCATTTGCATTAGTGGATTTTTACAGGAACTTGATTTCAGGAAAATTCTTCTGGTCTCAGTGGAATATGAATATATTAAGCTGAAAAATAGGGGTGCTTTTCAAAACCAGACAATTTTCATGCTTCTAAAAGTAGTGATAGTGTTCTCAATCTCAGACAATCCAAACTCGTGATTTACTTCTCATAAAACAACTTGAAAATGCTTTCAAAATAATTTCTTTACAAAATAAAAAATACCCAGTCCATCAAAAAAGTGATCCTTTTTGTCACTCTTTAGTAATAAGAATTTAATTTATATTATCTTCATGATTTCACAGTTTCACATCAACCATAAGTTTTAAATAATTTTTAAAAAGTCAAGGGTATTCACGTATTTTTTAGCATAACTGAAAAATGTCTGTCCTCAGACTCCTAACACATCCTTTTTGGGCTTCAGTGGGAAGACTTTGGTTTAGCCCTACTGCCATGAAAATCCTGTCCAAATATATTAAAATATAATTTAATAACAGCAAGAACAGCAAGATAAAAAAAGACTTTAATTCTTTGATTTCCTTCCCTTTCCCTTTCCCTTTCCCTTTCCCTTTCCCTTTCCCTTTCCCTTTCCCTTTCCGTTTTCTTTTCATTAGGATGGTTACCAGATAAAATATAGGAAAAGCAGACCAAGCCTAAAGCTTAAGCAGAATGAAATCTACTTGAATCCAACCTATGACAAAGATGCTGGAATATACGTGTGTGACTACACTCTGCCTGACAACACTACCAGCTGGACAGTGAGAACAGCAGTAACAGTAGAAGTCACTGGTGAGTAATATAATAACTCAGAGTAAAATACCTGAAGTAAAATATGTTGTCTTTATTATGTTTATTTATGTGGTTTTTTTTGGGCTCTTGTTCTGAAAAAGCCATAAACTGAATTAGCTACAGGATCATTAAAATCCTCTTCCAAGTATTCTGAGGACACCTAGGGACACTGTCTAGAGCATCCAATAGTAATAGCAGTAATAGCATGAAGCATACAACATTGTAATTTTCAAGATCTAATGGTGCCTTGGATTTATTGTAGCTCTTAACATTGGGGATCAAATCCACAAAGGATTTAGATCTCGTGATCTGGGAGTAGAATTCATGAAACTCCAACTGGTGCCAATGTTCTTCATATACAGTGTGAGGAGTGTTAGGAACATATTTGCATGCTAGGAAGAAAGATTGCAAATCCTGCGCTGGAAATGTGGGCAAAAGCAGTGTATCTCAATCCTACCCATCTCCCTGAAGTAGAGGATTATGTGAAATTATGAGTTATTGTTAATAATAAATGGTAAAATATTGTACCTTGTGGCATGGGTGAAACTTTCACTTTTTCCACTTGACAGTGACAGCGAAGATGATTTTGGTGGGATCACTACCTCTCTTGCATGTAATTTTTTAGCAGCAGAGTAGATAGGACAGCCTGTGAGCAATCTAACAAACAAGCCATTTGTGGTTGCACATGCTCTTTGGGGGAGAACATCACTGCCTGCATGACCTGTTCTTTCAGGCTTTGTATGCATTACTAAAGAAAACTGGGTAGAACTCCATGGCACAGTGATATGACACGGTCTTATATTCTCTTACAAACCATGGTGACCTTTCCTCTAATATTTACTGTCTTCAGTTGCCCCTCAGGCGAAATCCAGATACTGCCTTGACAGTGTTTTGGGACATCAACGCAGTGCAAGGGAGCATGCTAGCAGCTCAGGATCAGTACTGGGGGAGACTGCTTGATTTGCTGAAGGAGGGATATGGCAATGCTTTTCTCCAGATATCTACGGTTGAGTGCTGTAAGACTTTGCAGTCACCCCAGTCAATCACAGGTCCCATAGGCAGATTATGTACCTACTCTATATCCTGAACTGTATGGATGCAGTACAGCTGTTTTTGTATGAAAACAGCACAGGACTAGCCCTCAGCATCCTGGTGGAAAGTTGGGCCACTCTGTGAAAGGGCGAACAAGATTTAGGGGGCCAAAGAAAGGTGTCAAGTGAGGCAACCTGGTTCTATGGTCTAGTGAAGAAACACTCCTTTGAAATTCCATGTTCTCATGAGGATGGCACTTCTCTGAAATAGGTGATCCCCCCCCCCCCCAGGTATTTTAAGCATTTAGTTCTAATAATTCAAGGGAAAAATGTATCCGTCCCATCAGGACAGGAAAGCATGTCTCACCAACTTCTGAGAGCTCTGTGTGGTGGCTTAAAATACCTGATGCTCTTTGACTCTTCCTTCTAATATTCTTCTGTGGAATATTCCCACAATATTCTCCAGGCAGGCTTGGACTAGCTCTGCTTTTATTCTGATCTGACTGAACCTGAGCTGACACATTGTCCTTCCCAGTTCTTTTTCCTCACTTCATAGCACAGAGAGAAAAACACTTAAAAGGTGCCGTATGCATATATACTACCCCAGAACCTTGCAGACTGAGGGGAGACCTCCTTGCAGTTACAACTTCCTCATCAGGGCAAAAGGAGAGGCAGGCACTGATCTCTTCAGTGTGGTTACCAGTGACAGGACCTGAGGGAATGGCCTGAGGTTGTGTCCAGGGAGGTTTATGTTGGATATTAAAAGAAGCCACTTCACCCAGAGGGTGGCTGGGCACTGGAACAGGCTCCCCAGGGGAGTGGTCACAGCACCAAGCCTGACAGAGTTCAAGAAGTGTTTGAACAACACTCTCACGCACATGGGGAATCACATGGTGACTCTTGGGGATGGTTCCGTGCAGGACCAGGAGTTGGACTCGATACTCTTGTGGGTCCCTTCCAACTCAGCTTATTCTGTGATTCTGTGATATATTTCTCTGCTGTGGCTTGGTAAAAAAGAAAAAAAAAAAGTGTTATGTAGCACCATTTCCTGCAGTATGGGACTTTCCTAGAATATCAGAGCTGTGGGTTTTATGGTATAACCTGTGGGTGTCATTATCTGTGCCCTTTGGCAGCCTGAGTTTTGAAAACAGCATGGGTATTTTGGTGCGAGTATCTGTGCTTGTGAATGAGGTCTGTGTGTGCTGTTTGTGCTTGCTGGGCATGGAAAGAGGCTTGGCAGGGAACTGGTATGAGGATTGCACCCCTCAGGGGATTTTGCAAGGGGGGTTCCTAATTTTTGAATCCTAAATAATCTTAAATACAGGCTAGATGCTGAGCTTCTCAGCTCATGAAAGAAGACAATGCCTCAGAGTAAATGAGATAGCAGGTTTTTAAGTAGCTACACAAGTTCTGTTGTTGAAACTCCCTTATCTGTGCGCACTCAGATACCTCAAGAACTGTAAATCATCCTCTTGGACTTAGGTGTCTAAATTCCACCTAAAACTTGAAAAATTAAACTGTAAGCCATTTTCTTTGGTACTCTGCACTGACAATAACTTTATACTTAATGATATTCTTGTTAATTGCAGCAAAAAACACTATTCATCCACCAAACATTTTGTATCCCAGTGGTGTTGTGATCCTTGAAGCAGAGCTTGGTAAGTTTAAATTCCTCACCTAAAAGCAAATGAAAATATTTAAATGAGGTATTGATAAATAATGATAGATCTTGATAAAGCAAACCAGCTTTGCTTCCTAAGCTATTTAAGTGAATAATATTCTGGTGACCTGCAGGCATGGTTTTTCTGTGTTAATTTGTTCCAGGCAAGCCACTTGAATTGGAATGCCGTGTACAGTTTGGATTTGAAACAGTTTCCCCAATGAGGGTAACATGGAAACGAAACAATGAAGAGAATATAAGTGAGAAATTGAATCAGGAAACAAGGTGAGAAAACCAACCCCTCCCCCCTTTCCTGCCCCAGTAACCTAGCTACTACCACCACAAACAACTGTAAAAGTCCTTCTATAACAACTTTACTGAATACATTTAATTGAAAGAAACTTAGAAGGCTCTTTTCTTCACCTAGTAACGTGTATGTCCACGAGTGTGTGACAGGCGTGTGACCTTCACATACAGAAGCACATATTGATGGCCATAAAATCAAGAACTCAAACTCTGCACAATCTAAGCTCTTCTTCTTAAAGCTTTAGCTCATAGACAGCTTCAACATGAAGGGTTCCTGGTTGCCTGTCCCTGCATCAGTTGTTTTCAAGTGTTCTTGTTTTCAAGTGTTCTTGAAAGCACGGTCTCTGTTGTGCCTTGCTAGCAATTCACACAATCTGTCTTTGGAAGCTGTCTCTGAGTGGGGAATAAATCAGATCAGCAAAACAGTACCGTGGACATTGAAAGGAGTTTGTACGCCTCAGACATTGGGGTGTGTTTACAGACTAGATCTGAGGACTTGCAGCACCGAGTTTCAGGAGACTGAATTTTGGGACTCTCTCCTCATAAGAATTAACCAGGCCCTGCAGAGAAGGTACATGTAGGGGAAAGGTTTCCTGTGACCTGGGGAGAACCTCTATAGTCACTGCACTTCCCTTTCCTTCCTGTTCTCATTCACTTACGCAGTGTTCAGCTTGGGCAAGCAACAGAGCAGAGGCAACACAGGCAAGTGCATCTTTTACTACACAGCCCTGACTCAACTGTACGGGTAAATTTTCTGTATGCTGGGGGAAGCAAAAGCCCTACTGTCACTGCTAAAATCAAGTTCATAATAGGAGTCATATCGGAAAAAAAAAAAAAAGATGATATCACCCACACATCCACACACTCGTGAGGTAGACTGGAAATTGGATTTTCCTAACTTTAGAATGTTTAGGTTTGGAATATTTTTCTTAACAAGTTTTTAGCTTTTTTCATGGCTAGAGTTTCTGTTTATTCTTTAAAAATACAAATAAATGAAACATCCCCAACAGACTTTGTTTGAATCCTTGCCCTTGCTTACTCCTCCACATCTTGAGGTAACAAGGAAGGGCCATGGGACACTGTCATTTTGCAGTGGCCTGATGTGAGATGCTTTTTAGGATAACCCAGAGATGCTTGTACTTGTGGCTTTCGAAGAGGAACACTGAAACTCAGAAACTCTGGGTATTGTGGAGTGATTGCAGACACAGATCTGTTACCCGTATCCTTCACTCAGCGCTGACGGGATTCCTCTGTTACCTCTTCATTTCTTATACTTCTGTCCCTTATATCTGTCTATCCTGTCCTTGGGCTTTTTACCCCTGTGCAAGAGGCTGTGCTGCTCAGTCTTTTTGCCCAGCTAGTTCTCTCTTGGGGCTCGTTTTTGAAGTTTCATTTCTCTGCATTTCTGTTGGGCAAATATTTTATGTCTTAGAAAACCACAAGTAAACTTATAGAAGTAAAGGGGACTGTATATTGAAAACTAATAGTAATAATAATAAATAGTAATGAAGTGGTAAATATTTTGCTGAGTAGATGAACTAAGAATAAAATTTTCACTCTTCAGGCCTATCAAAGTATTTTCTTACAGTGTTAGTATTTTCTTACCATGTATAAACCAAATAGAGGTTCCAAACCAGAATATTGCATCACTATTAAAAGTTCAAGATGAATGTTAAGAAGTTGCAAGCTCCTCTATTTTTGTGTGTAAGACATTGGGAGATTGTGGGAATGAACAGCAAAGGTATCATGCAAATACACTTTTTTTTCTCTCTAGTGTCTATCCAAAAGGTTTGAAGGGGCACACACTTCTTCATGTTGCAACTTTGACAGAAGTTACTGAAAAGGACCTCAGAAGCAACTTCACATGCTTTGCTGAGAATTCAGTGGGAAATGTCACCGCTGTGATCCAGCTGAAAAGAAAGCAGAGAGGTAAAGCTATCAGTTGGTGACTATTCGCCCCTGAAGACACATTTTGATTTACTCTACTGCTACTAATTAATTCCCCATTCACACTGGCTTTTAGCCAGTAGCAGAAGTTTCTTGAACCTGGGTGGGAAAAGTTTGGTTTGTCAGATATCTTGAAAGCCTCAGTATTTTGAGGATTACTCAGAAGGACAGGGCTGTCTGGGGACTTACTGCAGGCGGGTCAGCCAAGTGGAAGATGGAGAGTAACTGGGAGGAAGAAGAGGGGAGTAGCCTCTCTGAACATTAATAGGCAATCTATTAAACTGAATCAGAGAGGCTGCTGAAAGCAGCAGTATTCCCTGATTTTCATAGGACATTTCTGTATGTTTTCCCAGTCCTTAGCATGCATGTTTCTAAGAAGTTACCATAACTGATATGAATGTGGCTGCTTTTCAAGCCTTTCAAGGCCCAAACCAGAATCAGTGTGGAAATTAATATGTTGAACCATAGTTCACAGTGGAGATTCATCACTGGAGTGGCACAGCAAGCTGCCAGCAGGGCACTGTGTGCAGCTATGTCTGTTCTGATGTAGCTTTTCCATCTCAGGCAATGACTATTTTCAGCATTGCTGAGTGTACCAGAGACTGTTTTCTCTGTGCCTTCTGTCACAGATTGGCTTTTCATACCACCAAAGACATGCCATGCGAAAAAGGTCACTGATGGTAGACTGAAATTCTGTGTTAAGGTTTGTGGCTACATGAAATCTTGACTTCCCTAAATTTTGCCAGTGGGATAAGAAAAAAGACTGTGAGACGGTTTGTCCCCATTTCTGGACTGAGTTTTTTATCTAAATGTCAATATTATTTTGGAAACCCGAGTTATGATAGACTCTTTTCTTTCTGCAGTGTTGTTCCTGTATGTACTGTGCAGTGCCATTTCTACTCTAATTGCATCTGTTTTGTGCACTGCCTTTATTTACCAGCACTGGATTGAAATAGTGCTGATGTATCGAAGTTATCTGGTCCACAACAAAAGTACAGAAGGTAAGTAGGCTTGTGTAATATTAATTTTCTCCAGTTTTTCTACTGCCTTTTGCCATGTGGGATAATCTGGTATGAATTACTCATTTAATTAAGTTCTCTTAATGACCCTGTTCTCTTTGAGCCAGTACAAAGACTGTTAAACCTTACAAGATGCTCAGTGAATGCAGATGGAAAAAAAGAAAGATAGTGTGAAAGAAATATCTATCACCAACTGAAATGTCAGTTAGACTTTTACCCTAATTTACCCATAGAAGATTAGAGTAAGAAATTGAATTTTGGCAGTACATTTGCAGGGAATAATTTAGCATCTCCAACGTTTCAAAATCGTTCTCTGAAAAAGTTCAACAAAACCTTTGGACAAGAATGAAACAACCTTGCATGACAAAGTGAAGGACTCCAGAGTCTATTGTATTTTTCACTTGAAGCCAAAAAAAGTTTCTCAGAAGAATAAACAAAAGAGAGGAATAAGACGATAAAGGGCACCAGCTGAGAAGTGAATATTTGGGAAATATTCATATTTCCTTTCTAAAACTTTGGAAACAAACTGACATTTACACCTGAGTGAAATCAATCAAAAGATGAACTTTGGATTTTTCAAGCCTCTGCAGTAGCATCACCCCATCATCTCAGCTAAAACAGGCCTCCAAAATAGTAGACAGTGTAAAAATGTATCAGGAATCACTATGACTACTTCAAAGAACTTAATGTACAGTTTTCTTACATGGGTTGGAAGAATTCTGATAGTTTGTGCCCAAGAAAATTTTTCTAAAAATGCTTGCATCTTGATGCAGTTTGAGATGGAGGTGTCTGAGTCTGTTTTTGTGTTTGCATATGTACCTTACACCTGAGTGTGAAACAACTATATCTAGATACCTATAAGTATCGTATAAGTATACCTGTAAGTACACAATTAGAAAATTAACTGCCCTTTTGGAAAACATTTTTGTGAGCCCTAAAGCATTTGGCAAAAGCAATTTGGGAAATCACTCAAAATTTCCCCTCTATCTGGTAAAAAAGCAATTTAAGGACCTGTGGAAAGTCCCCTTAGAGCACACCCTGCATGTCAGTAGGATGGAGACAGACCTGCCAAGGCTTGTGCATTGAAGTTGAAGACGCTGTTGGGTTCCACCGTGGCAGTCCCTGTCCCTTGCCTGTACACTCTCGTGTACCTCATGCACACAGCACCATTTGCAGCATGCAGACCAGATGGTTTTCTGTCCAAGGAAAATGTGTTCTCCCCTGCAGGATCATGTCCTTCTCACTTCATGTGGATGCATATCAAGTCACCTGAGGTCTGAGAGGGCTTGCTCACAGATAAGCAAAGCAGCAGTTATGACTTGATTTTGCTGTTTCTTCCTTTCTATCATTTCTTCTCTCATGTCCCTCTCAGCACAGAATCAGAGAACTGAAGAATCCTACAAGGCTGGAAAGCACCCCAGGGCACCTGCTCAGGGCAGAGCCAACCTAGACCAGGTTGTGCAGGACCTTGTGGACAGAGAAACCACAACCCCTCTGGGGTTAATTGGCCTCCTTATACAATTAAGATATATATCTTAAAATTCCTGCCTTCTTCCACGAGGCAAAAAAAAAAAATGCAGGAGGTTTGATACTAACATTTATAGACCACGTATGCCATCAATTTGCTGAAGTCAGGTATTCTTCATTTCCTACACTTTCAGCATCTTAAATACAGTACCAGATGTTACTCAGCTTGTAATTATCCTGTACAGTTATGTGAAAAAAGGCTTAATGGTGCTTATTTTGTATTTGATTTTTAACTTGCTATTGTAATAGTAATATTACAAAGGTGTGTGTTAGTGGTTGTTGTCTAATAAGATTGCAGTGACCTCTGTGGGTGAAATGAGGAATATCTGCCTTGTAGAGCAATTTATTCTCATTTAAAATCTGTTTTCAAAGGAGCTTCAATTTAGGGTATAGATGAATTGAAGTTCAGCTAAACCAATCTAGTGACCCTCTGCCCCACCTTTAATTCCCACATTAGCCCTGTGTGCCTGCTGCTGGTGATTCACTCTTGTGGGCCTAAATTGGCTCAACTTGGCAGACAAACAACTCAGTAAAAGCCAGCAAAGTGAATCATCTTCCTCTGTTATCACAAGAGCTTCAGCACCAGTAGAAGGATGTGATTGAAAGTGTGTGTCCAGGAGCAGAGGGGAGGAGCAGAGATGCAACATGTGTTGTCTGATCACGTTCTTGGCGTCCAAATCCAATCTGCTCACCTCTGTTTTGTTTTGATGACATACTTTCTACTATGTGCTGGTTCTGAATTTGAGTGTTCAGCCCCAGCTCATCCATGTTAGCTTTCTGAATTTGCTGTATGTATGGGCTCTTCTAGATCCTGTGGGAAGTTGGTGACTCTAGCTCATGTCTGTGATCCTAATCTTACATCTAGGGACAGAAATCAGGAGGTTAACACCAAGGCATGTGGGTCATGATACTCAACACTTAGGTGTCTGCTGGAGGTAGGCATATCAGTTCCCAAGCAGTGAAGGTGCAGTCAATATGGTGAAATCTAGAGAGCCTCTCAGCTCACCCTGCAGCAGCACCCTGCAGTGGGACTCTGCTCTACACAGGGGAATTTCATTCTGGTTTCTATTCATTATATTGTCATGTGATACAATTCACTAATTGAGCACAGGTGCCCGGTGTAATTTGGGCTGCCTGAGGATGTCCTGCCGTTCCAAAAGGCTTGAGTCTCCAATACGTCCCCTGTCAAATCTGGCAGTCTTAGGACACTTTAAATGGCCTCAAGTAACTGGGAAACTGGTCTGGGTCCCCTGTGTCTTTTGCTTTCACCAGAAAATTCTTGTCCTTTCTTTTCCTTCTCCCTCAAGTGTAACTCAAATTTTATTCAACGAATAGATACAATTTGCTTTTGCCTTGTAGTTAAGAATGGGCCTAACTCAGGGAAATGGTACCAGGGTGATCAAAGCTACAAAAAAATTCTTTACCCGTGTTTCATTTGCATGCAAACATTCTTTCAGCGAGACTTAAAGTTCAATAACTGGTCCGTGCTTGGTGTCTGAGCTGATATTTTGATCAGACTTGCCATTGCTCCTTACACTAGTCTCTCTGTTTACAAACGTAACAACGTATGAAAACAGCATATCTTTTGCAAGCAGCTAGTATTTAAGAATATTTTTCCTTTAAGATTCATTATGTTTTAAAAGGAGATTGACCATTGACAAGACTTGTTTTTGAATCAGCAGTTGAGAGAAATGGTTGAATTTGAGAGAAATGGGCAAATGAGAGAAAAGGTTGTCCCTATCACACGGCTTTTGCCTGGAAGGGACCAGGTCTTTAAACTGCCTTGCACTAAACATCAGTACCTTCCTTGTTTGCTTTGGTAGCGTATGTCTACAAAATCTGCAAGGCAGTGAGGAGCAAGGTTGTCTTTGGGGACTGGATAGCTGTAATCTAATAACAGGTCATAATTTTAGGTTTGTAATGTGCCTACTTAAGTAGATATAAATGGAAACCGAGCATTAAGAAAGAAGCTGAATGCTTCAGCCAGACTTGTTAATGTATAGAATCTATGTATGTATTTATTTATTTATTTTAGATGGCAAGGAATTTGATGCGTTTGTGTCCTATGCAAAACTAAACTCTTCTGAAAGTGACTCCGCTTTAATTAGTGAGGAAAAATTTGCCCTGGAACTTCTTCCAGATATGCTAGAAAATAAATATGGATACAAGTTATGTATTCTTGAAAGAGATATTCTTCCGGGAGGAGGTAAGGTCCCTGGGGATGGTAAAAAATCTTCAGTTTTTATAAAATTGCATTTCAGTTTCCAAAAAACCTTATGCATCAGAGCAACAAATTTTATAATTTGGTAGTGGAATTTTTATGTTCAAATCTCATAATGTTTTGATCTTTGTACCTGGTCCCTGTAGCTGAGGCATACATACTTTGGGGTGAGGTCACTGTGAGCTACTAGGCTGAGATGAAATTCCTTGTACAAGAATTTCTTTGCAAGCAAACTCCGTTCTCTGGAAAGAAGGCCTCAAATACTTCAGTAGTTACTTTCTAAGCAACTTTGATCAGCGCCACCTGCAGTATTTAGAAAGCCCTGTGTATCTGTTCCTGGGAGAGATAAAGACAAGTCTAAGCATCCCTTGAGACCCTGTTTAAGTGTGTTGAGGTCTCAGCTGTGCCCTTCATGTCCTGAGCAGAAAGTTGTATTCTTCAGTTGTATAAGAACAGCCATGGTACCCTCTGATAGCAAACACATTTCTAGGGGTTATGTGATTACTCAGCATTCCTAATCTTGGCTTTCCTTATGTCTGGGTTTTAACTGTTGATAAAGGAACTGGTAAGTTAAAAGGCCATTGTAGAATGCAGTAACTCTCACCGTTTTCTCCCCAGCATACACAGATGAAGTTGTAACAGCTATTAAACAAAGCAGGCGGGTAATAATTGTTTTGAGCCCAGCCTATGTCAGCGGACCAAGCATCTTTGAACTGCAGGCAGCGGTGAACTGTGCATTGGAAGATAAAGGGATCAAACTAGTATTAATAAAGTTCCAGGATTTCCAAGAGCCAGAGGCTCTGCCTCCAGTAGTGAAGAAAGCACTTCGGATTTTACCAGTCGTTACCTGGAAGTCTTCCATTTCTGCTGCTCCACACAAGAAGTTCTGGAAATACATGCATTACCACATGCCAATGAAAACTACTAAGAGGCTGGGAAATTTCAGCCTGAAGGGCTTATCTCAAAGGTTATTCAGACTGGTATATTGATAGGAGAAATTTCACAGGAGGTTGACATCAGGATCAGGAACAGTAACATGATTGTCAAAGACCTTTTCTGTGTCGTCTGACCACTGTCAACTGTCACTACAGCTAGCAATAGCTCCCTCCAAAAGAGTCAGGAGGCCTGAAGTGTGACAGCACACAGCAAAACTGTGCCACTGCACACAACTGTAAATGTGAGCTATCATTCATAAATTAATATTTTATTACAATTTTTATTATATTTATTATACAATTTTGCTCTAATTTTGAGACATACAATGTTCTTTGCACTGTATTTCTTCCTGGAATATTTTTTACACTTGTTTTATAGAAAAAGATTAAAAAAACGGAACTCAAGAAGAAGCTTGCAGTTTAATTTTCTGATGCAGTCCAGTGGGACATATCCAAAGTTTTCAAATGAGTTACCTCCTCCAGTGTGAACACCAAGAAAATACCATGGGAGACTGCTACAACTGGGTATGCCAAAGGGATTCAGAAAAGAAGGACCGCTGCCTAGTCTTATCCCAGGCATCTCCATCTTTCCTTCAGTGAGAGGAAGAATTCTACCAGTTGTGGAACATTTCACACTCAGGGACACCTGCACTTGATCATTGTTGATCCTGTCTGGTGCTGGTCACTCGATGCCCACTGAACCTGTTGGCATTACAGGTGTGTTGCAGGTGTAAATCAAAGCCCTGGTTGTCACAGCCAGTAGACTTTCAGGGACTTTAAAGTCTTTCACTTGCAGTCCTCTGGCTGCCAACTCTCCAGAGTTCATATCACTTGCTCTCAAACCATCTTGCAGTCTTTGTGTGTATGTCTGCATCTGAGTGAAATGCAATGGTCCGTATTAATAAATCTGAGTAGTATAGCCACTGCTCTGTTGTTCTTCTCACTTCAAGTTAACAACTTCTCATTTTATAATGCTAATTGAATATCTCATCTGCCAGATTCCTTGCTGGAAAGTGATTTCAAGAAACACTGCTGTTAACAGGATCAGTATACTTGAAAAAAGAACTCCTTTGCAAGCAGGCTGAGCATTATCCACCTAATGCTATATCAGGTTCAAAGCTTTCATGGGAGGACTGATGGTGCTGTGAAGTTGATGGAAGATAGTTCTTCATGTAGAAGCAGAACATCAAAGGGTATCACTGACTGTACCACAGAAAATTTTGACATTGCAGTTGCACCTCTATTGGAGATTCAGTTCAGATCATTGCAATTTCGATGCAGATTTCCCAGTTGTCACCACATGTTGCCTTTTGTTTTGCATTATAGAGCATCACAGTTGCACACACTGGATCCCTTCCACAGGAAGTCAAATGGAAGATATTCTCCATCCATGAAGGGACATTCAGTGAGATCAGTTGGTCTGAAGGAATCCCCTCCCAAGCACACGCAGTGTGGTTGCAGGGTTCTCAGAACTAGCTATTTTGGGGTATCACATCTGTTCTCACCGTCTGCACTATCTGCACTGTCTTCTAACACAATTGAATCATTACTGAATTTGGGTATTTTGAATAATTTGTCAGTAAATTAAATACACTCAGTTCTAATGCAAGTAATACAGGCTTTAGAAGCTTCTAGTCAACAGCACTATGTTTGTACACCCTGTTATCCTTACACTAAATATGGTAGTTTTTGTGGAGAAGATGCTGATCTTTTAAAAAAATGATCCTTGAGAGCAGTTGGAGGGGAATAATGTGTCTGCCAAGTAAATACCTTACTGGTATGAGTAAAACAGATTTAAAATACAGGAAAACTCAAGATCCACTTTTAGCTAGGTGGTGTGGCTCAGACCTTCGCCTTTATGTATTACCTGCTAAATTACATACACGTTTAAGAGAGGGAGGCCCTCTCCAAACGGGGCTGTAATTTGCGCAGTCCCCCACCAGATGTCCCTGCCGCGAGCCCTGCACAGTCCCTTTATTTACACACCGAGCAGTTTTGTTACCAGGTGCTACAGGACCAGTGAGTAGTGCCAAGTGTGGTGCCCGAGGTGCCGGTTGAGCAAGGGAGGCAGCCAGGGAGCGAGGGCAAGAGAGGCAGGCACGAAGCAGGCTCTACCGCCTGCCCAGGCTGCCACCACCACTCCCAGCTGATGCTGTTCCCTCGTGCTGCACTTGCTGCCTGAACGGTGAGCATTGGAAGTGTTTTGTTTTGTTTTGTTTGGGTTTTTTGTGTTTGGTTTTTTTTTTTGGACAGTGGAAAAATCAGAGAGGCTGGATAAATAATGAAGTTGCAAAGGTTTTTTTATTCCTCAACAGGGTGATGCTGTGGCCAAGGTTTTTCTGGGTCAGAGGAACCTGCACAACCGGTATCTTCATACAAACTCCAGGTCCGTCTGTAACGCAAGGAACAGGGCAGGCACGTTAGGACTATAAAATGACCTCTAACAGGCAAATGAAAGAGCCCTGAGGAAGAAGTGGCTGTGGCTATGAGCAGTGCGAATCAGCAGAAGTGACTGTAGCATACCTTCATGCACCCACTATATGCTAAATCTGTAATAAAATCGTCACAGCCCAATATGGGCTCTGCCATGCTTGCACATGCAGAGCTTTCCAACCTGCTGCTGCTGCTGTTGAGCGTGGTACCCTGTTCTGCTGCTGCTTATGTGGATGAGCCCAGCCTGGAAAAGAGGTCCTTGCCTCGCTATGAACCTGATTCCAGTGGTGCTGATGACTCCTCACAAGACACAAGGCTACATGTTTTCACGCTGGACTATGACTATGTGCAAATTCCCTATGAAGTTACCCTTTGGATCCTCCTTGCCTCTTTTGCAAAAATAGGTAAGTAGAAAATGGGATCTCGGGTCCTCCTAGCTTGGAAAGAAGTTAAAAAATGACAACGTAACCAAGTAACTTTCATTAATTTCGTAGCTGGGATTGATTTTACAGTATCTGTCCTCAAAAGAACAGCTGTGTTCATTACCATGGCAATGCCAAAATTCCGTCTTAAAATGATTCCATCCTACTTAAGTTAACATATGACCTCTAACCTTCATGTCTCTTGGGTTGTGAATAGCAAGTAGCAACAGAGCTCCCTGACACAGTGCTGTCCACTCATTTTTCTAGTCCTTATACATCACAAGATGCTGGAATTTTGCAACCTGACACAGCTGCAGAAATCAGTTACACCAGACTGAGGCTTCAAGTGTATTGAATTTTGGGGAGAAAGTGTAAAGAATTCTTCCTTTGTGTGAATAAGAGGAAACATTTCCCTCTGAGTTTTAGTTGTACATATTTGCTCTTTAAAGTTGGTGTGAAAAGTAATACCAGAGGAGAGAGACTGAGACTCTCTGAGGGTGTGGATCATCAGAGATGCAGGCTAAGTACCTTGTGAATACATACCAATGCATCTAGCTTCTATTAGAGCTCCATGTGGGTATCTGAATGGGGAAAGACAACTGATGGAGCAGTAATTGCAGTAGGGACTGCAATTAACATGGCAAAAAATGACCATTCAGAATTTTGACCATTCAGAATTAATGCAGCAATATCAAATAAATGAAGACGATGGTAATAATGCGAAGAGTTGCATACATAAAATCTCCCTTTTCTTTTGACCTTTCTGCGGGATTTTCAAACATTTCCTTAGAACAGACTCATAGGTGAGACTGATGTTTTTCTGGAGGTGGCCTGAAGATAAACATTTTTCATGTCATAGTCACCCAGCTGGCAAAAATCATTACCACTAACCGTAATTTGCCAGTTTCATTATAGCTGATGCCCTCAATCCAATTCCAACAAATGTCTTCACTGATAACATAACAATCAAAATTTTCACAAATAAAATTTGTTATGGCATTAGCAGAATGTGTTAATAGTAAACATATCTACTAAATTGTTTATCTATCATCCATAAAAGCGCAGGACTTGACATATGGCACATCTACACAATATTCTTGTTTTGAACAAGAAATAGATACTTTAGAAAAACTGTGTGATGCCTCCCAGATGGACCTGTTCCTTTTACTGTGAGTTTTCAAATAATATTATTTCTGATGGAAAGTGTGGAGCTGTTAATTTCAAATATAATTAGAAGAAAGAGTTAGTTAGAATAATCTGGTTACCCAGGCAATTAGATTTCCAAACTGTTAAAGTTTTCAGTGTTTTATTCAGGTGTGATCTTCTTTCTGGATTTCAAGATTTAAGGGTGGGAAACAGTTCCAAGATCTTGAAAGGCAGAACAATCCCCTTATTCTGTAAAACTGGCAGAAGACTTGAAAATGATTTTTTAAATAAAAAGGCAGATGACTAGAGTTATAATATTAACATACTTCTTGGTAAAAAAAAAAATAGTGCCCTAAAAATTATTGAAAATTTCATAAAAATATTTTTATATTCCTCTGTGTTTGAAGACTGATAATTCAAGGATCACAGAAATATAGTCATGGCAGAACCTTCTAGAGTTGCATCAAATCTGAACTAGCTTCAAGCATGGAGTCACAGACATTGGATTTAAAGGTTTCTTAGTCTGCCTCATTCTTTTAAGTGTAAAAAAATCCTGACATTTGCAGTACAGGCACCTCTCACTCACGGTATGATCACACAGTTCCTTGTATAGTGGCTAGATGAGCCAGTAGCAGGTGGGAAGTCAGGATTCTTGGAGAATATTCTCCTCCCAAATTGTGGAGGATCTTTTCAAAGAGGTTTCTGCCTTCCCAGAAGCGGAGCTTAAGCTCAGACATTCTTGCTCAGAAATCAGGAGCTGGGCAGCAGGAAAAGAAGAAATTCTGGGTCAAACTCTTGCCCTGCTTTAGTGATAGAAGTGTGGGAATGTTTAGTTTGGAAAGGAAGAGTACTGCCTGTTTTTACCTTCGTAATCCTTAGAGCAAAAGCTGGCTGGCTGAAGACAAAGATGCAGGCAAGACAATCATCTGACATTAGGTAATTTAAACTTGAATAATCCCCTAATGTTTTATTCAAGGTTTCCATATCTATCACCGATTACCAAGACTTATGCCTGAAAGCTGCATCCTGATTGCCATTGGAGCACTAGTAGGAGCAATCATCTTTGCTTCCCATCACAAATCTCCACCAGTGATGAACACCAGTATTTACTTCTTGTATCTCCTTCCCCCTATTGTCCTGGAGGAGGGTTATTTCATGCCAACTCGACCATTTTTTGAAAACTTTGGATCCATTCTTTGGTGGTCTGTTCTGGGAGCTCTGCTAAACTCATTTGGGATTGGCCTCTCCCTCTATGGAGTCTGCCAGATCGAAGCCTTCGGCCTGACTGACCTGAACCTGCTGCAGAACCTGCTCTTTGGCAGCATGATTTCAGCAGTGGATCCCGTGGCAGCTCTGGTAGTTTTTGAAGAAGCCTCCGTTAACGAGCAGCTTTACATGATGATCTTTGGAGAGTCATTGCTAAATGATGGCATAACTGTGGTGAGTTCCTTTCCACTCCTTCTCTTCCCCTCTTTGGACTCTTGTGGCTTGTAGGGTTACTGGGCACAGGACAAGAACATCTCAAAGGAGATCCTAATACATTATTTATTTTATGAATACTCCACTCAATTGCACACGAGGGATTTTAATGTATGCAAAAATTACATCTTATATTACCTCCTTCAAAAGCATGTGTCTTGGGGTTTAGAGCTGCCAGGAGAGGGAAACATATGTATGAGATGTGTTCTTGCATTCACTGAAGTGAACGGATAAGCTACAGCTGATTTTCCTGGTAGGATCGGTGTAGGACCTTGGAATGTTCTTGACATTGTGCAAGCAAATAAATAGAAAATTGTACTGCTTAAAGACTGAAGGTGGCAAGGGTAGAAATACAGGAGACTCAGCTTTCTCATATACCTGAGAGAGTCCTCTGGAAAAAAAAAAAAGGCAAGCCAGATGTGGACAACCTCTAGAGGCTACACTCTGTCCTCCAGCCCCTTCTAGAAATCTCACCAGAGGCCTTAGACAGGAATTCCAAACGCCACTAAAACCTTCACACAACTGTTTCTATCAGTAAAAAAATTGACAAATGTTTGCCTTTTTTGGCTGTCTTGTCATAAACATCCAGAAAAAATGTTTCCTCAATAAGAGAGATTTTGTTTAGTTGATTGGGTTTTTGTTGTTGTTTGTTGTTGTTTTTTTCTTTTTAACAGGTAATGAGTGTTTTTACAGAGTTCCTTTCGCTAATATTTTTCCCCCCTATCTCATTAGTTCTGCTAAAATTGGAGCAACCTGAAATTCTAGCTGTAAGCATGAGTGACAAGAACATTTAAAACATATGTTTTTCAAGGAAGAAATTTCAAGCAGGACGTTTATTGCTCAGAAACCAACAGGACTGCTCATGTGGTACAAATTAATGGCAGGTTCAGGAGTTTCACTAGATAAGATCTTCACAGAATTTAAATCACAGGAATCTAAACCACATAAAAACTATTCAGATACTGCTATACATGAGGTACAGCCCAACTCAGACTTGTAAAATCTGTACAGAGTTCACTGCTGAAAGGCTTCACGGGAGAAGTGCAATTTATGAGTATCGAGAAAAGAAAAAGGAACAAAGTAACTTCTTGCAGCCACAGCCTATTGATCATAAATCCTTCCTCTTGGTGATCAGAGATACAGGGCTGATGTAGAGCTAAGGGACAAGTGTTATTTAATTTACATGCAAACTACATGGGTGCTACAGTTGTAACAGAAAAAATCCCCACTGCATCTATTACTTACACTTGTCTTTTTGGTTTCTTCAAAAACTGACCTCAAAAATGTAATACCTCTTTTTCACACGGGAAGAGCTTGTTTCGTGCTTTTTTTGATGGGCTCACTACCTTCCCTTTCCTTTTCTCCCAGCTATTTATGATGCAGGTCCAACTGCTGATGGTATTTACCTGAGCTTCCAGTCAGGATCCTGTTGGAATATAAACGTGCAGTGACAGAAAGCCTTTTAAAGCAGTGGACTTAGACACTCCTCAGCAGCACTGGATGTGTTAGTAAAAGAGATGAAAGGGCTGTACATGGGATATGTTGGGTCCACCACTGAGAGTTCCCATTGCCCCACACGCTCTCATCTTTGGGGCTCATCTCAGAGCTGCTGCATTGCCATCAGTTTGTCAGCTCCTGCCACTGCATCTCTGCATCAACCACTGCTCATCCCCTTTCTGGGCATTTGAGTTTTCAAAATCTCTACCTGGCTTCATGCTTAAGAACACTGAAGTATTTGTCACCTGAATGGAGCCCAGTAGGTGACTTTCTCCTCTCTGATATCCCACTTACTTTTTTCCAAGACTTTAAAACTGTTTATCTCAGGTGTCTTCTCTTACCATTTCCTTCTCTTTCTCTCTTAACAGTTTCATTTGCTCTAACTCTCAGTGTTTAAAAAAGATAGTATCACCAAGATATATTAAGCATACATATCTTTTTATTGTTTAAATACAAATATCCCCTGGTTCTCTCCAGCCTGCTTATCAGCTTGAACATTTTTTCCCCAGCAGGAAAAACTGGTATGAGTTTTGTTGAACTTGTGTGTTACATTTGAGGAAGCAATAACACAGTCTCCTATATTTAGTTCAATATCCTGGTATATATAAAAAAATTACAAAATAACAGACTGTAGAATTAGAATTACAGTCTAGAAGTTATGACTTTGCCTTAAGGGGCTGGGAGAAAAGTGGATAATTTACTCTTTTTACCCATTGGTACCTTTTCCTATTCCCCTCACTAGGGCCGTGTCCATGGATGGAACAAGAAGGTTCCAAATCCTGTTAATTGCTTCTTTCCCAGTTATTTCTGATTGGACTGCTAGCATCAGAATAGTTCAGACAGCAACAGGTCTGGACCTAGGCGGCATCATACATTAGTGGAGTTTCAAAGCCCTGTTCAAAAAAGGGTAGTAAATCCAGTGCAGATCTTATTCAAACCTGAACTCAGGTAGAATACCCTGATTTTGCTGTGAAGTGTTTCAGGCATCTGAAGCAATGCTCCCATATATACACAGATAATTTTGTTCTGTACAGGAGCTGAGAACTTGTATGCACCAGGAAATGCAATATTCCCTGACTGCTTAATCTCTGAGGCTTGATTTTAGAAATACTAAGAACACCTACGCAGTGTATTCAAAATGAGTGGCAGTGACTATATTCTCTAATGGAACCCTCTCTTCTTTGTATGCAGCAGAACAGTTAAATCTATTACATGTTGAAGACCTAAGTAAATTTTTTTTTTTATTTGAGGAGAATTGAAACTGCCTCTTTGATGTCACTGAGAAAGACTTTGACCACTGGTTTGGGTGCCAGGAAGGAGGATGGAGATATTCTCTGCTCCCACTGTAAAAGCTGTTCCACTGTGCTACAGTCAAACTAACTACAGTGGTCAGAAATAATTAATTAGCAGGGTGGTGAGAAAGAATTATCAAGACAGTCTGTGTTGCTGGTTAAGGCAGTCACTTGAAAATAATTTCTTCCAGTGCTTCTGATGTGGATGGTATGTGCAGTAATTGTACATAGACACCTGGAGCATGGAGCAGTCCCTGCGGAGTCCCCTGTGGCAACAGTGTCATGCTCTCTCTTCCTCTCCCTGGTTCTAAGAGCTGCCCAGTGGTACAAAATTGTCTCCAAACAGCCCAAAGCATGACATTCTCAGACTTGCTACATGACACCACTATCAATCCATCCCTTCTTTTTATGTGAGCGAAAGCCTTCTAATCTGATTCAGGCTTTCCTAGTATGAAAAGGAGTCTACTACTCCATTTACTGGCATAAACATTGCAATGTAACTTAGCTGATCCTTACTTACATGACACAGTGCAGGTTGTGGTACAGAACAGTTTACTCCCACAAAGTACGTTACAAAAAAAGAAGGAAATTGTGTCGTATTTCCATAGCTTCCATTTTGATGCCAAATCAGTTAAATCATATAGACACTTAAGGAGCTAAAAAAAGAAAAAAAAATTCTTGTTAAGTCATTTGCTGAAAATAACTTTCTTTCTTCATAAGTCAGCATAGATTCATGCTGTGGTATCATTTATTAAGAATGACAAGTCTTAGGAAGATGCCAAAGTCTACAAGAAAGGGAAACAGAGAGAAAACAGGCTCTGAAATTAAAAGCTATAAGGTAGGTAGGGTGAGGTTTGCTTACTGTGGAGACATGAACACTCTTTTCCTTATCTGCCACCGAAGAGCCAAATTTCATACACTGGCATTAGGAAAAAGTAGTTCTGGGTATTTTCTTAAATGAAATATTTTGTTTGGCTTTGTCTGTCTCCCAGAACTATTAGTGATGAGCCTCCTGGAGAACAGACTGTGTGACAGCTCAAGGTTACATGTCCCCAGCAGCAATTTAAGATTAGATAGTAGCTGAGCAGTAATTATTATCCTAATGAGCTTGACTCTTCTACCTGCAAATACCTGCTTTAGTCTTCTTAATAGCCTTCTGGAATTAACTAGATGAAGAAGAAAGACCAAAGAAAACCATAAAATGCAAATGACTTTGGTCTATTTATTGTTTTTGAACTAATGCTTTAATGCAACAGCTTTGGAGACCTGGTGTCTAGTTGTTTACCAAATTCTCTTCAAAACTGAAAGGTGACTTTCATGTGTTACACACACACTGTAAACAGATCTGACAGGACATAATATTAACTGATTGTCAGCAACCTCTAAGGCCTTTTTATTACTACACCACTCATTACCCTGGAAATTTTATGTTAATTTCTAAAAGATTAATGAAAGTGAAATATGCCTAAAATTTTTCATTAACAGTTTCTGCAGAATAGAAATTATTGACAATAAAAGTATGGTAAAGTTTTCTGCTCTAAATGGAAGATATTTTCTTTACAGACCAAATGCATTACATAAAATTTTAATTTGCATTCAATTCAATCTTTATTCTAATCTGATATTTTCTTTTAACTTTTGTAATTTCAAGCTTTCTAGTCAAAATGTGTATATGTGCAGGGTCCTTAGAACATTTAGAGTGTCACAGTATTTGGTTCTTACTTTGAGATTGTTCTCTGGGGAGGTTGTTAAGTGGCATCAAGCTCCAAATATATGATGATAGAGAAGCTTTATTTATCTAGCTAGAGACAATACGAAAGTGAGGCTACCCCCTTCCCTTCCCTTCCCTTCCCTTCCCTTCCCTTCCCTTCCCTTCCCTTCCCTTCCCTTCCCTT
>VZTI01000835.1:1955711-2003927 GCA_013397865.1 Struthidea cinerea
CTTCCCTTCCCTTCCCTTCCCTTCCCTTCCCCTGCTATCTTTTCCATTCCCAGTGATGTTTCATGATTTTTATGTGTCAAGTGCTATTGCAAAACATGTAACATTCCTGAGTCCATCTAATGAGGTTTGTCCAGTCTACTGATCCTATAGACAACCTAAATGGGATTTAAATCAAATATGTGATTCTTAGTCCCTGCCCTGCCCCATCCTGAGTCAGAAGGAGAACGTGGAGGGTACAGCCTGGGGCTTTTAAGGTACATGGCTGGGCTTTTAACTTCTGCTACGAAGACCAAAAATTAAATTTACCTCCAGAAAACAAACAAAAAAAGAGTATTTTTTGATTATTCAGTGGCATGTGGTCCCCCAGTAATTTACTTCTATTCCACAGACATTTACCCTTCTTTTTTTTGCTCTTTTTCAGGACACTTAACAGACCCTTACTTCTGGGACTTGTTAAGAACAATCTGAGATTTCAATTGTTACTTCGCTAATATGTCTAAAGCAATTTCAGGCATACAAAGACACAGACACACACAATGTTTCACCTATGACATGAGTAAGCCTGCCAGCTTCAGAAGCACACCTGACTGCTGTCTTCTTATTTTCACATGTAGGTTTTATACAACATCTTCATTGCCTTCACCCAGATGCACAGGTATGAAGAAATTGAATCCATCGACATCTTTGCTGGCTTTGCTCGCTTCTTCGTGGTGGGGCTGGGTGGAGTCTTGTTTGGCATCGTGTTTGGATTTGCCTCAGCATTCATGACACGTTTCACCCACAATGTCTCTTCAATCGAACCCCTGCTGGTCTTCATGTTCAGCTACCTGTCATACTTGTCTGCTGAAACCCTTTACATCTCCGGCATTTTGGCGTGAGTAATTCCTTTTGGCTTTTTGGATGATCTCTTTGAGGAAGTGGCATTGTTTTGTGGTGGTTTGCTCAAGGTTGGTACAACACAGATATTCAGTCTCTGGCTTAGAGAGGGAGTGGACAGCTTCTTAGAGATCTGTAAAATGCAGTGGTAACTAGGAAAAGCAAACCCACAGTCAGTGTAGGCACAGACACGCTACCAAGGAGTGCTGGCAAAAGTACTGCCAGTTGTGGGTAAAGTGGCCAGTGCTGCCACCATCTGTCTGCGATCTCTGATAAGATCAGCAGCAGGAGAGAATGATTTGATAATACAGCGGTTTATCTGTATTTATTTCTGAGCAGTTTCATGATCAGATTATAAGAGAGACATAAAGCAATGAGTGTGGAAAACATACGAAGGGGCACCTGAGTTCTTTGTGAACTTCAGCTCTAACACAATTTAATGGAATTACATTATATTTGAACAGCATTACTGGGATTGAAACGGGGCAAAACCAGGCGAAAGAGAAAATCACTTACTCATGCATACTTATAGCCATGTATATGAATATTGACAATCATATTTTTTGTGGTCAGGATAGGTTGATACTGCTGTAATGCTGGGGACATGTCCCTCAAAGTATGTGATGGCGTGGGTGCCTGATGCAGAAAGAAAGCTGGCAGGTTCTTGACTGGAGTAAATTCAGAGAGGGTGAGAATTTTGGGAAGGAAAGAGGATGGCAGCAGGAAAGGAGCTGGAAGAGGAAGGAAGGAATAGGTATGGAAGTGAGCGACTTAAGGAGAAAACTGCTGTCAGGTGAGTTTCAAGGACACCACAGCAAACAGCCCATCTGCAGGCTAAAGCATAGAGATGGGAACATGATGTTGCTGAATGCTCCGGCTGGTGCTGCTGGCTGCCGTAGGCTCAGTGCACAGCTGGTGGGTAGCAGCAGCTTTGAATGGCCTGTACTGGCTCTGAGCTTTCATGTTGGGTCTTGGAGGACCTTGTGTTCCAGAAAGTGCTTCCCTCTATAGAGGACAAACCAGTTTAAACTTAACAAATACAAGCATATGGCTGCTGATGACCAGACAGCTGCATTTACTCACCTCAACTTGTGAAGCTCTGGTTTCATAGAATCACAGAATTTGGTTTGGGTTGGAAGGGACATTTAAGGGCCATCTAGTCCAATGCCCTGGCAATATGCAGGGACATCTTCAGCTAGATCAGGTTGTTCAGAGCCCTGTCCAAACTGGCCTTGAATGTTTTCACAGGTGGGACATCTGTCACCATTCTGGGCAACCTGTTCCAGTGCTTCACCACTCTCATTGTAAAAAAGTTTTTCCTTATATCTAGTCTAAATCTACCTAAATCGTTTAGTTTAAAACCATTATCCCTTGTCATTTTGCAATAGGTGTTACTAAAAAGTTAGTCCACATCTTTCTTACAGGCTTCTTTTAACTGTCAAAAGATTGAAATAAGGTGTTCCTAAAACCTTCTCTTCTCCAGGCTGAAGAAGCCCGGGTTGTTTAGGTTCAGAGCAGAAGTGCCTTTGTAAAAACAATGTTTGCAGGATGGCTCTGGGAAGCAGTATTTGAATATTTAAACATTAAATAAGTAGTTAGACAGGATATAGATTATCTTGAACAATTAGACAAAGCAGATGAGTCTTGTGCTATGTTTTGTATAACCAACACATGCTCAGATTGAGGTGACTGGCAACTTTGGTTGAGCAGGATTAGATCTACTATACAGTGAGCACTAATACCATATGGACCCTTTCCTACCTGCACTGCCCAAAATACTGCTTCCCTGCCTGTTCCTTGCACTAGACTACATAGCTCTTTATTCTTTCACTTCTTATTTTCGTTGGAGTTCTGAAATTATCAGTAATATAAGAATGTTAATATAATTGGGATTTATTATTCTTACTGCTTCATTAAGGAAATTATTGCTTGTTTTAGAGATGGGAACTCATTGTCACCTTTCTGAATTATTGAGGATTCATTCATTTTTCACTTGGATCATGAAAGTCTATTATGTATGTGTATCTGAAAGTCAACAGTATTAATCATTAATGCCTAATGGCCTTGTCTTGGAGTGTCCTTGGACATGCTAAATGACTCAGCTCCACCAGGATACCCTTGAGATTTCTTCAGCGGAAATTAAATGAGCAGAAACTGGAGAAAGGTTGTTTAATGAAGAGTCATCATTCTCTGAATTCACAAGTTTGGAAAAATATCATTACAAGAAGCCCCAAAAGACTAAAATCGTATCAGTAGAAACTAGATAGGTGATGGAATATGTTACTAGCATAGCACTCCATCTGTGTATTACCTATGGAAAATGCAGAGGGGAAAGGGAATCCCCTTCAGTAGGGCTGATCAAAGACTGCTGCTCCATGTGATTGTCACCAGCGTCTGTGCTGGGGGGCTGCTGATGCCTCTGAAGCAGGCTCTAGTCTTCGTTAACAGTGAAGAAGTGAAAAACATCCCTTTGCTTCCTTAGGTACATTCCCCACACCCTAGGTAACTAAAGGGAGAAGGACATCTCTGTAGGATAATTGACTTTTCTCCTGCTGTACAACAATGGCCAGCTGTAGTTGGAGAGTCCTGAAGCTTGCCCTGGCACTGCTGATCTGCCAGCCAGCTGCCAGGGAGCCATGGGAGCTTTGGCCCTGGCATGGGACTACCATGATCTGCCACTGCCACCTCACGGGAGAATATCACTAACAGGCAGGTTATGTCTCCCTAACTGATCCACCTGTAAGCTGGCACAAAACCAACCTGCCTGTTGTTTGAGACAAATATTTGGTGCTTGGTGGCTCCATGTTAGGCATTCAGGATAAAATGGACTTTGAACTGGAATATGATACCCTCACTTCCTTGTCAGGAAGGCTAAGTAGTTTGCTTCCTTTATCCTGTATGTAAAGCAGGTTTGTAAACCTGAATGAAAATGCTTTTCTATCTAATGAAATAGCTGAAGTTACTGAAATAAAAAAGGCTTCTTCTTATGATGAAGGTTGTTGGAACCCCGAATTCTGAGAATTTCATCCTTTCAGTTCTGACAAGCAATGATCCTCAACAGCACACTCCATTTGACCTTAGACCTTGGGAAAGACTTCCCAGATTGTGTGATAGCACTGAGGTTGTTGCTGTGTAATTAAAGTTATGTCACTGGGTGGAATATGTAGAAGCTTACGTTTATGGAATATAGTAGTATATATATGCGCGTGTAACAATATGGAGGATTTTGGGTGTGGGTTTTTACTTCTTTCTTCTTTCTTCTTCACAAATCTGGGTGTTCTGTTATTGGGTCAAAAGTCCCGCAATGCAGAACATGAATAGTTAGTTATTGGATTATAAGTGCAAACATATTACTTGGCAATTCTTAACTGGTTAAATTAGGCTTTAAATAGCCTTGGAAATTGAAACTCATGGCCATTTTCCACCTTGTTAACTAAGAGGCGCACTCCGTGCAGGAATGCCATAGATAAGAAAATAATAAATATCAATTAGAAGAAAAATCCTGCGTCTCCTGCCTTTCAATCCAAACTCTGAGTACAAGAACTATAGAGTCAGAGGCAAAACGAAAAAATTAGAGATTTTTACAGAAGGTCAGAATCTGGTGATGGAGAGCGCAGGTAATGATGGCTGATGTTGTCCTTAACTGAAAAGAAGAACAGGTTGTGGCTGATCTCTGATGTTTTGCTTGATACAGGATGACAGCATGTGCAGTGACAATGAAAAAATATGTGGAGGAGAATGTTTCCCAGAATTCTTACACCACAATAAAATATTTCATGAAGATGCTAAGCAGCATCAGCGAGACCCTGATTTTTGTGTTCATGGGAGTGTCTACAGTGGGGAAAAACCATGAATGGAACTGGGCCTTCATTTGCTTCACTCTGCTCTTCTGCCTCATTTGGCGGACACTGAGTAAGTCAGCTTTTGCAGACAACCTTCTCTGCACCTCTGAGAAAAACTCTTTGGTACAAAGTTGTGTTAGAAAAGTCTGTGGGGACAGGCACAACTGGTTAACAACAAATTTACTTGGTTTATACTAGTAACAAGCAAATTTCACAAATCTACACACAGAGAAAAAGGGAAAAAAGCCCCACACAAATCTGAATGCCAGTCTCCAAGCACAGACTTTATGTTTAGGTGAGAATGGAATTTGTTAAGCAAAATCAAAATATTATCATGGTTATGCTTATAGAGATGTTTATATCTTAATTTACTATATGCCCTTGGGTAAGTGGGCCTAATAATGATTTCATCACACACTGTCATTAACTTACTAATTAGATAATGTATATCATCACACTTCTAGTACTGTAACACTACAGGTCCTGGGCTGGGAGTGCTAGAGGCATACAAAAAGAGGGAAGGTGAAGATTAGCACTGATAGATAACTGAAGAGGGACTTACACTACATGTAAGCCAACCACACTATGCTACTGCTCCTCACAGGTAAAGTCTGAAGTTTTAAACGGCTAAAAAGTAGTGCCTGTGTGAAATGACTCCATTTTTGCACATGCTATGTCCCATTCCTGCAAAGGTCTCCTATTCCTGACCCATGAGGCTGGGATTCCTCTAGCATGGGCAGGGCAGTTTATAGACAATGTCAGATGAGTTGTGGGACACGGTTTCTCATCTTCTCCTAATGTCCGGGATGGGTTGAAAGTAATGTTGAAAAGGGAGAAGCAATAAGGAGGCTGGTGGTTGGTGTTCTGGAGGTGGCAGCAGTCCTCGTACACTTCTCCCAAGAGCTGCTCTTGTGCCTTTTAACCAGTTCACTGCAACTGTGGAAACAGAGAGGCAGCACATTGCCAGTGTCTCCCTCATCTACTGGTACTGTCCTGCTAAACTTCCTAGACAACATAAGAAAAGAAGGAATGGCTTGCTGGGTCAGACTAACCCTCCAGTGCTGTCTTCAAGAGACCATGCAGGAGATACTAATTTTTGTAAGGGTAATTTATAATTTTAAAGAAAATGAGAAATCCAGATATTCTATCAGGTGGCCTTGGAGGAGATATTCTGAACACTGAAATTTAAGCTAACAACATTGGCTAAGTTAGTACTTTAGTTCCTCCATGATTCATTTTTAGTCAAAGGACTTCAATGTGGGGCAGAATTCTACACTGGGCACCTGTCACCGCCTTCTTCAGCCACCAGCACCTGTCCATATTCCCTTTAGAGCCAGAGCTGGTGGCTAATGGCACCCCATGGGGCTCAGTACAGAGACCAATATGTTTTTAGTCTTCCTTAATGAGCTGGAGGAAGGAATGGAGTGCACATCTAGGGACTTTGTGGCTGACAGGAAACTGCAGGGAATAATTAATATTCTGGATGGCTTCCATTCAAAGAGACCTGGATAGGCTGAGAAATGGACTGACAGAAAGCTCATGAAGTTCAAGAAGAGCACATGCAAGGACTTGTGTGTTGGAGTAACTTCATACACCAGTATAGGCTTGGAGTCTCATAAGCAGCCCTGCAGAAAAGTCCTGGTCTGATAGACAGCGAGTTGAACACAAGCCAGAATTATGTCCTTATGACAAAGAAGTCAGCCGTGTCCTGGGCTACATCAGCAAGTGTGTAGGCAGCGGGTCCAGAAAAATGTTTCTTACCCACTCTTCAAAACTGGTGGAAATGTGTGCTATCTTCAGAGTGCTGCCTGCAGTTCTGGGCTCCCCAGCATGCAAAGAACAGGATTGTTCTGGATCAAGTGCAATAGAGGCCACCAACCTGGTCAGAGGCTGGAGAACCGGATGTATAAGGAATTTCTGAGAGTGCTGAGTCTGCAGCCTGGGGAAGATCTGGCACAAGAGAGAAGTTATCACTTTCTACAAGTACATGATCAGAGGAGAGGAGAGAGAAGATGGATCCAGATGCTTCTCAGAGCTGCAGAGCAATAGGGCAAGGGAGGACAGACACAACTGTAACATGGGAAATTCTGATTAGACGGTAGGAACCCATGTCTTAACATGAAAATTACCCACTATTGTAACAGTGGCCCAGCCCTCTGTTCTTAAAGGCTTTCAAGACTTGATTGGAGCTTTGAGCAATCTGATTAGCTCTGCTTTGAGTAGGGACTAGAATAGGTGAATAGATGAACTCCAAAGTTCTTTTCCAGCCTACAGTACTGAGTCAAACTTTTGGGGCCAGACAAGTGTTGGCACCAAACATCTGAGATTAAGTTCCTCTTTCTTAAACCAATTAGACTGCTTATCCCTCAGACAAAAAGAATACAAAAGCAGAAAGAAGATGATGGTTTGACCTTCAAAGCCAATATACCTTTCAAGACCCTTGACTTTGAAGTCTGTGAGCCCCAGAGGAAGACATTGAACAGAAGAAAATGAGAAGAGTGGAAACCTGTGAAGCTTTGAGTACGTGGATCTGAACAACTTTATTATAAAGGGAAGGCATAAGTACTCAGTATTAGAGGCGATATGATTCCTGTGGGTTGACAGCAAAAAGAAAGTAGTTACGTATTTTCTTGCTGTATCTGTACCAAGCGTGACCTCTAAATTTGTAAAGACTTGCTTTCTATTTTGAAATATCCTTCCAATCAAGACAGAATCAGAGCTCTCCTGATATAAAAGCTGTTTTCCAGCCACATGTCCATCCTTCTCTCAGACACCAAGGGGAGTGCTAGAGCTTTCCAGAGGAAGGACAAAATATTTTCTGCTAAATTTGTGTGTTAAAATGATTACATCATTTTCTCTGAAGCTTGAATAAAGTAAAGAGAATTGGCCTGAGGGTGATACCTCACATACGCTGTTTCAGTCTGAGTACCTGATGTCTAGCATAGTTATAAGTAGCCAAAAAAGGTCTTGCATAAAGTGGTATCCAGCAACCTACATAACAGGATACTGCTACTGGCTTTACCTCTAATAATCTGAATGTATCAGTGGCAGCTGTGTAAAATAACACCCATAATTATCAGCATTTGTCAGCTTTTATGTCAGTAATTTAACGGTTTCCACATAAACCATAGGATACATATTTCTTACGGAAGATGAAGAAGATTGAGTAAATCAAACAAATTGCTAAAAGTGCTCTAGAAAGAAAAGTTGCAGTCCTTAGACAGCTTCAGACTGTCTTATTAATTTTAGATTTTATTAAAACTAAAATGAAATTTGAGAAATAAACAAAGAATTAGAGACACAATAAGACTGAGGATTAAAAATTAAAATGCTATTACTCTGCATTTCAGTGAACCTGTCCACAGGACTTGTTGGTAAAGCACTGTTCAAACACTTTAGGCAGATACTGTTCAGAAGGCAGGAAACATTGCAAGGGAAGACACAAGAAAATCTCTCAACCAGTCATTTTTCTTGTCTCTGGAACACTTTGGAGAAAACTATGGAACATAAATATAGGAAGTAAATATTTTCCCCTAATCTCTCTTCTAAACTGCATTAATGAATTTAAATCCTGAAGCCATTAGGAACCACAGTATTTTATAGGAGATATTTCACACAAGCCAAGTTCAGCAGTTGTTCAAAGAGGAGCTGCAAGAAACCAAAACTGAAAAAAAACATGGGCTGTCAACAGTTCCCCAAGCCAAGACTTTGTTTTGCTTTTAATATTTAATATTTTCTTTTTCTTGATTAATAATAGCTGTGGATCTTTCCCTTCCTAGGTGTCTTTGCTCTCTTCTACATCAGTAACAAGTTCCGGACATACCCCTTCACCTTCAAAGACCAACTCATTATTTCTTACAGTGGCCTCCGAGGAGCCAGCAGCTTCTCTCTTGCATTCTTGCTTCCAGTGAATCTCTTCCCCAGAAAAAACCTATTCATCACTGCAACTCTTGTGGTTATATATTTCACTGTGTTCATCCAAGTACGTATATTTCTTAATGAATTCATGTAATAGAGGTGACTGAAACCTTCATGGTTAAATTGCATTGAATTTACTCTTAGGCTAGGACAAGTTATCATATTTTAGGGTCAGATTTAGCACTGCACTATGTAATTAGCCTTTTTAGGGCTTTTAGGTATTACAAAAATTCTGTATTGAAAACACGTATCTTCTAAAATATTCAGGGGAGAGGGCACTTGGTGTCCAAAATTGCTTATGTTCATTCCACATGCATTTCCTGGTGCTTCCAATTTAATAAGTATTTTAACTTTACATTTCAGCACTGATTCATTCTTTATTAGTGATGTATCTCAAACTGACCAGAAAACAGTATGCCTGTTTTATGACGGATTTTGAATTTTATACTTTTATCTTTGTCTGTCTTGGAGACCAAACACAAATATTTTGAAATCCTTTGTAAAAGCATATTAAAAAAAAGATATAGTGAATAAGTCGCATTTGTAAGTATAGGTGTCTACTGTAGATATTTGGGTTATTCCACCTTGCTTACTGCTGTTCTTGGAAGAACTGAAACTTCTAGAGAACATGCATCCCATATGTTGTATTTTCCAACACCAAGGTCTCAGATCATCTAGGGTGCCAATGGGGCACTGTGCACTTGTGATAAGAACGGCACTTAGGTTCCACCAGAATGTTTCAGAAAAAAATCAATTTGTTTCTATTTTGCCTTTTAAAATGGTTTTCTGTAGCAGTGCAGAAAAGAAATAAGAAAACCTGAAAGCTGTTTCAAAGTGAAAAACCCCTGGAATTTTTAATACTGAAAATGTTGAAGTAAATGGATTCACTTACCAAAATGAAAAAAAAAAAAAGATTGCAAGACCTCACAAAGATAGTATTTTCTTTCAAATGAGTCCTCTTTTGAAGATGATTGCCAATGAGTCAGTTACTTTACATAATTAGAATATGCCAATAAATATAATCTCACAGAAAAAACCCTTTTAAAAAAAAGTTTTTGATTTTTAATTCTCTTCTGTAGCTCTCCATAAAAATAATAGTTCATTTCTGTGCTAAGACACAGCTTTCCTAATTGATTAAAATTATCCCCTTTCCCTTTCTTTCTATTTTTGCCTAAAAGATGATTAACAATTCAACTCATTATTCCAAATGTAGGGAATTACAATTGGACCATTGGTCAGATATCTGGATGTTAAAAAGACGAACAAAAAGGAATCTATCAATGAAGAAATTCATGTGCGAGTAAGTGTTTTATGTCAGTAACTGGTATCCCAAAAAGAAGAGAACAGGTATTCCAAAAGAGCTGGACAGAGGGAGGCACTTGGAAGCCTGGCATTCAGTGGATTTGGACACTCAATGCTTTTGAGATTATATGGAGCTTAACCCTAGGCATAATTTTCTAAAATATTGCATCTCATTTATATTCGTATTTGCTATCATATTATACTATCATTTCACAAGTGTTATGTGCGTAGTAGGTCTCTTATTTATCAGTACTTTGACCATGGGAGGATGGAAACAGAAACGCAATGTTTACAAAATGCACTCACCATCCTTCCTAGCTGGATTAGTCAGAAACCTTTGTTGCCATCTTTTGACTGGTTCTAGACATACTGAAAAGTCTTTAATCAAGATTTATTGAACTGAGTTGAACCATTGGACTGCGAACTTAGTTTCAAGTTATTCTGAGCAGTGATCTTTTCTCCTCTCAAACATTAACTTCAGTTCTCAAATTACTATTATATAAAATAGCAGAAAGTTGCTCTATCTGATTTAATGTTACAGAAAAGGTATGTACATTCTTTCATTGCACAATAGGGGATACGTTCGAAGTTAACAGAAACACTGTGCCTTCAAATGAAACACACACAGACATTAGCAAAATTAGAGTATGTCAACTGATTTTGAATTTAAATTGAATTTAATTCTTACTATTTGAACATTTACACTTAATCTTGCATTTAAAAGCACCCCTTATGACAATATGTCTGTAAAAATTGGCCTTTTTCTGTCTCTATAATGCTAGCAATGCACAAAAAATGGCTGAAAGTAATCGTAGTTAGCAGTGACCAGTCTCAACATCATTCTGCAAATTCCTCAGAGACCTTACCAGTCAAGGTGAAGGTGTTGGTACCTGGCCCTGTGCCTCTCCCAGGAAGGTCACACATGCAGAGGGGAAACCTGGTTGACAGAACCAAGAATTTATTTTTTGGGTTCAGCAGACAAAAAGGACCAGGCAATTTTTTGCCTCCATCAAAATGCTGCCACTGCAGCCAAGCTGCCACAGTGGGATCTTGGCCTTGATTTTTAGAGAAATGCAGGTTCTTTCAGAATTAACTTACATGCTCCAATAAAAAAAAAAAAAATCTCAAAATCATGTCAGCAAGAGCGTATATGTGTTGACATTCTTTTTTCATAATGGCCACTTAAAATTTTTCCATTTTTTTCTATAGTTGATGGATCACTTGAAGGCTGGTATTGAAGACATATGTGGCCATTGGAGTCATTATCAGCTGAGAGATAAGTAAGTATCTCTTACTGCAGTCTAATATAGTAAAATAACTTATCTATCATGTAAAATATAGTAGGTAAATAGAATAGGAAATTAAAATGCTGGGGTCATGTGCTGTATCTCTTTTTAAAAAGGTGAACTCCTGAGTAACCATTAACTCTTGAGAGAGCAGTGCTCGTACGTTGCCTGCTAAACTGAATCTGCACAAGCAGAAAATAAGCCTTCAGAAAGAAAAACATAGCATGGGAACTCATGCTGCAGACAGCAGCCGGCGCACATAGCTTTGGTATAAATCTAGGATCCTGGGCAATGCTTCTTTAACTCTGAATTTTGAACGTAAGCTACATATGGTGTCAATGCCACACTGACTTTTGCTATGAGCCTCCACAGCAAATAGGACCCCTTGCTGGTGGGTAGAGATTCAGTAATAATTAGTCACCTGTCCTTATAGGTCTTTGCATTCAGTAATATCTAAAATAAGGGTGCTGAAGGGAATGTTTGCATTTAAATATCCACCAGCATAAGCAGATACTCTCAAGCTAGTGTTTACTCAGAAATGCAGGGCCTGCACTGTCTCTTCCATAAGCAGGACGAGGTGGTTTTGTGAAGCTTTGTGGCTCTTCCCAGCACTGCCCAGAAGAGATGGATCTGCTGTTCCCTTTACCTTTTCCTTAAGGGAGCCCTGTGGACATGTTGGCCACCACCACAGCATGTGATGGGAAGTAGGGGCAAGACTGATTTTTCTTTCCCCCAAACATCTTATTATCATGCTGTGGGCTAGAAGTTATCCCTAACTATCCCAGCTATGCCCAGGCTTCTGTGCTGGAATCCTGTCTGACCTTTCAGTACTGGACTCCAGTAATCCAGCCAACGGTGTCTGCTGGGACATGTGGCAAGTCCTTTAATGACTGGGTTTCTCCCTACGGAAACCAGGAATTAAGAGTGGGAAAAGGGTGACTAGTTTGCACCCAATTCTTGTCCCAATGGGGAGTAACGATACAACGTACTAGGGCATACTCTGAAACTAAAATGCCTTCTTGGCTCTGACAGTGTAACTTTAGGACATCCATCTGCTGGGACCACACCGCTGTCTGTGCGGTCAATAAACGGAACAAATCTCTGTTGGAGCAGTAAATCCACTGAAATAGCTGCATTTACACATACCTGTGAGGAACTGCTGTCCCTTTGTTTCACATCTACTTGATAGCTCTGAAAAGAGAATTTTGCCCAAACTAGACATAAATGCAATGTTTTGGTTCACAGACAGATTCAAAAACCACACTGTGTCTGAAGACATTTAATGTAAGAAGATTATATTAAAAAATATTCCCTAAACTTGTCTATGCAACTTTAGAGTTGTGTATCAGAATTAATTACCTAAGTGATGACAATCCAGGAGGCTCTCTGTTACACAGAGAAACATTAAGAGCTCTAATCGCCGTGCAAACATTTGTGTACCTACCTCTGCTATTAATGAATAAAAAATGGCCTTTTGCTAAGGAAAAAAAGATACAAATCCTGTACTGCTTTTCCCAGCACTGTGGAGCACCTTACCTTGCTGTGGTAAACTGTTCCTTTGAGAGAAACAGAACTGTTGCTCTGCTGAAGATCTACTGCTGTTCTGCTAAATGTCTGCCTGAAAGCACGTACCTGTTCCAAGACACACACACACACATTCGCATTCAAATTGTGCCACGCATTAGCGATATTTTACAATCAGCAGCATGCAAGCACATAGTATTTTGGGGTCCTTTCAATTTCTCTGTTATTCAGAGTACAAAGAAATGTATTTTCTCCGCTCTAATTGTCAGGATTCAAAATTATCAGCAACGTAATGGGCCCTAACTACTGTAACTGCTGGGCCACTTAGAGCCTCATTGGTGGCTGGCTGAATAGGCCAGGATTACAGTAAGAGCAGCTG
This sequence comes from Struthidea cinerea, assembly GCA_013397865.1. Lineage (NCBI taxonomy): Eukaryota > Metazoa > Chordata > Aves > Passeriformes > Corcoracidae > Struthidea > Struthidea cinerea. The sequence continues at coordinate 1,968,839 of VZTI01000835.1, forward strand.
CTGCTGTTATGCCCTACTATAATACAACATTTGTACAAAAGCGTGGAGACTGGCCATATTCTTTTCTGACAAATGTGGCAGTGTAATATGCAAACATACACGCAGCCCTCTTTTTTGCTCTGATTGCAGCTTGTTTCTTTCTTTTGTCTAGCGGGCTCTGCAATCTCTGCGGACCAGTAGACTATGCCAAATATCCCCCTAAATGTCTCTGCTCACCAGGCCTTCAGGAGTCCACAGGTGCCTCTAATTTGTATTCAGTTTTCACCACTGAATTGTAGATGTGTGCCTTTGAATGAAGATCAGCTTGTACTACAGAAACGAAAACATATTTCCTTTTTTACCCTTTGATTTTGGTATCTCTTTTGCAGATTTAAGAAGTTTGACAATAAGTATTTGAAGAAAATTTTAATTCGGGAACACCAGCCCAAATCCAGCCTTGTGTCATTGTACAAAAAGATGGAGATAAAACTGGCCATTGAGATGGCTGAGAGTGGCATGAAAATTTCAAAATCATCCACTACTTCTTCACAGTGAGTACCAACCTCCCAACCCTTTGCAGAGTAGGGACAGGCAGGAATGGGACAAAAATGAGGAAGTACCCAAGGTACTCCCTGACTTCAATTGAAATGTAAGCAAAAAGAAGACAGTTATGAAAAGAGCAGGTGCAATTTGGTGTTCGCCGTCTTTGCACTTTGCTCAGAGAGTGAAAACTAAAACCATGGACATTTTCTCTGTTTCTTTTCAATGATGGGCACTCCTAAAGAGGAATCATGAGTCAGGTAGAGAAGCCGCTCTGGTTGCTTTAAATCACAATAGTGACTCAATACAGATGTACTCATCGCTTACCTGGCCAGTGGGTTTCGTTAATCCCTGCCAGGTGCTGAGAGACCTGCAGGATGGCATAGCATGCAGGTCCTGACTCCATTATCCCAATCATGAACTTTTGCTGAGAGCAAATTTCTTTGTAGCATTTGCAATTTTTGCTACTCCAGCATGCAATCCCATAACCATCTTGCCATATTGTGGTATTTCCCAAACAAACAATTTTGTCCAATTAAACATTGAGAGCAGCCTGCCAAGAAGGACTTGAGGATGCTTGTGGTGGAAATGCTGGACATGAACTGTCAATGTGCACTTGCAGCCCAGAAAGACAAACCATATCCTGCATCAAAAGTAGCATGGCCAGCAGGTAGAGGGAGGGGATTCTCTCCTGCTACTCTGCCCTTGGGAGACTCTACAGTGCTGTGTCCAGCTTTGGGATCCCCGGTACAGGAAAGACATGGACCTGTTGGAGCGGGTCCAGAGGAGTGCCACAAAGATGATCAGCAGGCTGAAGCACCTCTCTTATGAGGCAATGCTGAAACAGCTTGGGCTGTTCAAGCTGGAGAAGAGAAGGCTCTGGGAAAACTTGATTGCAACTTTTCAGTACTTAAAGAGGGGTTCACAAGAAAGATGGGGACAGTCCTTTCAGTAGGCTTTGTAGCAGCAGGACTAGGAGAAGGTAGATTCAGACTAGATACAAAAACTTTTTTATGATGAGGGTGGTGAAACTCTGGAACAGGTTGCTCGGGGAGGTGGCAGATGCCTCATCCTGGGAAACATTCAAGGTTGGGTGTGATGGGGCTCTGAAGAACCTGACAAGAGTTGAGGATGTCTCTGCTCTTTGTGGGGGGTTTGGAACCAGATACAAGCCATTCTATCAAACAGTAATGCAACTTGGTATCAGACTGACCAGGGGACAAAACTGGTGGGATCTCCAGAGGGAACTGAGGGAACTGCCCTCTAGGAGAAGAGTCTGCACAAATCTTCCCTCCTGCACACCATAACTGACATGCATGTATTTATCCTCACCTTGCAACACACTGTCCAGAGCACAGGTACCACTGAAGGCACTTGCCTCCATAAATTATTTCCCAGGCTCTTGCTGCCCACTGCTGCTGCTGTTGCCTGCTCTTTCCTGTTGCATCCTTAAACCACTCTTCATTTTGCAGCAGCCTCTGCTAGGGTCCAGCATATTATTTTTTTTGAATGATGATCTCTACCAATAACAGAAAATCCAAATACCAACTGGATATTAAATTAAAATCTCTCTTGAAACTCTGGCTTAATCATGTCAAGATCAATCTGCTTTCTTGTACTGATGTCAGCATGCAGTGTAAGACCTAGCCCTTTTCTCTCTTCATTATTCTTTGCTGAATGGATGATATTAAAAAAGACTGCATGTATGTCAGGCTCCTTTCTGTCTGCTGTAATCCCTTAACCGTTCTGAGCCAAGAGAAAATGTGCAAGGTTGTTAGACAATCCATGGCAATCAAACCACATCCCTCTTCTTTTCCCAAGGGAGAGAGAAAATAAGACAAATTGCTCCAGCATAGTTCAGAAATTCTCTCCTGAGCTGAGAATTTAGATTGAAAAATATTCTTTAATAAACAGCTGATATGATGGACTAATTTTTGCCATCTCTACTCTGGCTATAATTGAATTTTACTGTGCATCATCCTCTGATGAGAAAGCCTTTTTAAAAATGAAGTGTCAGCTTCAAAAAAAACAGCCTGTGGCTCAAAACCATTCTAATCTTGCAGGCTGTGAGAGTTCTAGGAAAATACACGTTTTCCCACCTCTGTTCATTGATAAGTGTCTGCTGTTGAGCACTGCAGGAGACAAGATATTGAGCTAGTTGCTGGACCTTTGGTCTGAGCCAATACAGCAGTTCTTGTTGCCATTCCCCATAGCAATTAAATGAACCTGTGTAAAAGGTTTCTAAGTGTATTTATAAATTGTCTGTGGATATCATTGAGACAGCGTGTACCCGAAGTCCCTGTCTTCAGTGAGGATACAAAACTCTGGCCATGAACAAGAGGAGATTTGAAATAAAATTCCAATGTATGGCATGTAAAGCATTATTAGCAGTGCCAGAGTAGTGAGAAAACTCTCACTCACACTTCTGATCAGTTTTGAAGCCTTTATGCTCACAAGGAGATTCACTTTGTAAGAATCAAAGCAGATCTCCAATGCTGTGAATTGGCAGAATTGCATTCATGCTGGTGTGATTCCTGCAGGTGGAGTGGGTGTCCAATTTACAGTATTTCCAGTGCAGAGTGAAAAAATTTGCCCATGGATTGTGCAACAAAGAATCCACATTTGAATGAAAGCAGAACATTTGGTTATGATATTTTGGAGAACATAAGCCTTATAAGTAAGGATGGAAATGGCGAAAGCAGAGTCTAGGAGATATTATCAAAACTGTGGGTTTATGGCTGTTTTTTGTGGGAAATTGTAGGAAATACCACCATTAGAGAGAAAGATGGTTTGATACTGAGTTTACTTAATGTTGGTTTCATATTGGTGTAATATTGACCTTGGTAAATCTTGGAATATATCAATACAGTACAGATCAGAACCAAGTGTTGTGTTGTCATTTGTGGTGGTACAGTCATGAGAGAGCTGTGCCCAATAATGTTATTCCTTCACAGGACTAGTGAAGATTAATGGAGAGTTTACAAAGTTCAAAATTTTAGATATAATATAAAAAATACTATTACACAGGTTGTGTAAGTATCAATGTATCAAGTATCAACTATCTCCGTATCTAAGGAAGAAAGAAATACTGTCATGGCTGTCATGACAGAGAGACAGTCAGTTTTCATGGCACATTATAATTTTTTTCATCACAAATATATATCCTGTGCTATTCTTTGTTGTAACATGTTGGAAGATTCAATAAGAACAAAGAAATTGTTTCAATAAGGATTACTTTATGGGTTTGGTAACATACCAAACATGTTTGGGGTTTTTTGAGAGTCCTTTCTTAACGTATTGCAAAATATAAAAGCAATTTGTTCCTTATTACCATATATATGCATTTTTATCAGTTGGGTAGGTTCATATCCAGTCCCATGAAAAGAATGACTGTTTTTGTGCTCCAGAACAATATAGATTATCTTCGTGCTATTTGTTCTCTTGCTACCCCAGCTCAAGTGAAACTCAAGGAGTTTTATTTATTCTATTTAAATCACTTTAAGAGCGAAATAATAAGCTTTTAAATGACTTAGAACTGGCTACTTCTGTGCTGGCATGTGGAGAAAGTCAGATATGCAGCTGGAAAAGTAAAGAGAGAATCTGATGTCTCCCCAGTGGAGTCCAGCTTTTCCCTGTTTAGGTGCTTTCCCCTATTTATTCCCAACCGGAAAGGATGAAGACCCTGTGGACACATTCAGTGAAGCACAAAGTAGGGAGGCAGTTGTTCCCTGTGATGTCAAAGCCACCTGCAGGAACTATTCCAGTTCCGTTTGCATTACACAAATGAGCCAAGCCTGTATTTTAGAGACCAATACTTGTTGACAGTCCCCAGGGCTTGTGCTTGTGTATACTTTCCCAGATATACCTAGGGTCTCCCTGTTGTCCAAAGGGACATCAGATGGGGGCTGCTGACAGCAGGGAGTCAGGTTTCCTTGCTGTGGAAAGCAGCATACATGGGCTGGGCCCCAGTCTGAGACACACCACACCAAGATGGAGTAAAGGTGCAATACACCCAAGCCTTGTGCAGCATCCCTGGATGCTCTCAGTGTTATTTCTGGGAACTGAAAGCGAGTGAAAAAGGAACCAACCAACCCATGCACCCACCCACCCAGCCAGCCTGGAACTGGGCAGTGCTGAAGGTCTTTTTTCCCAAATGGTAACTAACTTTGTTGTTACTACAATTGTTGAGAATTGATGAATATCAATTAAACATTTGTTGGGAAGTATTTGTCAGGGACAAGAAAAGATTTCTGGTCAAATCCAGAAAGGTTGTCCTTTTCTGTCGCACTGACTTGCCAGCAGCTCAGTGGCAGACTCATGGGTCTCTCAAGCTTCAGTGAGGTCCTTAACCTGTTGCTTATCCCAGTCCTAGCTCTAATACTACATTTTAGCCTGTTGTCAATTTCTCTTTGGTTTTACTTCACAAAAAAAAAGTCAGCTCTCAGTTTTAGTCTGATGGCAGAATGAAAACACATTCCAAAACCTTGAAATATATTAGGAATTAACTCTTATATTCCAGGGGCTTTGGACAGGGCCAGGGCACCAGGGATGACTGTCCACTTGATCATAAGAGGCAGTAAAATATAGAATTCAGGCAGTTCAGGTTGGTCCTACAAGCTTCCAAGATGTTCATGTTAGATTATAGAACAAAACAGTGGTTAATATTGTTAAACTAGATGTAATTGCAAATTCCAACCTTTTTCCTATGTTTACATCATAATCTCAGTTTAGCTTGAATCCATCTTCCTTTGCCACTAAAAGTTTTTAATTTATTTTAGAGGAAGTAGATAGATGCACACAAAACTTTGGCAATACTGTACATTGATTATCATCAGCTTTTTAATTGCACAATTTACAGACATCACTTTAGGACATCAGCAGAAAACAAACATTTGCAATCACTTTTTTTTTTTTTAAAGAGGCAAGAAAGCAAAATGGAGAAAGGAAAAAATCAGAAACAACAAGATGAACACAGACTGATTCATCCTGGATGATCACTATCTCCCTTTCTTTTCCTGGGAATTCATCTGAACACTAACTCTCACAGTAATTGACTGATTTAGTGAAACCTGATAACATTTCACAGCAGCCCTCCTCCACTGTTCTGCTAGTGAAAAAGCCAGGCAGCTACAAGTGACTGCGGGCTTGTCAAAGTTTTTTAGAAACACAAAGATGACTATCTTTTAGGTGGTTCTTTCATTTCAAATGGAGAAATACTTTCAGTAGCAAGGAAACTCTATATGTGCTCCTCACCACAGGGCAGGTCTCTCAGACTTCACAACTGGCACACTCTTTCATTCTTAAGGATTTTCTTCACTTTCTCAAAACCAGTAAGATGACAAGGCCCTGACTGCTAGACCATGCTGAGGTCTTTATTCAGACAGAGGAGGGAACTTGCAGTGCTTTCCTGAGCTGGCTATGGCCTAATCCAATCCTTAAATAGGAACTTCTTTATGGAGGTTTAAGAAAGAAGAGTTTCTGCTGCTAGCTGTATGATGGCTTAGGGCCCAATTTGACTACCCACTGTATGGCTAAAACCCATGAAAGGGCAAAATTTGACCTTTTTTTTGTTCATCTTTGGATGATTTCCAGGTGCTGCTGGTCACTGAAATGCTCTTCACATCCTTCTGCTCTAGCACTAAAAGTAGACCGTGCATTATTTCATGGGATTAGTATTTAATCAGCCCATTAATATCATATTTAATTTTCCCTTTTATTTACAGGAGTGGCAGGAACCAGCGTGTGCACAGGCTGTCCCCCGCAGAGGTGGAGGCCATGAGAGATGTCCTGGCACACAACCTGTACCAAGTGCGACAAAGGGTGTGTGAGCCACCGGCTGTCGCGCTCTGTTTGCAGACCCGCAGCCCTCGTTTGCCCTCCCCGTACCGCGGCACCTGCTGGGAACTGGGAGCCCGCAGCTCCTCCCAGCCGACCGGGGAGGGCAAGGAGGGAAGAACCCCGGACTTGGGCACTGATCTGGGTGGAATAAATGAAAGTTGTTGTGGCTTTTTTTTTTTGTTTGTTTTTTGTTTTGTTTTTTTTTTTTTTTTTGTTTCCATCGGCTTTTCGCCCTGAGGGCAGCGAGAAAAGCCGGGAAAATCTATGAGTGAGCTGTAGAGGTCAGGCTTCCCTCGCTGCAGAGCTGTCTGGATGGGAAGCCGCCTTCCCTTGGCTCCCCGGGCTCCCGGGAGGGCAGCCCGGCTGTGGGAGGCAGGGCCGGCAGGGCTCTGGCAGCAGCGAACTCCGCTGCGGGGGCGGGCGGAGCAGCGCCGGCAAACACTGCGCAGCCCTGCGTGGGAGCGGCGTTTGCCCGCGCCGCAGGAGGAAAAAAACGAAGGAAAAAAAATTTCCACGTCCTCCGGAGCTTCATTTTACACATTTAAGTGGGGTTTTTTTTTCCCCCTGTAAGAGTGGTGCGATAATACCTCAGCAGGGATTTGTTTTGCAGAAATTCGTACTGACCCTAACCCAGCCCAGGGTATGGTATCTATTTAATCCAGTCTCGGGCACTGAATAGACAATTGAGTGCTCGCCCACAGCTATGGGTGGTAGAGGATATATTACAGTAACCTTGAAATTATGCCGATAAACAGGGCTAACTCATGTAACACACGTGTACTAGAAAATGCTAGGGCCTGCTCATTTAAATGTGGCATTATTAATATATTATTCCTAACGTTGTTTGATATGCCATGGCTAATTATCTTTATGATATTAATTTCTTATCTTACCAGCAACAATTTGCATATATAGTTAGCTTACTGAAATGAACTCTGTCTCTTCAAAATCAATTACATTAATGACTATTTTTGCCAGTCATTTCCTGTGTAGTATTGAGAATGCTGTGCTTTGGAAATGCAAGATTGAAGGAAAATAATACCACTTCTAATAGTTTTTTTCAGCTCTGAAAATCTCTGGCTTACCAGACCAACTTTACAAGGTGCCTTGCATATGAGACTGAGATCAGATTCTACTTTTTAAGAGTGTTTATAATTTCAGTGAATTTTTCTCTTTAAGGCAGATAATTATTTCCTTCATTTCACTAGCTATATGTGATAAACTAAAAAGCCTGTCTTAAATGATGCTCAGTTTTAGGGTAATATTAATTTGTAGTTTGTCCAAGTATGGAAAGGAAACTCAGCTGTGCATCTCATTCTGGAGATACATTCTTTGTTCCTGAGCACATCTGAAGCTTGCTCCAGGCTCAGTAATATTAGTACCAAAGCTCAGAGCTGAGTTCATCAGTTATCTCTTTCTTGGGACCTGCGTCATATCTGTAGCTCCCAACTGTGTGGTGAGAAAAGAGAAGACAAAGAGAGGACAAACCCAGAGATGATGATAGCCTTCTTAGGTAGGTATATTTTATATACCTGCACTTTGAGCAGGCAAGAGTCTATCAAAAATGGCATCAAAATGCAGCCCTTGAGGTCTGAGAGAGCTGTGTTCATGCTTCCTCCCATCTTGCTCTGTCAGTGAGATTTGTGCATGGCTGCATTTTGCCGTGTGATCTGTGGTGAGTTGGTGACCGAGCTGAGGCAGATGTCCCCTGGGCCCTGTGATTGACCAGACTGGTTAACATTGCAAATGCAACAAAAATGAGCTGGGTGCATTTTCTGTTTCAGGCACCAGCATACAACCGGCACAATCTACCTACCAACACAAGTGAGAAACAAGCGCAAGAAATCCTCATCCGTCGGGAACACAGCCTGAGGCAAAGTGGCAGGAAGGGGAACAGCTTGCCTTGGGGTAGACCGGTACCTGTTATCTGTCTACTATTTGTGTAAAATTGCCTCTGCTTCTCTGCAAATATGGAAAGACACCCATTTTTATGTGCTCTTTGCTATAATTAAAATGGATATTTTCCCCAGTATGCTCATGCAGCACCTAAGAAGAAAGAGGTTCACTTAGCATGTGTACCGCAAAGTTTTCATGTCTGATCTCTATACATTGGTCAGAAATCAGCTACTCTGGCTGCATGTAGTAAAATAATGTAACTTGCATTGATTTTTCATGTGCAAAGTATAGTGTAATCAAAGAGAGCCTGATGCAAAGTGTCTGGCACGTTGACGATTTGGGCTCTCAGTCAGTAAGAGATTTGTCTGACCAAAGGTAGGCATTGAACAGCACAGATATTTATAGCTGAGATAATCATGGTTAAGGAAGAGAAATAAGTTCTAATCTAATAGATTAGTTGTATTTAAATTTTTCGCCTGAAATAAGAAAGGTGAATCTTAGAAGAACATGTTTTTCTCTGCTGACGGTAAAAAATCCCCATGACTGTTATATCAGACAGACATTCTCACTGGAGCTGACGTTGAGTTCAACCATCCAAATCAAGCATTGAGCATACCTCTCAAAATTTGGCTGTAAAGGTGCAGCGTATTACCATCCCTCTTTACTGTTTCACCAAGTAAGTGCCAAGTGGAGGCAATGACAGGCACTAAACACACTTCTGTCTCCTACACAGGTTAACACCACGGAAGTACGCTATCTCTCCTTGCCTCAGGGCCCACGCCAGCCCACTAGAAGAAAAGCCAGGCATGTTACTTTTACAGGTAATGGAAGCGCTTTACTCTGTATCCTACTCCAGCAGCAAAAGAAACTCGGCCAGTTGTTTGGTGGATTTAACAGTACTACGTGAATACTCCCTTGGAAGTCCACGGCCTCTTTAAATGAGCTACACCCTTCTCTCTTTTTTGTTTTATCTATGTTGTTTATATGATCATTACTGCAGCAGTTTCTGTTTTGTTTCAGCACCTCCTACTTTGCTCTTTTTCCCTCTTGAACAAACATTTCTGTGATCCCTGCAGTTCCACCTGGCTGAGCCCAAGAACACAAATTATCTGTTCCCTGCAGCCCCACAGACAAAACTGTATGCAAATTATTGTGGGTTGCTGAACCTGTAGCGCAGTCCAGGTGAGACTGATGGAGCTCCATGCCCCCAGGTCCTGCAGGTACCAAGACTGAGCAGGTATTCCCAACGTGCAGCCCCACACCAGAATTCAGCGCACGTGTACGGCGCACAGCTAGACACAGAGAGCAGCACAGACATGGCACAGTGCTCACACAAATGTAAACAGCACTGATGGCATCATCCTTGTCCCCTCTCTGGCTGGTGAGGCGGATAGACTGTTAGTTAAAAATTATAAATACGTGAGTGCTATCTGAATCCCCAGCAACTGGCCTGAGATACATGCTTCTCTCAGTAGCTGGCCCTGGACCTTCCATCTGCACATTTGGTGGCACTTGGGCATGTACGCCCCTGGGGACACAGCCTCATAGCAGCTGCTGGTACACAGCCCTGTACATATGCACACACATGCACACAGAGACATGGTCTTCCACTCCACCCTATGTATTGTATTGCATAGCTGGCCTTGGGCAGCCAGTCTTCCCTGGAGCAGCTTCCTGGATCTCCTGGTCTCCTGTTGCCTCACACGCAGGGACACACGCATGCAAACCTTTCTTTGGTACCCAGTCCGGATTATGGCCTTACTAGTAGCCAACCACAGGTCCCATGGTCCCTTCAGTCACTGCTCTGGACCTCGTGTTTCTTCCAGTAGTCAGCTTACAGGCCTTCTGCCCTCCTCAGTCTTTGTTCCAAACTCGTGGTTGCTCCAATAGGCAGTTCCCAACCCTCTTATCCTACTTAATGGCTACTCTGGCTTGATGATTGCCAGCAATTTTGCACTGACAGATGCACGCCAGTCCCTCCAGCTGCTGGCACTCAGGCCCCCCCACACAAACACACAGTATGGGGAGCTGCTGACAGAGGAACACAGTCAGAAGTACAGTCAAATGAAAGAACAGGATAAACTGTGTTGATCAAGTGCAGGACATTACTGGACACATGTACTGACTGGCCCTTTTTATCCTCCTTTTCCTTTATTTTCCTGTGCTAGTTTCTCCCTGGACTTCCCAAGATTCTTCCTTTCACTGTCTTTGGTTCCTGCCCTAAACACTCCATCCTAAGTCCTGTAGGGGCACCCACATATGACAACAGCAAAATGGAAACCCATAGGATCTACTCAGAGGGGAAAATAAATGTTACTCAAGGGGATTTTTTTTTTGTCCTGTTTATCACTACATCATCACAGGAGATATGTGTCTTTCTAAAAGATTTAAAGTGTTCCACACGGCAGTCTCAGATCCAAAATCATTGCAGACACTTTCAAGGGACCAAATGCTGCTATAGGAGCATATTATTTTAGTGGGGAGAGAGCTAAATCCTGAAGCAATGAATGCAAGTACTTTTTTACTGTTATATAGGCCTGACTTTGAGCCCTGCCTTGTGATCTATCCAAAGAAGTAGACTTTTTGGTCCAGCTTCTGGTCCCATCTTAGGGCCATTGTGTAGCATTAACACCATTTTAGGTGTCTTCAGCAGGAAAAAGCCACCCTAAAGTCCTCTCATAAACTGTTGGGATGAGGTGAATTGCACTTGGAAACTAAGAAGAGAAGTACTCAGTATGAAGGGAATTAGAGTGACAACCTCATGTATGCACATATGCATTTGTGGAGATAAATGTCATCTCTTCTGTCTATGCCTGGAAGACCTTCTGGAAAAAGCATCCTCCAGCAAGCTTGGTTTAACTCTTATATGTAGCATGTGCAGAAAGTTTAGTAACTAAGAGGCCAGAAATGACCACAAATAGATCCTTAAGTCACCTATCAGCTCTTTCTGCCACTTACATAAACGAGTTGTCCAGAGAGGTTGTTGTTGCCCAGACAAGTTATGGACTCCCCATCCCTGGAGGTGTTCATGAGCAAGCTGGACGGGGCTGAGAACCTGGTCTAGTAGAAGGTTCCCTGTTCATGGAGGGGGGACTGAAAGTACAGGATCTTAAGGGTCCCTTCCAACCCTAACCAGTCTATGATTCTATGAATTATTTCTTTGGCAATATATCATTCATACTTAGAAGCAGTAATGCTCCCAAAGGGATAGGTAGAAGCCCTTGAAATCTGAGAAATCCTATCCTGCTTAAGGTGTAGTATGTCCACGTGGCCTATGAGCAGCAGTGCTTTACTGTGCCAACTGTGAAATAAATACCAGCTTAAAATAATTTAATAGTTATGGTTCTGCAATAATTTGTTAAATTTTGACACAGTGACCATACGCAATACATGTGTACTTTAACTGTAGCAGGATTTGGACTAAATTTATTGTTCATAGACCTTTGTGCTTATATCCCAGAACCTCCTAGCTTAGGAGTTGTTTCTTACATTAACTACTTTGCTACTGTGTAGTTAGACTACAAGTGGCTTTAAGAAAAGTGAAAAGGTATATTCTATAAACTCAAAAGGATGAGAATGCCAGTTATTGGCCTATTGCAGGCAAGTTTTTACAATGTACTTGTGGCAAAGCAAGCTGGTAGGAGCAGATCTGACACATCCAAAGTAATCAAAGCACCCCTGATTTCAGATTAAACCCTTCTCTTCCTGCTTGTTAGTCACAGGTCACTGGCAAACTTGATTTTTAATGGACTAGAGTTTTCTTCTTTGTCACAGTTTTGTTTTCTGCTGTGGGTTTCAAAATGCTTTTTAACCATGGTACTAGGTATACTTGTGAAATTTGAGGAAAATTCAAATTACATAAAGGAACACTCTTGCATTTCACTCTTGCCCTTCACCCTCGCAATGAAGGCACTGGGCAGGTCTGTGAGATACCAAAAGGTAGCTGAATGTACTTATCCTCTGGGGTTTCAGAGCTGAGATAAGATAAATAAAATCTTTTAAATGTCAGCTTTGAGATGAAAATTAAAAATTAGGGCTATTTTTAGTTCTTGACTGCTCGCTTATTCTATAGTAATTATTTAAAATGCTTCAGTTCCAGGGTATTGTATTGAATACCCTTTATCTGTCCTTGCCAATACCATGGCATTTCTCTTTTCTCTAAAAAATGAATTATTTGTCTATTTATCTTCAGATCAGCATAGAAGTGGCTCTGATGTTGCGTTCCCATTAACGTCGAGATCCCAGCCCCGACTACAGCCACTCGAAGCAAAGCACCGCCAGGAGCTGATTCCAATGGCACGCTTGGATAGACGAGCAGCTCCATCCAATCTGTCAGGTCGAAGAGGAAATTCAATCGGCCGTCATCGCTTCACCAGAGCAGACAGTCTAGCTCCAATGCCAAAGGCTCGGTTCGCTGTCAGAGAAGTAGAGGAGTATGAGTCAGAAGAAGAGACAGAAACAATGCCACCAGCCAGGCCATTAGTTATATGAGGAGCAGAGAAGATCAGTGTTTGCATCTCTAGGGCCCCTCATACACTGCTTCAAAAGAAATAACAAAGCTCTTATATGGCCCAAAGGATGATTTTCCTCTGGGGACCAGTGTGCTTGTTCTCGTATCACTTTCAAGAGCTGTATTAAGGTACTTAGTGGCTCAGAGAAGACTCGAATTCTTATGTGCTTATATCACGCTTTCTTTCCAACGAAACACTGCAGGAAAGAGGAGAACATGATATTTTTAGGGGTTTGGATGTGGATTTAAACAACAGTAGTTGGGTGCATGCAATGCTATGGGTGGAAGCTGACACTGACTTTGTTCCATGCTATGGTCTGCATCCAGAGGAAAGACATATATAAAGGCATCCTTGACATGTGAATGCACAGATTGATTACTTCAACTTGCTTTTGACCTCAGAGTAGCTGCAATTCCAGAAAAGAGTTAGAAACAGAAAGGCATTTTTCAGGGCGTGTAAATGTCACTGAAGATGCCTAAGCAAGACCTTAAGTCAAAAGGATTTTTAGTAGACATTTTCAGCACTTGGGAACCTCTTGGTAGCTCAGGTTTTGGCTGTGCAAAAGTACCTAAAGTCAGCTGCTGTGATGGCCCATGACTCCTGCTACTTAAATCAATTTCAACATGTAGGCTCCTATCACTCACCTACGGTTGTTTTGGATGAATAAAGGAGGTATCCTTGTAGTACAAATCCAGAGGAGTTTTCAGGCAGGAGTGCTGTCAGGACTTTATTTGTAAGCATGGGGTAGCAAGAACATACACAATATTCCTGTGATTCAGCAAGTGGGAAACTTTCTTGTAAAGTATCTAACTTCTCCATTCCCCACTCCCACCTTGTGTGCCCAAATGCATACACCATTCTTCACACTACAACTGGATGAGCAATGCAGATAGGAAGCAAGAAACTGGGATTAAAGGTAAAGGGAGCCTAACCCTGTAGCCTCCTGGCTAGCAGGAAAGAGAGGCCCTGTATTTTTCTTCCAGCTGTTTGTGGTTTGTCTGCCTATATGTTGTACAGAGAAGCTTTTCCTTTAAAAAAGCAGAAATAACCAGAGGGATGTGCACTGCAGCACTTGACATCCCAAACTTTCTGCAAAGCTCCCTTCCAAGTGGCTCTGTGTGCCCATGCTCCACTCTCAATGATGGGTCTCTCTAGCAGCAGGAGAAGCAAGAAGTATGGTCTTGAGTAATTTTAGCTAAGTCTCAGACACCTGGTTCCTCTGATGATGTTCTTTCCTGCAGAATGGAAGCAGCATTGCCACTGTCTTCTGTGTCTTGGCACTGTAGTTGAGCTGGAGTTCAAAAGTCCCTAAACCCACCATTGCAGCTGCACTAAAGTCAAATCTATGGTTAAGAAATGCACCAAGTTCAGTCATGTTTTGGTCAAGTTTCCTTTTGTATCCTCCACTCAGACCTTGCTTAGCTGCCCAGCTCAAGGTCTGTAAATGATACTCTAAGAGTCAGAGATGCAAGAGTTAGAGATAGTAGTGCTACCTGCATGTTTCTCTTTTTTATATTGCTGGTAAGCACTTGTATGTCCTGGTCCATAAAAGAATTTATTTCTGTAAGTTATCATTTCACATTTCTTACACAGGATTTCTGATTCAGGACAGGTAGAATATAAACTAACAAATTTAAAAAGCACCACCAGAGGGAAAAAACCCTACAAGCTCTTTTCCCCATTTTCTCATGTTTGCAGCTTTTATGCTAAGTAGGTTATAATGAATCATCTGTACTGAAACTGTGCAAAACTTCATGAAACTTGAGTTCTGTTTGTATTTCCTTATTGTGCCAGAGAAATTATACTACTTCCTTTTATTAAAACAGTGGTACGTTATTAAAACAAGGTAAGATTTTTCTTCTGTACCAACACTGAATTAACAATGAAATACAGTTCTGTACCTGAAAACCAACAAATAAACCCAGCTCCACCAAAGGAGGAAGTGCTCCACAGCTTTTTAAACAAAAGCCTGGTGCCAGATCTCAGTCCTATAGCAAGTTATATTGATATATCATAAACCTAAATTAAAACATGATACTAAGGGAAAGAGTTATCATACAAAATCAGGTCTTAAATTGCACTGTGAGCCACACAGTTGCCACATGATATTTAATTGAGGGCAAAATTAGTACCCTTATGATGTGGTCTTAGGCCGCAGAGGTGCATGGAGTAGGGTGACAGAGGTGTGAAACCTGCTTCTTCATCTCAGAGTTGTGGGGGAGTAGGATCTCCAAAACTGGCCAGTGGGTGATATGAACTGCTGGCAATCCTTGGACACAGAGCGAATGTGGAAATTTGAAAGGAAGGTGAAGAAGGGGTAGTCTCATCTTCCAAAGGAGGCTCACAAGGGATAGCTTTAACGGAGGAATTACTGTGAGCTGCAAATTCAGCATTTCATCTTTAAGAAGATTTAATCAATGAATTGTCTGGGGGAGCTGGACAGAGACAAACTCTGTGAGACGAAGATTAATGGGATGTCTGGAGTGGCATGGGATGGGACTAGACATACATCATGAAAAAGAAGAGTCTGTGCAGTTTGGTCAGTGCATGTTTGACAGACATGCTCAAAACTGACTCCTAAATTCCCTAAATATTGTAGAAGTCATAGAGCATTATATAATTATCCACCAGAAGTAGGCAGCAAAACATTCAGTTTCTAATTATGGTTTTATATTAGGACTAGAGAAAAATAATAAAATACTAAGAGAATTAGTGCACAGATGGAGTCAAATCTCCCTCCTTTGCTTCATTCCTGATCTTCTCGTTTATGAAATCAGCAATCCAGAACTTCAGAGAGAGTAAAACTGTGGAGCAGCTAGAAGTTAATAGAGTGCTCTCAGATTTTGCAATCTGGCACCTAAACTTGTAAAGTCTATTTTTAGTTTTCTTTCCTAGCAATTAGTAAATAGTACTGGAAGAAAATTTCCTTCTGTGCCATTAGTTGCTGTTAATGGCTTTGCTGGCCATCAGCCAAGAAGCAATGCTGCAGATGCCTGTGTAAAATACGTTCCAAAATATAAAGTTGCACATTTTATTTGTTTCATTGTTATTTCTTACTTGTGGACAAAAAAGTTCTCCTGAAAGAAGCACATTATTTATGTTTTAAATAGCTATAACTACAGCAATATCTTATTACAAGTAATTTAATCCATGTCTATAGGCTTTCAGGCTTCACCATAAAGAAAACTGAAATGGTTTAGGGCATGAATTTAAATCCACTGTGTATGGGCATTCTTAAACTCTTCAACCTCTGTCACACCCAGGAACATTGTGCTGATAATTTACAAAGGTAAGTTAATTCAAGACCTCTTTTTTTTAGGCTGGAACAGTGTTATTTACTCAGGAATTTAAATTCCACACTGATTTAAGGTGAACTGGCACAGGAAACTCATGCCCAGAAGGTGAAGAATATTATTCAAAAGAGAGGAAATAGGAGCTCAGAAAATTAAGACTATTTCCTTGGGCCGGAGGATAGAGCAGGACAGGTGAGTTTCAGGAAGGAATAATAATGAATAGCTTTTACCTTTCACAGTAGAGAAAATAGGAGATACACTATGTTGTGGTTTAACCCCAGCTTCCAGCTCAGCCCCATGCAGTCACTCATCCACTCCCCTGCAGTGGGATGGGGGAGAGAGCTGGAAGAAAACCTTGTGGGTTGAGATAAAAACAGTTTAGTAAGTAAAGCAAAAGTCACGCACACAAGCAAAATAAAACAAGAAATTAATTCACCACCTCCTATGGACCAGCAGGGATTCAAAAATTTCCAGGAAAACCAGGCTCCCATACCCATAACAGGGACTTGTGAAGGCAAACACCATTGCCCTGAGTGGCCCCCCACTTCCTTCCTGTTTCCCCAACTTTTATTGCTGAGCATGACACCATATGGTGTGGGATATCTCTTTGGTCAGTTGGTCAGCTGTCCTGTCTTGTGCACCCCCAGCCTGTTCACTGGTGGGGTGGCGTGGGGAGGGGTGAGGGGCAGAACAGGTCTTGACTCTGTGTAAGCACTGCTCAGCAATAACAAAAACATCCTGTTATCAACACTGTTTCCTGCACAAATCCCAAGTACAGCCCCATATGAGCTACTGTGAAGAAAATTAACTCTATCCCAGCCTAAACCAGCTCACACCTGAACAGAACTTGCTAATCAATGAGGAAAATGAGACAATAATAAGAACAGTCATAATGAGAAAATATTTTAGTAGTAAAAGAAATAATGGTCAAACAGAATATTGCAGAAAAAGGGAGGGGTTTATCGCAGTCAGTAATATTTTGTGACCAGCTGGCAATACTTTCGTATTTATTGCACAATGTAATTAACTGTTAGATCTCGTTCCTCTTGCTGCAGCTATTGCTTTTCAACTAATATCCCTAGCGAGTAAGAATGTGCAGCGAAAGGAGAGCCTCTTCCTGAGAGAGCTTAGCAAGAAGGATGCAGCCACAAGGGGAGTGCCAGCAATCAGGACATGATTGTGCAGGGAGCATCCAAGCTGTGACCTCCAGAAATACCAGTTAATGGAGTGCACTGGAAGAAGGCATTGCTATGGTCCCTCTTCAAGGGGCAATGGTGCCCACCCCTGTGCAGTCAGGGCTGCTGCCAGCTGTAAAGCGCCCGTGGGAAAAACATGCTGGTTACAGGATAATGCCAGCAAGCAGGATAGGGAAGGATGCTGTGAAAGACCCAAAAGCAGTTTCTGAGTCTCACTGGGGGAAGACACTGGTGAAGGATGCAGAGCCAGGGACTGGGGGAGGTAACTCTCCTTGTAGCATGGCTCAAAACTCCAGTGAATGGAGCAGGCATGGGTCTATCCAAGCCAGGGGGAAGAAGCTGCAACAGATGGAAAAGGGCAAATGTCCTGGCAGGGGTTCTAGGTGGACTGATTTAGTGCTGTGTGCGTGCGCCAAGGAAATACACCGGCTTAAACGACAGAAGTTCAGGTGTGTTCAGAGCAACAAAGGAAGGCTATATGAGATTCAGAAAAGTAGGTCAGCATTTCAGGCTGGAGAGGCTGATAGAGATCATGTTTAATGTGAGAAGGATAAAATTCATATTTGCGAGAGAGGTAGTCAGAGAAAGAGGACCAGCGATATCTGCACGGGAAATCATCAAATTGCTGTGGATGAAACACGCAACTTATAAGGAAGAGAAGATGAAAAAAATCGTGAAATTTTCCATATTTTCTTGCTGGTGTGTAAGTTTCGAGAACTGACACTTTCAAGCTTTTTTTTCTGCAGCCATTAGATCCCGAAAACTCATATTTTGTTGTCATATATGAGTGGAAGCTACTATTTAAAAGCCCGTGGGAGACTGGAAAACAGCAACGAATATTTTAAAACTTCCTTTTTTCAGATGTACTCTTTTTAAAACTTTCTATTTACATATGTGGATAAAATGCAAACACTGAGAGTGGAAAAGCAGATTACCTTATCTTTATATTTTGTTTGCTTTTTAGGTGGGACAATTACATTTATTGTTTTGCCAAACTCATGATACTTGAGAACCTTAAAATTAGAGGTGTTAGGTTATATGAGTAATATTCTGAACCAGTTAAAAGGACTGGAAGTCTATTGAGCTAAATTGCTTAATTAAGGCAATTTCATTTTGAGAACCTGTCTCAGTGTTAATCATAAGTGAAACTGCTTTTTCTCTCCTTCTTTGTTTCACAGGTGTTAAATTTCAAAAGTTAATATTGATTCTTTTTTATTTCTAGTCCACCCATCCTCATGGAAAATTTTGAGTACCTTTCAATCATAAGAAAAGAGACACAGACTGAAGGAAAGAATGCCAAGTCCTGATTTTCAGAATTTTCTTTGGCAGGGAAGATTGCAGCCACACCAACAGTGATTAACTGGTCAGGAGTAGACACCCAAACTGAACGTCATACCTTACTTATTTTTCTACTGTCCTTGTGGGAGGAAGGTAGAAAAAAAGAAGCACCTGTCAAGAATAGCCACAGTGAGCTGTGGGCAGAGGTATTAGTCATCTGCAACTTCCCTTTTACATGTGCAAACACCAGTCAGATTGTTAGATATCTGCTCAGGGCTTTCTCATCAGTAACCTATTCTGCTAAATACAAAATTATCACAAAAGGTGCTTGAAGTTAAACTGCTGTCACCTGTGCCAGGTATTAATTTAGACTCATCATTTGGTACTAAGCCTAGCTCCTTTTGCTCCTTGCTCTAAAGTATCATCAGCAGTGTTAAGGGGTGAAAATAATGAGTTATGCACACATGCCAAAATAAAAGGGCTCTTACTTTTTTTAGGATATCTTGGAATAAACCAAATAACCCTTTAGATAGCTATAATAATGACTTTACTTATGAGTAAATTTCCCATCACAGAAGCTTGCACAGGGTGAGAAAACAATATATAAATCAAAGTCAACTACCCAAATATATTCAGCTTCAATATTACATGATGATGAATATTGATAGTATTTGCTGTGGTGCACAGTGTCTTCCAGGTGCTGTGTGAAGGCAAGGTACAGACAGTTCAGTGTCAGGGCATCCTGAGATTTATGCCAGTGTTAAAATCCTACGTGTAAAGTGGAGAAACTTGCACAAAAAAAATGAGCAGTAACACAGGAACAGTGCCAGGAACAAGAGACACGGGTTCCTTGACCTCAAGTCTACCTTTACTTTCCTTTGGCTTTCAGGTGACTGAAAACTATGGAAAGGAACAAAAGAACAGGCTGAAACCTTTCATTCATCTTGCACCACAAAAAAGGAAACAATTCACACAGAAATTGTTTGTGCACTGGTTCAAGCCAGACATCAGGACTTGCCGCTTACAAACACCCAGTGGCCTAAGATATGTCATAAAATTTTACCATACTTAAGATACACATAAAAAATATATGTAATGTAAAAAATACTTTTTTTTCACTTGTCTTCCCTTGTACATTCACTGTTGTTTACATATGTTCTGCATGTTTTGCTTAGTTTCAAACGCTGGTGACTTTGTAGGAAGTGAATATACTATGGCAAACACACTTTTCTCTTGGAAAATGGAACAGAAACTCTTGGAAGCGGCTCCTCTTCCACTTAGGTCTGATGGGGATGGGAAGCTGCACATGTTTAGCATAGGTGTTAGAACTAGGAGAAGTCTCTTAGGGCTGAAGACACTCAAGGCTAAGTCATACACAAGCCACAAGCCAACTGAGTTGACAGGTTTGGCAGAGGAACCACAGGAGCCCTTTGCTCCCTGGATCAGCAGCCGGAGGTTAAAGAGGCCCTTTGGGGCACCTTTAGGGCAGCTGGACAGAACCCCTGGGGCTGAAATTGGTGGGGATCTGCTCGAGGCAGCCAATGGCACTAAGGGCATAAATCGATTGAACATGTGGATGGCTACCTTGCAGTGACCTGATAAACAGCTCAGCCTGCACTGGCTCCAGTGGTTGCTCAGACACCTTCCCCATGTGCAGACACCTTAGTGGTGAATATACGCAGCTTACTGTGCCTGAAGCAGTATTCCACTGACCTCATCCTTTTGGCACTGATGAAAGAAAAGCTAGGCTTTGTTATGACTGCTTTACCTTTGAGACAAATCTTCTTTTCCTCCTCTATAAGCTAAGCTATTGCTACATGTACACATAAAGCACATATGCACATATATAAACATCTATCTATCTATCTATCTATCTATCTATCTATCTATCTATCTATCTATCTTTAACAGTGTCCCCCTCTGTACGACTCCAATATTCTTCTCATTTCTAAAAGACTCTCTGTCTTTAGGCATATTTGGCTCTGTCAGCTGTAATGGCTTTAGCGATACAAAATTTCAAGGCTCACATTGCTGCTGCCTCAGATGGACCCTTTGGCTTGAATTCCACTTAATGATAAATATTTCAAAATTTTTCCTCGTCATTTTCATAAATATGCAAACATAGATTCAAATGAAAGTGATGACTGCTGTCAAAAGTCTTAACAATTTGAAGGAGCTTTTTCAGGAGCTCTTTTCTTATTTTTCCATAGTGTAAAAATGGCTGATACTGATTTACCAAGAACTGCAGAGCAGACAGAACAGCTGGTGCCAAGATCAGATTTACATGTCTTGTTCCTAGGTAATGTAAAGAAAGATAGATGTAGTGACCAAGCTCAAAACTTCATATAAACAAGTTTGCATGAATTAGGTTAAGTTCCAAAGCTCGAATGAGCTAATTTTATTATTATTGTTGTTATTATTATTATTGGTGGGGTTTTGTTTCAGTTTGTTTTGGTTTTTTGGGGTTTTTTCCCCAGCCTTTCATTATGTGCAAATTTTCCTGTACTAATTTTTCTGTCTCTAATAGATAAACTAAACTTCTGCTAGATGGCAGCATTAATTCTGCCTTATCTGCGGGAAAAGGAATGCTTTCACCAAAGAGGAAAGGAGCTGCAGTGACCTCTGTTGATGGAATTAAGCAATGTATTTAAAGAGCCAATGGGGAAAGGTGACACATTCAAATCCTCTGCTGTAAACCAATTGAACAAAAAGTAAGCTGTGCTGAGAAGAAACAACTTTCAGGCTGAATATGAAAAAGAATGACACCCACACTTAACACCCACTGAAGTCAGAAGCCTTATCATAGTAGTTGCCTTTTTAAAACTATTTTTAGGAAATTTTTCCTTTTTTTTTTTTTTCAGTGTGGGATTAAAAACCACCAGCATAAAGACAGAGGACATAACACAGAAGGGAGATGTGGGTTTTTTGCAGTTCTATACTGCATTCCAGGAGTTTATATCACCAAAAGAAAACATCATGCCTCTATGTATTACATGATCTGAATTTAGGGACCGGTTCCCCATTCCAGACTGACACACGGTATTCTTGAAGTTTTGAGGCAAAGAAGCTTTCCAGTTGGCAGGCTGCCTGTGGCAAAAGAAGTATCTAGGAACTGTCATGCTTTTATGACCAAGAATTTGGAACGTGTCTTTATGGGCTAGTTCTGATACAGGAAAATAATTAAACCCGTAAATACCCACAAGGATCTGGACCTTAATGCTTAACTTCAAGGTTGGAAGGAGTCTCATTAAAGCCAAGCATTTAAGGATTGATCCCATATGAATAAAGTTATTGAAATCAATAAGAAAGCTTCCATTAAGAGATAAATAATTTGTGGAAATGACAGTAGTATGTCTTTATTTTTTTCAGACTTGGGCCTTTGCTAAGGACTAGTCAGTATTAAACAAAGGCATAAGTGAGGGGCAGGGCTTTGTGCTCTTAAAGTTATTTTATGTTTACAAACTGCCCAGTAAACAACTGGTGCCCACACTGTTTGCCCTTTCCAGGAGCCACAGTAATACAATTTGGTATTGTTTTCCTTTAGTGTCAGGTGTTATGGTAGGTCTGACCATGATAACCAAGATAGAATTTTCAGGTATTTCAGTTTGATAATGCCTCCACCAGAGCCTGAGAAGATTTATTTTTAGTATACTTTACAGAGCCACTGCTGTCCCTAAAACATCCTTCTCACAAGAGACAAATGGATATTGCTAATGACATTTTACTAGTATCTACTATGGTATTCTTGTTCAGGGTTTGTACAGAATGATTTATGCAAGTGTAAGGAGGGAAAAATATCAAGTTCATTCTGGTTTTCGTAAAAAATACTAAAAAGCGTACATAAAGAAATATCTTATTTTGATAGAGATAAATGTAAACTTCAAAATAATAGATCAGTGCACTATGATATAATTAACTAGATATTAATAGTGTACTTGGTCTGTCAGTCTAAGAACATCAAGATACACGAAGTGTAAAGAATTAAAACCAATCCCAGTCTGCATATGTTATAGATGCCATAAATATTATGGTGTCTTTATACAAATTTCACAGTAAAACCAAATATTTATAGCTGCCTCTTTGAGAACTACATGCTGCCAGGCATGAAGGAAGTATTGATGTACCTTCTATATATAATTAATTATCCTGGTGAAGATCTTCATTGACTGCTGGGAAATTATGTCTGGATATTGTCTCTGCATGAGTCTGACAAATTTTTGTGCACAGTGGTCAGGATATGAGGTATAGCTGGGTGGCAGCTTAGAGCAAAGATTTCTTTTCCTCAATATATTATCATCCTACACAGACCTTTACATGTTAAAGGACATCAAATACCCACTCACCATGCTAAATATAAACCAAAAGAAGACTCTATTCCTGGAAGAGTTTATATATTAAGTAAATTAATTCTATGTTAGAATAGCACAGAGAAACATTCTATACAAAGAATAATTTTTTTCTTCTAATTGTTATCCTACCTTGTGGTAAGAAATTTTTTTTGGTTGCTTGACATAATTATCAAAGGAATTTTTGTAACTTTGTACATAGCTACAACTTTTGCACTGAGGCTGAAATCACCTATGCTCTGACATCTGAGTTAAAAATGAGCTCCAATTCCACATGTATTAGTTTTGTGATCTCAGGTATCATTTTAGGAAGCAGGTTGTGACTTGAAAGGAATCCAAATATCTTGTTGCTGCTTTCTACTGTGCATTCTTATTACCCAGCATTCAGGATTTATAATTTAGTTCTGCTCCAGTTTAATCTTACAGTGCATTTATGAACAAGTTCCTGAGTTGTTATTTATGTACCAGTCTTTAGAGGTCATCTCTTTTGGCTTATCTTATAGAAGAGAAAGGAAAAAGTCAGCAGTCATCTTTTTTTATGTCTGCGAAAGTATCTTTTTCATACAATTATAACTGTTTGACAGGAATTTGCTCAAAGTTAATGAATATCTTTGGATAGAGATTAAAAATGGAAAATTACATCTTCAGAGATGTACTTTTCTTTAAATTACTAGTATGTGAAAACTGTTTTGGAACTTTAATTGCTGCTACAGGCTTACTACAAAATAAACTTTGTAATAAACCCTGACTGATCCTTATCTATAACCAAAAAATCTCCACACTGGCAATAGTATAATGTAGGGTGAAATCATATTTGGATTTGGATTTTTTTTGCAACTGAGTTCAACAAAGCAGGATTTTCTCTTCAAATAGCCCCAAACTTCTCCTCTCTGTATGTGGAGATTATCTGGATCCTGCAGTAATTGCTGGTTTGGTCAATTGCTTGATTTTCTACAGTGAGGAGACTTACATACTTTCTGGTTTTGGCCTTACACAGAAGCATTCGGGTATCATTTCTCAGGGTAAACTGCACAGTTCAAACCCAGAATTTGAGTGACCTCCTGAGTTGGAAGCCAGCTTCTCAGCTCAGTGCCAGCTCTGAATCATAACAATTATGCCTGTTTCCGAAAACTGCATCTGAACCTGCCGTTCTTTTGACCCATGTGATTTTGGCAATTTGTATCTCTCTGTTCATCCTATTTTAGCATGATACAGGTGAGAAAATCCTGAGACTCAATCCCAGGAGAGAGGGCTTCATCAAATGCTCCCAGAGAAGCAACCGCTAGAAAGTTGATAGGTAAAATCTTTTCTCATCACAGAATCACAGCATGGTTGAGAAGGGACCTCTGGAGGTCATCTACTCCAAACCCTCATCCATGACTCCTGTCTAGTGAGTAATCAATTGAAAAATACCTGGAGAATGCACACACCTACAAGTTTCCTAGCAAGGGTCAACACTCATATTCCATCCCAGCACTGTAAGAAAAACATCAGGAAAAGAGGTACAAGCAGCGAGCCATGGAGGAGGAGGCACCTTGCCTAGGCTGGCCTGTGATATTTTAATAGTATCTGTGGGAAAATGTAGGATTTGAATCCGCCACATTTGGCTTCAGATGTGTGCCCATCTTATCAAGGTGGGGCGTCTTTTGTGCTCAGCTCTAAGAGGCAGCATCTACAGGCAGTGATTGATGGAACTTTTTGAAGTGCCTGCTGCTTTCCAGGAGCCCTAAACAGATCCCAAGGTGCCATTGCTACAGGACAGATGAGGCACACTACAAATAAAATTATGACTACATTTTACTGAGGAGTTGAAGGGGGTTTGAGAGATTTTGGTCTTTTTTAGAGCAGCATCTGAACATATTTTATGTGATGGTAGGGCTGATCTTGTGAGCAGTTGTTAAAATCATGCTGATACTTTTTACTGTTGTTGCATACCAAGATACTTGCATGAGCCCTAAAAAAGCAATTTCCAGAATCAGAGCAGCTGTATCATCATCTGTATCATGAGCCCCATGCCCATGTTCATTTAAGAAGCCCATCTATTTTACCTTAAAAATGCATCTGCTCACATGTGTGTGGTACTGACCCAGTCTGGGAATCCTGCTGCCAGGACCGGACTGCATGTAGGATCAAAAATTTGTTAGCTCTTCACTACTGGACTTCTTACAGCTTTGAGTTTCAAGGTATTTGACTTCTGCAATAGAAAACACAGGTCAGACAGATTCCTCTTTCCTCTCTAAGGCTCTTTTGTTAAACAACTGCTCTGGTTTATTTCAAACACTGAGGGATGGTGTTTGCTACAATTACAGGACTGGCACCAACATGCTGGTCAAGCTGAGATGAGAACCAAACTGCTTATGTGACAAATTTACTTCCCCACAAGACAAGCAGAGGTTAATTGCACAGGACAGATATACAGCCTCTGCTCCTCTCCTCAGAAGTGGCATTTCCCACGACACCTGCAAATGGAGAAGGGGATTTACTTATTTTATGCATCAAGAGGTGATAATTTCTAACAAATTATGTTAGAAATTTTGCTAGTTCTTTATTTTGGTAGTATGTTCCTTCCTCAGAAAGTACAGACGGAGTGTCACACAGGAGGAGTTAAAAAAAATGCCGGTAGTTAATGACTGTGAATGTAACTGCTCCACCTTTTTTTTCCATGATGCAATGTTCCAAGAGAGACTGTTGCATAAGAAAGCAATCAGAGGCAGGTTGAATTACAAGGAAATGGATACAATCTTCTCAATAAAGTAATGCTATCCTAACATGGCTTCTGCGAGTGGATTTGTTTGTTGTAGGCATTGGAACACACTTTGCCATTCCTCTGCACTTTCTAGCTATGGTACTTAGGATGGTTTTCTTCAGGGTGTAGTTTTTCATTTGTTGGGTTTGTTTGTTTTATTGTTTTCCCTAGGGTTTTTTTGTTTGTTTGCTGTTTTCTTTCCCCATGCAGCCTTTTCCCTGATTAAAAAGGATGTTCACATTTTGATGCCCATATGTAATTGCGGGATCAAATCCTGCTTTTTTATGACTTTTAAATGCTTGCAATTAAGTTGAGAAGTCTAACATTTAAGTATCTATGCCCAGCTCAAATGGTTTATAAATACAGGAGCAGATTGTATTTGCATACATGAAAAAGGGGAGAAGTAATTTCAAATGTAGGACTGTTTATTAGAGCTAATTAAATGGAAGATATATAAATTATCATTAAAATTATACTCATATATATGTGCATGTATGTGTGCATGTGTGTTTGTGTGTAAATGAATTGATATAGATATTAAATATATATATATATATAAAAGGAAAAGAGGCTGTCTGTTAGTCATAGAAGAAGCAGCAAATTTGTTCTCTACTAAACTATCAGCATTTCAGTATAATCAAAACCAGACAGATGAAGAGGATATAGGAGCCAAAGTGATGCTGTGATTACCAAAGCATTGTCAATACTAAAAAGGTTCATCAGATCTTTTCAGTGGTATGTTACATATATCTTGCATTTTAAAAGTTTATCAAATGGTGAGAAAGTTGACTGAAGCAATTTCACTAAGACAATCTGACATCTTCCCCATTATGCCAGTGTGTCGTTTGTTTCTATACCATAGAGCAACCACTAGTTAGTTAACAAAGAGCTTCCACTCTTCTCAAAGCTTTCCAAAGAAGTGTCCACATTTTCCATTCCTGAAAACTCCTGTATGCATCTTCCCAGTTTAAAATGTCTTGTAAATTCTTTGAGAAGTTTTATCATATCAGCAATTTTTGCTATTACTTTTCATTTTTTCATTTGGAAAACTCTGATAATGAAGATGTTGTACCTTTTTCTTGATACTCTTCTGGAACATTAAATGAGGCATAGGGTTCAATAGTATCTTTTTTGAAATCATGAGAAAGCTCTTTCTAGGAAAAAAAATGGATTTTGATGCCTGGCTGCTGCCTGCTGTAAGCACTGCAGCTTTGCTCTCCTAACCCCATACACTGATGCTATTCCACTTCAGAAGTGCTCAAATCCAGGCTGTAGGCTGGGGAGGGTTTCTTGTGCAGTTCAATGTTGTACTCTTTATCTCTGGAGTGCAGAGGCAGAATTTAACACCTGTAGTCCTTTTAACTCTAAATTTATGATGTCTTCAAATCAGAGGCTTTCTTCTAACTCTCACGGCCTTCCTGACTGTGTTCTACCAAATACACTTCCTCTTTAAGAAGCAATGGGAAGCATGGACTTTCCCATGATATGTCTTCTTGAACGAATGAATGAATGAATGATCTTCTTTAATTTCTTACCTGATTGTTTTGTACTAACTTTCCCAAGGACAGGATTATGTGAAGAGGTGAAGAAGATTTATTTTTACACATGAATCATAGGAACAATGAGCTGGACTAACTTTTTATTGAAAACAAGCCACACATAACATTCTGTGTAAAAATTAAAGCTAAACTCCACCAAGTCAAGTGGAAAACCTATGTTCACATCAGCTGTCTATTGGTCATGGAACCAAACAGCCGAGGTAAGCACTTAAAGATTTTGCCAGGATTTTTTAACCTTCTGCAGTGAAAATATAGTGACATAAGAGATCCAAGCAATGGCTAATTGACTTCAGTGGTTAGGCTGGATAAAGAGAAATAAGTAATGGAAAACTGAGTAGAGATAAACAAAACACAAGCCAGCGAAAAGAAGAATTAATCAACTCTTGAAACACGTCTTTCTGAATCCTAAGAGAAAGTTTTACATAGTCTATAAAAATTACCACCTATTCTAGTTTAATTCTTTTTCTAGATAACATATGCTCACTATTTAAGTCTGACATACTCAGTATTAGTGTACAGACACTTAATTCTCTGGCTGACCACTGCAGCAATTCACAAACTACCTTTCAGTGCAATTCAAATTGCAAAACACCTTCTTTGTATTGGGGCTACTTCTGCTTCAGCTGTCAGGAACACTTCCCTGGCTTCAGTGGGATACAGATAGCATGTATCCCACTCTCTCAAGAGAGAGTCAGCTTTGAGGATTGTAGAGAATCTAAGGTGGTTTTTTATGCATTTGCTAAAGGATGGTTCCTTGTAGCTAGTGGTGACCTGAGGAAGCACTGGCTGCATTTATTTGTATTTTTCGAGTGGGTTCTTGGGATAAAGAGGAGAAACAAGAGGGTGTCAGAAACAAGGTACAAATGAGAAAGGGGCCATGGGATGAACAGCTCCCTATACCACATATTAATGCTGTTCCAGCTACTCTTATAAACCGAACGTCATCGCTGCTACAGGATGGCATTCTGTAAGGCACCCCAGCAGACATTTCTAGACTCTTGCTTAAGATCTGAGTCCTCTTAGAAAAGTCCTTATCAAGGGCTGAAATGTGACCTACAATACCTATTCAAACCAGCTCATGTCAGTGAAAGGGTAAGCAGAGTTTAGGCTGTGCTTAACTGAGAAGAAGGTGGTAGTTGATTTCATTCAAGACAGAGCACAGCCTGGACACATTTTTTGCTTGCTTCAGCACTGCTTGAGAAACATTGTAACATTTATTTTTAAATGGAACTTCTTCAGGGAAAAAAATCCACAACCCCCCAGCATTTTTGAAAGCAACACTTCTTCCACACACTTGTGGCACTAGTCTAGTGGCAAAGAGTGAGTCGGAAACGTAGCTTAGCAGGACTGGGTCAGTCTTTACCTTGCCCTTTGCAAACAGAGGTTACACCTCTATGCTCCAAAGGTTGTCAGAGTTGTAAATATGGACTACAGCACTAAAGGAATCACTTCAGTCTCCAATTGCAATGCTTGAACTCTTGGGAACGTGTTAAGAAATATGTTTATCATATCTACCATAATCTCTCAAACTCTGCTTTCAAAGGAAAATTCTCGTTGTTGTTGATGGTATTGCAAGGCTAAAACTGGAGGCATTCTTTTAGTCATTAACTTTTTTTGCCCCCAAAGTTAAACATTTAAATTAGTATTTCTGTATTCATGGCAGTGACAGGTGCTAAGCTTGAGAACAGTGGCTACTTTTGACAGCCAGCATGGGGACACAGCCTCAGAAATCATTCAATGACTAAGTGTCCTGGTGCAGAGTGAGCTAAAGAGGGGATTTACTGTTTAAACATTAAACATGTTGCTTAGCTATTAAACAATTAGATTGTTCCAAGCCTTAAGAGAAGGAGACCCGTCTGTCATCTCAAATTCTAGGTTTCCAGCAAATGTGCCCAACAACGTAATTTTTCAGTGACACCCAGATCACCTGAAACACAAATAATAAAAAGAAAAAGAGTACAGCCATTCTCTGGGCACCTCCTTTTGATTTTTCCTGTCTTATAAACAGAAGTGCACTCTACTTTGAAGTAATAGCAGAAATTAACTTCATGGGTTATTAGTCTTCCTGGGTTATATATGTCCCCCTGGCACTAGAAACATCACTTAGTTCTTGCACAGTAGTTTATGGCAGGTCCTTTTTTTTGTTCTCGGGAATGATATTTAATTCTGATGCCCTCCAGTGCTGCTAAAACCTCTCTGTTATTTGCTGTGAGGCACACAATGCTCTCCCAGAGCTTCCTGTCTGAATCTGCTAGAGATGCTTAGTCATGGTGAGCAGAGTGCAGTGTACACACCTGGTGGCTGGGGAGAGCCTTAGGAACAGTCTTTAGGAGAGTGTTCACATGGGTGCAATTACTCTGATACCCAGATTAATCCTGGCTTTGGGGAGGTGGTTGCCTGTAATCCACAGAGGCAGCAAAACGTTGCTCCCTCAGGGCTTCGTGCTGGAATAACTGTGACTGGTGCTGTGACTGATGCTGATCATGGCCCAAGGAAACCCCAGAAAAGCAGAGTTCATCACTCTCAATTCAGCACTTCATTTGTGGGGCTGCTTTTGAAGATTCAAAAAATTGGTATGCTCCTTCCCTCATGTTCTGCATCTGTAGCCAGGCAACCTGCTGCTTCTACCACTCCTGGAATCCTGGAATATTAAGAGACTGCCGGTACCTGTCCCTTTTCTCAACTCTTTCCAATTAAAAAAAAACAAGTTGTGCAGACATAACAGCTAACATAGTAAGGGCCTTAAAATGGCTAACCAAAGTTCAGACCTGCACAGCTAAATTGCTGCCATTAAAGTGCCCAAAAGAGCAAGGTATAATGCTTCTGGTGGACCTGGTTTATGGGGACAGTTGCTAAGCAGTCCTGGAAAAGTCTGTGGAAAAACACATCCTCAATGGACTATTGATTTCAGATAATAAATCACTTGATAGCTGAGATATTCATTCACTAATTAAGGGATTTAGAGACAGAGTTATTCAGCCAAGGCCCTGATGACACAGTCCTCATATAAAGAGTCTAACTCCTAATGAAATAGATTTTGAAAAATGATTCTTATCATAATGCATGTAGGTGAGTGATCAGCCCCCCTCCCAAAAAAAACGACTCTCAGTCAAGCATGCTGGTATTTTATAATTCTTAAATCTTCAGTGAGGCTACTTCTAAATAAGTAAAATAAACCTCTGTGTCCCCTCTTTGGTGTCTGTTTTCACTTAACTCTTGGTACATCATGGTTGCATGTACTACAGGCACAGGGTTTCCTTTTGTTGTTGTGATTCCCATACAGCTGCCGGTGTCAAGATGATCCATCTCTTTGCCTGATATAGCCCAGAAACTCCCTTTCTTTTTCTAATGGAAAACTAGATTTTTAAACAAATTTGTTCTAGTAACACACTAATGTATTTCAGCAAAGTGGTCTGCCTTTAAGTCTCCTGTGCTTTAGGGGAAAATACTTTTGGGGAAAACTGGAAAAAGTCTTTGGCTGTTTTGGAGAACTTATCAGGAAGAATGGTGAAACTTCTGCTTTTCTACTGAACCAGGAATACAGATTTTACAATATTTCTATATGAGCTCTGTCAGGGAAAATTTAAGAAGTATGAGAGAGCAAGCTTATCTGCACAGGGCTAATTTCAATCAAAATAAAACATTGGCAATAGAATATAACTTTTTTTTTTTTCTGAAAATGTCTGTCAAACTAGAACAGCGATGAAAATTATAGACAAATATTTTTTAATATATTTATAAATTTCCCCTCAACCATTTTGGTTTTTTGATCATATTTACTAGAGAACACCTATAAAATTTCTTGAAGGAGATCCCGTTACTGAAATGGTCACAGTCACATTTTCCAGAAATGCTTTCTTACGACAAAGACAGGTCAGAACATCAAGTATGAAAATATGACTCAATGATTTTTAGGGAATCCCTAAAATATGGAGCTAAATTTATGATACAGTGAAAATTCTCATTTTTTTAAAATTACCTTTTTTCTTTCTTTTCATTGTGAAAGGAAAGTTTGTATAATAGCAATAGGTTGATCTTTCCTACTATAAAGATAAAGCTGGATTAATAATCACAGACAGCGTACAACCCCGTAACTCAAAGTCATGCTTACAATAAGAAAGTCCCAGTGCCTACTCCAAAAAGCAAAACTAAACTGTCCAAACACCTGTATGAACCACTCAAGCTACTGCAAACTTGTGCGGTGTGTCTGCAAATGCCTCCCTTTCCCAAACAGCACTCTATGGGTACCCTGGGCAGTCCCTTGCTCTGGTAGCAATTTCCAGTAGTAATCAATAAATGGATTAAAAGGTAAACAAACTGAATCATGTGAATTAGCATCTTGATGTATGAAATAACATGCACTTTGTCACGTGAAATGCTGTTAGCACTGTATCTGGTAAAACAGACAATGCCTGGGAGCAGAATTAGAGAGATGAAAGTACACCGGGCGCAGATGGCACGGCACCGCGCGGGCAGTGAGGCAGCGGTGGGGGCACTGTGGGAAGGTCCTCTATGGATCAGCTGGAATCAGGCAAGTGCGGCGTACGTGCTTTCTGTTTGTGCTATCATTGAAATGGTGCGGAGCGACCCGACAGAAAATTGTTCTGAAGTGGAAGCAGATGCATTGAGCTGTCAGGCGCAGAGCCATGACGAGACACCACGGCGCCAGGAACACACCTTCACGTCTCTATAGCTCTCCCTGACCCCCTCCCTTCCCTTCTTGGGCAGCAATGAAGCTCAGGGATATTTTTCTCTGTACGGTGAGGTCCCCAGTCATGGCTTCAGGAGAAGCTGCTTCTTGCACAGATACCCGCAGTGCTGGGCACAGTGCGAGGGGCAGTGGAGGGGAGTGAAGCTGCTGCTGCTGTCTCATACAACCTGTCTCGGTGAAGCAGAGATAACAGGAATATCATACCCCATTCTGCTGTCTCAGGCAAAGCTCTGCCTGGATTCAAAGACCTTCCAGCTGTGGTGAAACCCTCAGCATCTGTGGGACCAGGACTGGTGGCAATGAAAATTGGCATGTGTCAAAATAGTGACAGAATCTTCACAAGAACTTCAGTACCTTATACCGTGCTGAGCTTCACTGCATCTATTTCAGCTAGGTCCAAAGTCAAATAGGGCCCACTCCCCTGCTGCATCATTCTATCCTGTAAAGGCAATTCCTATTCAAATGGTGGATATTCGTATCTATACAATCCATCCATAAAATACATTATTTATAATACATTATTAGTAACAGACTATCTACTCTAATAATTAATTTCAATTCCCATTTTCTTTATTCTCCCAGTGTTTTGGGGTCTGTGTCAACATGCTATTTCCCTTTCTATTACTGGCATGTAAGTCTCCAACCTCAGGATTAATGACATCTTTCTCTCTTTTTTTTTTATTCCCATTTACCAGTTTCTAATTTTCTTAATACAAAAAGAAAGTTAGCCTATTCACCAGACCCACAGCAGTGTCAGAGCTAGAAGGATTTCTGTTGTGCATGCCCTTTTACTTTTGGAGTGGAGGAGAGTAAGAGATCAAATAATGGCAAATATCTGGATGGTGCCCCAAGGAAGGGTTCATTTTCCTGTGTGTGGGAGAAACTTTGTGACTAAAAGCACATGACCTGGGTGCTGAAGCATCTCTCTGTCTCTGCCAGCACGCAGCAGCCGTGTTCTGTCATCCCTCACTGCCTGTAATGAACAGGGCAGCAATGAGGAACATTTTCCATGAGAATGGACCTTCTTCCACTTTTGTATGACTCAGTCTTTTCCCGTTTAAAGTCCCCCTTCCCCTCTTACAGCAAAGGGAAACTCCTCAGCCAGTTCACAAATTTCCAGATATTGGTCTGGTGGCTGGTGGACCTGCAGGGCTGTTGCACAGTGGCTCAGTTTCCTGCACTACAGTGTATTTTGGCTGTGTTATTGAATGTGGGTATGAAATCCAGCATAGATCAGAACTATGAGGTGATATTACAGAAAAGGGTCGATTGGACAGCTTGCTCTTGCCGATGCTTTTCATTGACACTACTGAAGATGAGTCTCAGTTCAGTGCAGCATCCTGCAGGTAGATAACTAGAAAGGATCCTAGAGAGCAGGTACTGACGCTTTCATAACTTCATTTTTCAGAAAGCTTTTCTTCATCTGCAGAAAAGGTCATAAAATGAGACATGCAAGCACCATTACAGATCTTATAATTTTAGACTGAATTAAATTTATTATTTATAATAAATAATGTTATCTCCTTCACTTGAGGGTTAGACTTCTCTTCTTATGGATAGTCTGACTGGGACAAGGAGATTCAAAAATTAAAGACCACTTTCTTTTTGTATTCCTTTTCCATATAAAGGAAATGTCCTCAGAACTGGCAATATTTATGTGTTTCTCTTATTTCAGAGAATCTAATAAAACAAATAAAAGAAGATATGAAGATATTGCATCATGCTAGAGAGTCAGATGGTGTACATACTGGTTTGATATTAAAACATGTTTTCCTGAATGAATTGTAGATAAATAATGAACATTTTAAAATTAATATTATGTCTCAAAATTTGTCATTAAAACCACAGGCTTAGTGCCCTTTTTTCAGGTTCTGAAGGTAAATGACAACTACAGGTATTCAGCTAATTGATTCTGAACTTTAACACCCTACAGAAAGAGCAGCCGCTGATAAATTTGTGAAAAAAATAACTCCCACTTCCTGCTGTAGTTTTATTGGAAGTCAAGAAAGACATGCTTTGCTATAGAGGCATGCAGAATGGTGTGCTCTAAAGATTTTATGAGTTTGAGCTTTGGAATACTGTCTTACTCATAAGTGGTGAAGTCATGAGTAAATCACGGGTGAGATTCCATTCTTTCAGGAAATACAGAAACCTGGTGCTCAGCAGTATCTGATGGAATCAGCTCCCAGTGCCTTCAGAAACAGGATTTTGCCAATCACATGTTCAATATTTGCAACACACACTCGCACATACATAAATATATTATCAGTCATATATTTATATGCACATATATGAGAATATATGAATGAGCAATCATATATGCTTATGCAGTGTGCACTTTTAACTGCCTGAATTAATAGAAAGTATATCTCTTAATTAACAGAAATGGGATTGTTCCTATCACCTGCTTGAGAGGTGGAAACATATAGACATATATACTACATCTTTTTTTATATATTAAATATATACTATATAACTACATATCATAGCATATAAAATGTCTATATTCTATAACATGGATATACATATATATTAACCTACATACATATATGTATACAGTGTGTGGTCTTTTAACTCTCCAAATTAACAGAGTTTGAATTAGTGTGAACAGAATGCTGTCTTTCATATATTTGGTAGAAGCACCTTTTCTGTATTTGGTAATGGCAAAATATATATGTTCATACACACATATATATATGTAAAAATTACTTTATTAATATATATACATATACATATAAACATTCATATGCATATATATATATATTTACACGTAGGTGTATAGATGTACATGCATACATATAAAGTCCCTAAATGGCTTTAAGATAAACGTATGTAGAGACTGTGTATGTATCTACAGGCATATCCATATAGAGTGTGTTAACACTTTAGGTTAGTTTATATAAATATATATGTATTTATTTATCTGACTGCATACCTATCTCTCTTACAGTGATCTGCAGTTAAAGGAACACTCCCCGGCGCTGCCTGCACCTGTGCAGCCCCGTTCATCCCCGCAGGTGCTGAGGGACAAGAGGTGGTCCCCGGGTGCCCGAGCGCCCGCTCACGCCGCAGCACCTGGCGGCGGCTGGGACCTGGAACACAGGACCAGGGTCCCTCCCGGGCGCTGCCGGCGGCCGGCCGGAGCCGGGGGCAGCGGGGGCGGCGGCCGGGAGGCTGCGGCGGGGCTACCCCGCGG
>VZTI01000835.1:2004204-2018608 GCA_013397865.1 Struthidea cinerea
GAGGCGCGGGCCACCTCGGAAGGGCAGCTGCCCGGCGCAGCAGCGATGGGCACCGGCACCCCTCCGAGTCCCAGTGGCACCGCTTTCGAGGAGACGCGGCTTCACGTCTTTACCCTGGACTACCCGCACGTGCAAATCCCCTTCGAGATCACCCTCTGGATCCTGCTGGCCTCCCTCGCCAAGATCGGTGAGCGGGGCCGTGGGGCGACCCTCCCTCCCTGCCCGTAGCTGGCCGGCCGCCGCTCCAGGGGCCGCCGCGCACAGCCGGGCTGGGGCGGTCCGGGCGGACGGACGGGGGCTGATGCTCCTCCGCGGAGCGGGATGTCCGGGCGGGATTTGGCTGGCAGAAGTCGGGGGTCTCTCAGTTAGGAAAGGTGCGGAGGAGAAAAGAGACGGGTCAACCCCGGGCTACGAGCACCGTAAAACCCGGAGTTCTCCCGGTGCATGACTGACTTTTTCTTGATCGCTCCGCTGTCATTTGAGCACGGTCTTCTTTTTCTTAAAATAACGCCGGGTATAATGACAGTCTCAAAACAGAACAACGGATCGATGAAAAGAAAATATTTATGAGGGTAGAGTTTGCCTCCTTCTTACTCTGATTTTCCACCATTCAGTTATGTCCCGAGAAAGATATAAAAGACAGCACTCTAAGAGTAGGGAAGGCCACCTCTTCCCTCATGTGGAAAACATTTGCATTGCATAGTTTCAATGAGTTTTGTGTAGCTTATATATCATGTTTTTAGTTAACTTGTATGTCCCAAACAGAGAAAGGAGTACATCATAATCTAAATAATGTCAGGTAATGGTGTGCTAAATAGCTATTTAAAATCCAGTAAATCTCTATGAGTTAGGAACTTTGTATTTTACGTAGAAGACAATGTAAGGAATAAAGCTCTGGGAACAAAATAAGTAAGTTTACCCACACTACAGTTGTTTCATTCAGAACTCTGACTTCACAGCACAGATTACCTTAAAAAATACCACCATGCTCATTCTGATAAAACATTTTTATCAAAGTTAAAACTTTGAACCTCTGCTTGTGACATTTAAATAGACTATGTCACAATTTCATTGGTGATCAGGTAATTAGGATTCTGAAAAACAAAAACTTGTACTCACCTCCTGCCATGGCTAACATTGTAGTTGGAGGCCTGATCCTTGACCTGAGTAACTTGGTCTGCCATCATTAGTTCCTGCAGAAATACTGCATGTTGCAGCCATTAAGCAGGCATGCATCCTGATGCATATATCGTAATGCATTAAAGGTGCATGCTTGGTCTTAAATACGCACTTAGGTGTTTGCAGAATCAGGACAGAGTTCAAATATGATACACTCAAATATATCATGAACTGTAATAACCAGAAAATAGGGAGTCTGGTAGAGAATTTAGCCCGTTGAGTACTGAAAATTGCTCTGGCTTCTGAGTTTAGATAAAGCAAAAACTCTTGAATAAGCTAAAACTATTGAGAAAGTTTCTGTTTTATTAAAGGTTTTTATTAAAAGGTAAGCCATTTGAAACATGTAAATACTCATACAGACACAATAATATATAATTTCTGTAAGACTATACATTCTGACTATCATGATATTTTTCCAGTGCTTGGGCATCTAAAAAGTTAAAACAAAAAAAAATATGTTGCCTGACTACTTTAATTTTCCAGTGTGACTCTAGTGAGTAAGCAAGCAAACAGCACAGGTGAAGAAAAATGTATATAATTTTAAAGTCCTTTCAGTTACACCAAGTGAAAGCAAGTGTGGCTAATCTAGGGCATGCTGTTGTCAGTGCGTGTGCGCGGAGCAATGAGGGCCAGATGCAGGAGTGGCCCTAGGTGTGGCAGTGTTCAGCTTCACCACACCTATCTGCAGGCGCCCTGACTCCGGGACTGGAATTAGGAACATCCAGTTCTTGCTCCTGGAGCTCTGTCTGTGCTCCCTTATCCAGTGGGTGCATCAGGTAAACTGTCCCAGGTCAGGCTCCCATAGCTCCTAAGACACATTCCACATCAAATTTTCACTGGTTTGTGCCTTCTTTTCTATTGAGGGTAGCCCAGATAGGCAGTTTTGAACCGCCCAGATACCTAAATGCTGCTCTGCCATGTCCTACTGGTTACTAGGATTGAGCCGTGTGTCTAGATTCAAAAGGATGAATATGGGTTTTCCAGCCCATCTCACTGCCTGTAGCCCTAAGAGAAGCCCTCTGAGAGAGGAGACTCTCGGATGCATTCCTCTCCTCATCATTTCCTGCTGGGCAGCACAGGCATCTTGCCCCTGACATGCCAGGCAGTGTGAAATCCACCTTGAGACTCCTGCACTGCCCAGGAAACTTCGGTGCTTAATCTGGCATCACAAATTCCTTTCTGGGGCTAGGCACTGAATGCTTACGCTTGGCACTGCCGAGTATCAAACCTTCATGAACAGATCCTTAAGGTCTTTTCAGCTGTGAGGAGCTCAGAAGATAGGGTCCTGTGTAATAACAGCTCTCTCAGTGTGTGAAAGATCCCAAAGA
This sequence comes from Struthidea cinerea, assembly GCA_013397865.1. Classification (NCBI taxonomy): domain Eukaryota; kingdom Metazoa; phylum Chordata; class Aves; order Passeriformes; family Corcoracidae; genus Struthidea; species Struthidea cinerea. Next base: position 2,006,712 of record VZTI01000835.1, read on the forward strand.
AAACTCAACTGCAGCACCCAGTTATGAATCTTTTAACAAATACGTTTTCCCAGAAGTGCAGTTTCACCAGAGCTGAAATGTTCCAGTATTTGCTAATTTTTATAGGGAATTTACCTGAAAGATTTGTCTGATCCTGCCCACGATCATGTCACTGTAGGCTTGGTTTAGAGGGAGCAAGAAAGACAGCATAAAAAAGGAAAACCTGAGGCTGTCAAGCAGAACGTGAACATTTTGACAAGGTACATTTTCACGAAGACTTTTAGAACGTGGTGCTTTTTATTCCAGTATAGGACATGAGCACAATTTGAAATCTAATAAATTGTCTTGAATGGAATTATTTTATAACTACCTCTACTTATTTCTTATTTTGTGTGTTGATACCAGAGGTGTGTTACTCACATGCTGATGGACTCCATGAGTATATGAGATGGGACCATTGCACCTGAATGTGCTGGAGTCTCTAAGCAGTGAGACTAGCATACTTAATCCCCAGTTTTACTTAATTTTTGTGCTGCTAAACCTACAAAATGTTGTATAACTGATCCAGATTCCCATTACTTTCATGTTTAATCACAAATGCACAACTAGAGGTGTTTCTTCTGACAATTGAGCTGATATCCTTCCAACCCTGCTCTCCTGAAAGAAGGTTTAAGATGTTCAGAGGTACTCAGTGGCATTTCCAGCATCAGAAAGCACTGGAATTCACCCTAAAAAAGAAGGAAACTGGGATTCTAAGGACTGTTAACTTGAAACATACAAAACTTGCACTTTAGGCAAGTGTCCTACTGCCGTTTTTGCCATGATATATGGAGGAGGTTTACTCAATAAACATCTTCCATGCTGTTGAAGCTGAGTCACTGCATAATGTGAAGCCCAAGAACAGGGTCAGAGGAGATGGAAGTAGCTGTAGTCCTGCGTTCAGTGTGAAAGTCTGAGTATTTCTGTACTGCAGGGGATCCGCTCCCGGGGCGCTTCTAACCCTGTGGCTGTGAATCTGTCAGAGCAGGGAAGATGTCCCTCATCCTGCCGGGCATCTGCTATGACTTGATGTGCACTGGATTCTAAATGCAAGCTCTCTGCCTTCAAATCAGGAACCATAGCCTGTCCCTAATCACCCCTGAATACTTTTCATGTAGGCAGGAAGTCTTCCAAGAATTCTGATGCTGTTTACATGAATAAAAAGCATGTTTAGCTTAGTGGGAGTCTTTCCATTACCTTTAAGAGTGAGGTGGAATCCCAAATCTCTGAGAGGCTGTGAACTTTCCAGAGTGATTTGTAAAGAAGAAAAGAAAATATTTTCATTTTTTTTACTCACAGTAGACATTTCATTGCAATTGAATTACAACTGGTTGGGACTTCTTTTGTTTTCATCAAAAGCTGCATTTACAAAATTTCCCTCCTCTTGAATTTTTATTGAGGAAATTATTTGAAATTTACTTTTGAAGGGTTTAAAAAAACTTTTGGCAAAACCTGCTTACACAGGGGAAACTTCCTGACCATTGAATTGGAATTCTATTTCTGTCACTGCAGAAAGTAAGATATATTATAAAATATCTATATGGAAGTGGCTGAAAGGTGAAGAGTCAAGTCTCCAACTGCAAATTCTTGATTTTTCCAGGATCATTACCTGTTCTGCCAAAACAGGACATTGGTGATTCTGGTTTTGAAGAATGGCAATGAATTTGGCAGTCCTTCTAATGAGTCACATAGGCTGTGTTTCTAATTATTGAAAGCAGTCTGTGTTCATTCAAAAAGGAAAAAAAATGCAACTTGAGCTGCTTGCTTTTAAAAGTAGTTTCAATAGTTACAGAATATATAAGTAAAAAGTCTGTAGATTAAAACAGCTTTCCTCTTGCTCCTTCTTAACCATTTGTTTTTCCTAATTATAAGTTCAGGCTTTCTTTTAACTGGAAAAAGAATCCATGGTGAAAGGAGTATTAACAAAATAGGTGTTACAAGATACGTAACCCCAAAACTGGGAAACTGGATGTAAACTATACGAAGACTGCAGTAGTTTAACTGTTTCGACTACAGGTGGGATCTTTACTGAAATAGTTTTACTGAAATAGACGCCCGTTATTACCACACCCAGTGTTTCCGTGCAGCTCTCATTTAAAATAATTTAAATGCTTTTTAGTCAGGCAGGGATTGTGGGATCTTGTGGGTGTGGATCAATTTCTATATAATTATGTGGGCCAAATATAGATAAGGAGGAGTCTGGAAAAGATTGGCATCGCTGGGACCTGGAATGTGACCTTGGTGCGTAAGGTTGATCATTCCATTAGATTGACCAGAGTAAGCTCCTTCAAAACTTTTCCCATTCATTACCAGAATTATCCTTACAACCTCCAACTTCTATAAGTAACTGGAATCTTTAAATCAAAACTGCATGGCTTTGAGAGTTTTAGAAGGCTAAGTTACATTCAACCGCTGAGTCCTCATTCAGAACCTTTTAAAATTCGTTTCTTCAGTACTTTGCACCAGATTTTTATGAGAGAATCCTGACTCTACTGCAATTCATATGATACAGAAGAATGAATATAATAATACAGGCTACAACTTACTGTCACTTTATGGAAAACATGTTGATTCTTGTGAAATTAATTTGGAGGCTTCCCTAAAAATAATACTTGTATCTGTAAATGCTTCCTCCTGGTCGTAGGGGAAGTGATCATGGGTGACTAGGTGCAGGTCACATGTGTTAGTTCCCCTCACTAGCTTTGAGACTCTAAAAGTAAAAATGAAATTCATGTACTCTTTAAACTACTTTGTGAAGCTGTCCAGAGAGGAAGCAGTGGTTAGTATGATTTTTTTTCTCTATCTAGATGTAATTTGCCCTAGAGAAGTGTTTGGATTGTGTTTCTGGAGGATTCCACATTTAAAAAAATACCCCACAGTTTCACAGAGAACCCTTGCATACAGTTGCTCCATCCAGCCTAGCTGTTAAGTGGAATGTCTAGCTATTAATTTGTCTCTCCACCAAATCAACTGAATTAACTATGCTAGCCAACATATTTGCCTTGACCCATTATGGATGTCCAGTTCAGTCTTTGCAACAAAAATGAAATTGCCCTGCAATCGCTGTTTGTTTAGTATAGAAATGAAGACAACAGAATCCAGAATAATCTTATGGATTCTGTACAAGTAACCGTTTCCCTTTCTTGTGTTTGAATTTCCTTTGAAGGCTTTCATCTGTATCACAAGTTGCCCTCAATAGTACCTGAAAGCTGTCTCCTTATTCTGGTTGGATTACTTCTTGGTGGGATTATTTTTGGAGCAGAGGAGAAGTCCCCACCTGTAATGAACAGTGATGTGTTTTTCTTGTATCTGTTACCACCCATTGTACTCGACGCTGGATATTTTATGCCAACTCGTCTGTTCTTTGAGAACTTTGGTACCATATTCTGGTATGCTGTGGTGGGCACACTCTGGAATGCCATCGGCATTGGAATTTCCCTTTATGGAATTTGCCAGATCAGTGCATTTGGTTTGACTGATATCACTTTGCTGCAGAATTTGCTCTTTGGCAGCCTCATTTCAGCTGTGGATCCCGTGGCGGTGTTAGCCGTCTTTGAAAATATCCATGTCAATGAGCAGCTTTATATCCTGGTGTTTGGAGAGTCTTTGCTGAATGATGCTATAACTGTGGTAAGTTACTTGATTAATTGATAAAAATGATGAATGATTGTTTACATGCCACTCCATTGTATCTCTTTGTATCTGCTTATTACAGTTTGCTGATAGATGGAAGTCAAGGAGTGCTAATGTGTCTGTCTAACTCTTTAAACTTTAGATTTAGAAACCACAGTGGTCTTACTACGTGAGAGTAATGATAGCATATTTACTGTAGGGATTTTACTCCCTGATCACTCTAGTTTCTGTATCTTTGTAATTCTGTTACTTCTGTAATTTGAAACTGTAGGTTTTCCTCACCTGCAGAACTGTTGGGCAGGAAAGGGAAAGGGCCAGTGTGGGTGTTACAGTGTGTTAATGGGGAGGATGGCAAATCATGGAGATGGCACAGGACCTTGCTGAGGTTAACTTTTTGCATATGCCCATCCACTTGGAACTGCCCTGAAACCACCAATACATATATCCCAGGCTACAGATGAGATAAGACAGCCACCTGGAGGCAGTAATTTCTAATCATTAACTAGCTGAACTGGGGTTGTGGTGCTGACCTGAGGACAGCAATCTGCAAATTCCATTATCCCCACCAGTGTCCCTCATTTGTACCTGATGACACTGTGTCTAAGGCATTACTCCCATTTATCCATGCCTTGAAATCCTGCCCATGCCAACCATGTCCTGGCATGCTTTCTGTTTTGTGAGACATTGAGGCCTGGTTTTTCATATGCTGGAAGGATCAGAAAGGTTCGTGACTTGGGTCTGCACTTTCCTGTCTCTGTCCCTGGCTTCTTATTCCTGTCCCATTCTATGCTCAATTGTCCTTCTGTTTTCCCCTTTTCTTGGACTTTGCCTCACCTGTTTTTCCCTTTTCTTGGGCTTTTCCTCACCTGCTTAACACGTGTATATGTCATAATTTATTCTGAGCCTTGGTATTGATAAAATCCTGTGTGTCTGTGGGAATACTATATTATTTTTTCACTTACACTGCATGCTTTACCTGAATCTGTCGCTATCCAGTCAGCTGAATCGCATCTCCTCTTATGGGCTTGCCTTAAAGCCTAGCTTTTCTCATTCGCTTACAGCTGGAACTGCCTGCCAATGCCAAACTGATACTTAAGCCAGTCCTGTAAGTAAATAGGTGTACATACTGAGTTTCTAAAGGTGTAGTAGTTCAGCCATGGCTGGGTCTGTCTCTAGTCGCTCTTAATGGCCACTTGTGCGATGGATGTCTCTTCATACAAGATTTTTTTCTAGGGGGAAAGGATCTAGTTATTTAAAACTTGTTGTTTGGTGGATTTTTCCAACCAAAATCACTTTTTTCAATCACAAAGTCAGCCACTGGAGCAGCAATTAATATTGCATGATTTGCTAGGAAAACTCTGCATCCTGATCACTGGCATATTCATATGTGCTATTTCCCAAAGGCAAATTTCTCTAAACCACCATTTTGATAGGGGCTGGCACGGCAATTTAATGTGTAGCTTTTCTGTAGGCATCATTATTACCTTCTCTGGAGGTTTCCTTATGGCCTACCTCCCCAGATGCCCTAACAGAGGGAAGATGATCTGAGGATTCTGTAGGGACAGTCCAGTAATGCACTGGCCTTACATATATTTATGAAGGAGTAAAAGGAATGTAAAGTACCTTTGGTCTTACTTCCTATTGCTTAAAGGTAGCACTTGGACAGAGATCAAGCTGTTTCCACATGCACAGAATTGGTCTGCTAATGGTTCCTTGTTATGTTTTTGCACACCTGCAATCATGTGATTATACCTAAAATGTACCCAGGCTGTGACACAGATTCCTGGGGCTGCCCTTAGAGGACCTTGGCTTCCCTGCCCATAGCAGATGCCGCTGGAGCAGCCCTTGCTGGGCTCTCAGCCATGTGCTCTGAGGAGGTGATGTTATGTACTCTCCCTTCCTCTGCCCCTGTTTTACAGGGGGAGCTGATAAGACCCGCAACCAGCAGAGCTTAGAACCTTTCAGCTTTCATCTGCTGGAGCCCTTGAGTCCCACCTGCCCTGGCAGGGCCTGCAGTGGGATGTGGGGATGAAGTAGGAAGGGAGTTGAATGCAGGTTGGCCATCCATGGAAGCTGCCTACCTCCTATGGCCACTGCAGCATCAAAAAAACCTGGGGCTACGCAGATAGACAGTGCAAAACAGAGTGGCTTTACTAAATGTGCTTTTATTAGACTAGCAGTGTCACCTATGTGTTCCTTTTCAGAGAACGTGCTACTGCACCTTCATCTTGTATAAAAAGAAAGGTGTGTTTTCTCAGGAATATCAGTTCTGCTGCATTTTTCAGATAGTCTTTCACACCTAATAGTTTTTGCGATAAGTCTGTGCATTTGAATGTTCCATTTCCCCCACTGGTGGAATTTTGGAGCTTGAATTTGGCAGAGGACAGTGTTTGACAATTGGATTCTTGATCAGAGTTGGTGCTTTACCAAAAAACTGTCAGACATAACTAGCAAGGTGATATTAAATGGTAAGATCACAGCTGAGTGTTAGCAGTTCAATCTCCTGGACTTAAAATCAGAAAGAAGGAGCCATGTCATTATAATAATATTATTCCCATGTTAGAAAGCATTACAGCAGTACTCTGTATTCTGCCTCCGCTGACAACATTATTTTAGAGTGCTTTAAAGCAATTTTAGAATTAATAACTTAATAACTGAGAACTGACGAAAATAAGCAATTAGTGTTTCAGAGATACTCTGAGACAAGATTAAAAAGTGATCAGTGACTAATATTGCTTGGTGTGACCTTCAGTGAGTTCAGCTGAAGGCTATTGAGTTAATGCAAATCTTGAACTTCAAAAAATTCCCCTGTTCTCATACCAAATACATTAAAAATGTGACCGGAGTTGGTGCTTAATACACCTGAAAGTTTAGAGAAAGCTTAGTAAAAATGAACTGCTGTAGAGTAAAAGGGAAACGAACCTGATTTTGATCTCGTTTGCAACAGTGTAAATAAACAACAATGGGAATGGGGTTAAAATCATGTTCATGACATTCCAGTCATAGCTGCTGCTTTTACCATGGTTGAAGTACAAAGGAGAAAATTGCTTTTCTTCTTTCAAATAACTTACGGCATTAGACTTGAGATTAATGAGGATGTCTCCATGTGGAACAGCAGGCTTCATTCTATTTGCAGGGTGAATACTTTGCTGTGAAGATGAGGTGACGTTATGGAAAAGCTTGGATAGATAAAATTCTCTGCTTCTTTACAAGAACCTTGCAGTTCTCTTACTTCTGGCCTTGTATATATTTATATAGTTACTTTTTAAAATGTAAAAATTACTATTTAAATCTCCAATTAAAGAAAATAATCAGCTTCCCTAATACGTACCAAGAGAGCATTCTGCCAGGTCAAATTCTGCAGATGTCTTAGAGAAAAACACAATTCTGGGATTGTCCCAAGTTTCAACAAGTGACTCAGGGAAACTCCTTGCACGCAACAGAAGTGGACAGTAGTCTTCAGTCTGTGATTCAAGGAGTCCTGGGACTCTGTGGAATCAGAGGACCTCGTAAAGTGACCAGCAAAGGCACTCCTGCTGTCAGTAGGTTTAATTCTGGTATACTTCTCTCCATGCAAATCCACAAGGTCTGCAAATCAAAACAGGTGGAAAAACTGTGGAGCCTATGACATTGTTTTCCTGTCCTGCACAGTACATAGTAACAAGGAATGGGGCAAAAAGGCTGTGAGTCTGCCTCAGAGCAGCAGGGGGTTTGCCCAGATGAAAAAGAAGACTTCTCCCAAGTGGACTCATCCTGAAAGCATCACTGTTATCAAATAAATAGATCATGATCATGCTCTTATTGTATATGCTGCTTTGTAATGAAAATTGCTGGTAACCATTCTAGGTTTTATTTAACCTTCTATTTTCATGCTTCCTCTGGAATATATTTTTTCTGTTTCGGTTCTTTCCTTTCACTTAGCCCAAACGACCCATAATAAGCCATGTCTTTGCATTAACCCTTAGTTCTGTAAGACCTATCCAGTTTTGACTAAGAAGTGCTGAACAGCTTATGTTCTGTCCTGTGGGAGAGAACTAGACTGCAAACATGAGAAATCCTTCCACAGCCACTACTCAAACACCTACTTTGTTGGCACAATGCAAGTACTGATAAAACACTGTTCTCTCAAATAGCATTCCTGATAGAGAAACCTGTTTGGTTTGCTCAGAAGCCCAGAAAGAAACTGTCTGAGATGACTGGTCTTCACTGGCTTAGCCTGTGAGCCCACTGTGATGGGAATAGGTGCCTGTGACCAAAGTTAGCTCTGTACAAGGGGAGAGCGTTGCCATCCTGGTACTGCAGGGCTGGGAGCATACATGCAGCACCAGGGAATGGTTAGATCTCCCAGGTGAGTCTGCAGATGGGGCAACCCTTCAAGGTTTCTTTAAGAGTAACTGATTCCATTGTTTTCTGTTTCGGAGAAACTAAAATACTGGATATTAGAGAAATGTGGACTTTAGATTGTACTGTTTCCTGTATAAAACAAAAAGGGTCTCTGGCTAAGAAAATGTGATAATCCCATTGACCTAGTTTGTTTTGGAGGATGGTTATAAATACTTTGAAAATTAAACTGGGCAAACACATGGCAACAGGTTTTTTAATGGCAATGAAATCCAAATCTCTAGAAATACTTGATATTTTGAACAGTCTTTAAACCATTGGATTCCTAATGGTCAATAATTTTGAGAAAGAGTGCTGGCTTCATGAATATTATGTTTCTTTTACTCCTTGAGGTGGTCGCTGTCTGTCCACAACCCCCCCTACACCCTCTCCTACCCCACCAGTTTAGATGAATCTGTTGTCTAGTTCAGTACTCTACCTCTCAGTGTCATGTAGATCAAACAGATTTGAAAATAACCTGATTTTTCACTGGTTATGAAACTGTTTTTTTTTTTCTCCTTCTGTTTTATTTCTTTTAATCTGGGGAAAATCTGAAATGGACATTTTTAGAGAAATTAGAAGCTCTGTAAATAAATGAAGAATTAAAGAACAATTAGATAGATTTATGCTCCTGGCCCCAAGAGTGGCACGGGTAAAGAAATCTGTCCCATTTGCAAAAATGGGAGTAGTTATATTTATCTGTCTTTGTGTGTCTCCCTGGTGTATATGGATGACAAATAATATGCCAGAGATAAATAACAGCATATCTAAAAAGCGAATTCAAGGTAGATAGAGAAATTCAGGTTCAACTTTTAAGCAGAGGAACATAACGACATGAAGGGAAATTGAGAATAGTTCAAAAAGATAATGTGCTTTCTTTTTCCTCATAGGTCCTGTACAATTTGTTCAAGTCTTTCTGCCAGATGCGCACAATTAAGGTTATTGACATATTCGCTGGGATTGCTAACTTCTTTATAGTGGGGATCGGTGGAGTATTGATTGGAATCCTTTTGGGATTTGTAGCAGCCTTTACCACCCGTTTCACCCATAAAATCCGAGTGATTGAGCCACTCTTTGTCTTCCTGTACAGTTACTTGTCATACATAACAGCTGAAATGTTTCATCTCTCGGGCATCATGGCGTAAGTACCCCAAACTTCAGTAATCATAGCATCCAAGTAAGAATGCCAAAGGAAATTGGAGAGGGGATCAGATTTTGCAAACCTTGCCATGTGGCATTGTTCCACAGTGCATGGCAGAGTGGCTGGCTTGAGGATTTCCGGCCTCTTCCCTCCTGCTTCCACCCCATTCTCTCAGCTTGCCACCACACCAGCTGTGTCACTAAAACTGCTCATGGCATCACATCATAAGCCGTATCTTTGAAATGTTCCAAGTTAAAAATATTCACTTGTATTTTCAGTGGGCTTATTTTTAACCCAGGTCACTTTGGTGACCTGTGTCCTCATGTGACCCTTCAACTAGTCATAATGGCATGGGTGAGGAGTGGCCCACGGTGATGTAGGGGCAGTGGTGGCAGGGAGGGAGTGGGAGTGGTAGCAGGGAACTTCATGAGCTGGCTTCACTTTTGATGCCAATATATTGTGAACCTATGTTTAAAAGTTAGTCATGTGAGCAGCCAGTAAGTACTATTCAATGAAGACAATGTATATAAGGCATTAAGGCAAACTCCTGCTGGATTACAGGCACGATAAAGATTGGGTGAATGTAAAATTTTCAGTTCTATGGTGATATAATCCTATAGTTTAGTATCTTGATACATGTGCCTGTGTGTTACAATATTCTCTGTATGCATCATTATGTATAAAATAATATTTTTCTTCCCACTTCCAACAGATAGAAATATTTTCACTTCTGGTTTTCCACTCTTGGTCTTCAGTAAAAAAAGAGCACAGCCTCTCTCTTCATTCTGTTTATACTGTAACAACTTCAACATTAGAAAGAGCCTTTATGACATTTTATATGCTTAAATGTTTTGCTCTGGTTCCAAGTAATATATTTAAAGCCAACTTTCTTTAATGACTTTGTATTGTTCTAGTGGCAAATATGAGTCATTCAGGCATTAGGAGCAGAGCTTTTTGTGCAAGCTCAGATGTTACTGCTGAGTATCACTAATACTTGATAATACCTCACCTGATTATTATCTTTTAGGCACATGAAGAGAGGTTTAATATCATAGGCATGCTAGTATAAGGTTTTCTGGGGCTGGGAAGCAATTTACAAGGAAACTTACAGGTGATGATTATAGTTATACTGATTTCAGTAGTATAAAAATAGGAATATGCCATGAAACAACAGGAGTTGGAACTTTAATGTAAGTAAAGAGCTAAAGATTGCCTGGGTTTCTTCCTCTGATATAAGCCTAAATAAAGCAACATATGCATCCACTTTGACCGAGTTCATAAATGTGCCATCTCTTTTCATAGCTTCTATTCATAGCATTTGTGTGGTTTCTAGTTTCCTCCACCTCTTAAGCCAAATGTCCTTGACATCCTATGATCAAATACTTAAAGGGATTCTAGACCAAAAACCTGTGGCTAAACTGTACATGGAAAAAAATGTGGCAGTGTTTATGAAAATACTGATTTGGACCTGCTGCATCCAGGACACAACGGAAAGGGCATGATGGGTCTGGTGGAGGGTCAGTGGACCCACCACATGCCAGTGCCTGCCACCAGCACAGCAGCGCTTCCCACAGCACTAACAACCTATTCATTTTCATTTGTGCAGTGGCCCCTGAATGGGTGCAGAACAGAAGAGGAAACACAAAGTATTTTTGCCTTCAAACAGCACAATAGAAAATGAGTTATCTTTGAAATGTTCTGTCCATTTTTGACTCTAAGCATACTTTGTAACAGCAGACAAAACTGCATACAGCAGTAACATCCCGGCTGAGATGGAAGGGGTCTCTGCTGCCATGTAGGGTCTCAGCTGCTATAAGCCATAAAGCCTGTCCCCTCCCAGCAGTGCTGCTGAGAGCCTTGGAGCTCCTGCAATCTCTGCATCCCCTTGGAGTAAATCCACCCTGTTCTTTTCACATTTCATTGGCCTTTGAACTACAGAGAGTAATTTGCTCTGTGTCACAGTGCAAAAACACACACCAGTGTTGAGTTCCCTGTTGTTGTCTGCAGCGACTGACTCATATAAGGATTGCTTGGATCTGACTTAAAAGTCAGCCCTCCTTTGAGCATATAGTTGGAGCAAATGACCTTGGAATATCCTTTACGAATGAGATTGTTTATTTATTATTTGCTTCTGGCCATTTACAGTTCAGCCTATGAGGAATAATTTCCTGGTCTCCCCTTTTTCACCCATATCCATGAGTCTGTTAAATTACTGATTCCCACTTCTTTCATAACCAGGTTTATAAAGATACTCAGTGAGACCTTTTGGTTACATGCTGTACCCTACTTTAGGGGAAGGACATGAGCAGGAACGAACAGTGTTACCAAATAAATAAGATACTTACACAGATTGCCTCATTCCTGGGCAAGTAGGAATTCACTAGCAGAGGAATAGAAGGGAATGAAAGGCACTTGTCCCTCTTCTGATAAGTTTGTGTACTCATTCTAAGGACAAACGATTCTTGAAATGTCCGTATATAACCCCTGCACCAGGTTACTTGGCTGAAATACTGAAGGGACTGAACCATGTCCCCGCAGTGAGAAAATATTCAGAAGGAGAGGAAAGAGTTTCTGCTGTAACAAGAGCTGGGCGTGAATGAGGATCACAGTTGTAAAACACACAGATGTGAATCTGAGCTTTATTCGCTTGCTTCCATTTCTAATTATAATGCTGCATTTTCTGCTTACTAATTTCTCATAAAGGCTGTGAAGCAGCAGAACTTTT